>SJYW01001294.1:870723-898702 GCA_006410735.1 Raphicerus campestris
GTCCAACTCTCACATCCATACATGACTACTGGAAAAACCATAGCCTTGACTATACGGACCTTAGTCGGCAAAGTAATGTCTCTGCTTTTGAATATGCTGTCTAGGTTGGTCATAACTTTTCTTCCAAGGAGTAAGCGTCTTTTAATTTCATGGCTGCAGTCACCATCTGCAGTGATTTTGGAGCCCCCCAAAAATAAACACTGACACTGTTTCCACTGTTTCCCCTATTTCCCATGAAGTGATGGGACCAGATGCCATGATCTTCATTTTCTGAATGTTGAGCTTTAAGCCAACTTTTTCACTCTCCTCTTTCACTTTCATCAAGAGGCTTTTTAGGTGGTCTTCACTTTCTGCCATAAGGGTGGTATCATCTGCATATCTGAGGTTATTGATATTTCTCCCAGCAATCTTGATTCCAGCTTGTCTTTCTTCCAGTCCAGCATTTCTCATGATGTACTCTGCATATAAGTTAAATAAGGAGGGGGACAATAGACAGCCTTGACGTACTCCTTTTCCTATTTGGAACCAGTCTGTTGTTCCATGTCCAGTTATAACTGTTGCTTCCTGGCCTGCATACAGATTTCTCAAGAGGCAGGTCAGGTGGTCTGGTATTCCCGTCTCTTTCAGAATTTTCCACAGTTTATTGTTATCCGCACAAAGGCTTTGTCATACTTCGTTAATACTTGATTTTATGACTTCTGGATTTTACATCATGGTTAGAGTCCTTCCCTACTGTAAGACTATCAAAAACTAATTTTACAGTTTTATTATTTATAATAAAATCTATGATTCTTTTAAATTCTACTATAAGGTATGAAGTATAGAGCCAATTTTTTTGGCTTGGCTCNATTTTATGACTTCTGGATTTTATATCCTGGTTAGAGTCCTTCCCTACTGTAAGACTATGAAAAACTAATTTTACAGTTTCATTATTCATAATAAAATCTATGATTCTTTTAAATTCTACTATAAGGTATGAAGTATAGAGCCAATTTTTTTGGCTTGGCTCACCTATAATGTTAAGTGAGCAAACCAACTTTTCTTTACTGATTTGAAATGTCCTCCTTATTTGAAAAAAAAAAATCAAATTCTAGTATGTTCTTTAGTTTATTCATGGACTTTCCCCCCATTTCTTAGACCTACCTATATGGTTCATGCACTTCTGCTAATTCAGTCTTACTGTAGATCTTAAAGGGTTTTAAGTGTCTAATAGCTTTTTTCCGAATTTGCGTGGCTAGTTTTACTCAGTGCTTGTTTTCGGATTAACTTGTCTAGAATCCTGTTGTTGTTTTTATTGGGATATATTAAATTTATGGATTGAGTCCATGGCTTTTTGCTGTTCAACCTTCCTTACCAGAAACGTCGGAGTGCCTTTCCATATGATCAAACTTAAAATATTTTAAAGGCTTGAGTTCATAATTGTTTTCAAATAAAAAAGCATTGCACATACTGTTTTGTGACCTATTGCTTAATTTTATATAAATGATGAATACTTAACATCACTCTGAATTTTAATGTTGACTATAAGTTAAATCTTTTGACTTAAAACTTAATTTATAACCTCTTAATTCCATGCNAAGGTTGAACAGCAAAAAGCATTGCACATACTGTTTTGTGACCTATTGCTTAATTTTATATAAATGATGAATACTTAACATCACTCTGAATTTTAATGTTGACTATAAGTTAAATCTTTTGACTTAAAACTTAATTTATAACCTCTTAATTCCATGCTATAATAGCCATACCACAAATGGTCTTCTACCAGGAAATTAAATGTTTTTTATTTCTTAAATTATTTATCCATTCTTTTACATTGACATAGATATCTTTACATAGTTGCAAATTAGCACATGAATAGAGTTTGGTAATTTGCTTTTTTCCTCTTTGTCTTTTTATTATAAGCACTATATAATATGCTATATTATATGCTGCTATATAATATTAATTTTTTTCATAATTTTTGATGGCTGTTTATCATTGTAGCATATGAATGTGCCATAATTAATTCTCCTCCCTATAATGGGATGTTATAGCTGTGTCATTCTAAACAGATAATCATAAAAGTTCATTATAAATTTAATATAAAAGCATTTAGGTTATATCAATATAAAATGCATTTATATTATTAGTAGCATGTATTTGTGTACATTTCACTTTATGCTCACTTAAGATATATTCTCATATCATTTCTAAGCCTTTTGGTTAACATGGAGTATAGGATGCACTTCCAAAAGCATGTATACCTATTCAGGAGAGGTTTTTATTTTTATTTTTATTGGAGAATAGTTAATTTACAATGTTGTATTAGTTTCAGGTGGACAACAAAGTGATTAAATTTTACATATACATAAATTCAATCTTTTTTAGATTCTTTATAGTTACTGTATTATCAAGAATACTAATATGCAATGCCATATGAAATGTATGAGTGACTATATCATTTTCATAATATATTCACTTATATTAGGTATTTTGATTATTTTTAATCCTGTAAATTCCTAAAGATTAAATAATACCTGGTTTGCTTTTCTCTTTTATGGTTTCGGTCATGCTGTTAAAGAGATACTACTTTGTGGAAGGGCTTCCCTGGTGGCTCAGATGGTAAAGAATCTGTATGCAATGTGGGAGACGTGAGTTCAATCCCTGGGTTGGGAATATCTCCTGGAGAAGGGCGTGAAAATCCATTCCAGTATTCTTGCCTGGAGAATCCCCATGGAAAGAGGAGCCTGGAGGGCTATAGTCCATGGGGTCGCAAAGAGTCATGTAGAAGTTCTGTTCTGTTCACTAAGACTCTTTTCTTAATAGAACTCTGGCCTATTAAAAAAATTTATGTTTTTCAAGTAGCTATTGAGAACCAGAGACCCCGTAATTGCTGATCCATTAGGGCAGTAAACACAGAGCAGATGACTGGAGTCCTCTTCTTGCTGTGACCTCAGGCAAGGAGAGTTATTGCTCTTGCCCACATTTGCCCAATGAGTAAGAAGACATCACTGAGCTTCAGTCCAGAGGTTAAGACTCTGTGCCTCCAATACAGGGGGTGTGCGTTTGATCCCTGGTCAGAGAACTAGGATCTCACATGCTACACAGGGTGGCCAGAAAAGAATTTTTTAATTAAAACAATACTTACTGTTTTTCCCTTTATAACTGATAAGCAGTTTAGGGAGAGATATTTCAAAATATCTCTAGACTCTCTTGTTTCTCATCAAATTCTTCCCTTCTGTATATTAGCATCTAATCATGATTCTTACTGGCATTTAAAATTTGTCAGTGTAATTAAAAAAAATTTTTTTTGAGAAGTCATCCCAGGTGGCACAGTGGTAAAGAATCCACCAGCCAGTGCAGGAGACAAAAAAAGACACAGAGTCGACCTCTGGGTCAGGAAGGTCCCCTGGAGAAGGAAATGGTAAACCCACTCCAGTTGCTTGCCTGGGAAATTCCATGGACAGAGGAGCTTGGTGGGCTACAGTCCATGGGGTCACCAGGAGTTGGACATACTGAGCACGCATGCACCTATTTGCTAGGTACTGTTGTAACTATTTTGTAATCCTTTGAAAGTGAAAAAAGTATTAGTTGCTCAGTTGTGTCTGATCCTTTGAGACCCCATGGACTGTAGCCCACCAGGCTCCTCTGTCCATGACATTCTCCAGGCAGGAATACTGGAGTGGGGTAGCCATTCCCTTCTCCAGGGGATCTTCTGAACGCAGGGGTCAAACCTGTGTCTCCCACTCTGCAGGCAGTTTCTAAACCTGTCTAAACCACCAGGGAAGCCCTAATAACCTTATGAGATAGATATTATTATTATCCGCATTTTTACAGATAAGGAAACTGAGGTATGAAAAAATTATGTGCCCAAGGTCACCCAGCAAGTAAATGTAGGTGAGATTTGAATGCAGGCTGTAGGGCTCCAGGACTTGTGTCCTTATCCACGATATAATGCTGCCTGTTCATCTTTTACTGTATGAACTCTCTCTTTACCTGTAAGTTTAGGTAAGATCTTATCTTCCTAGCATAAGATAAATATTCACTAGTATTTTCTTGACGTGCTTGGATGGCCTCATTTCTGTACTTGTAGACCTTGAGATGTTCAGTGGGCAATTGGAAGTTGGATTTAGAACCTGAGAGGGAAGCCACAGGTTAAGGTGCTGTTGAAGAGTCATATCCTCTGGTTTTTTGGGCATCAGTTTTTCACTGTCAGGTGATCAGTGTTTTCTGACTTTGTCCTTGTTTGTAGGTGACAGGTCAGTCTTTTTTTTTGTTTTTTTTTGACACGTACTTGATTTATAATGTTGTGTTAATTTCTACTGTATTGCAAAGTGACTTGGTTATACATCATATATATTCTTTTTCATAGTCTTTTCCATTACAGTTTATCGCAGGATACTGAATAGAGTTTCCTGTGCTGTAGAATAGGACTTTGTTGTTTATCCAGCCTCTGTATACAGTTTGCATCCACTCACGCCAGCCTCCTAATCCTTCCCTCCCTGACCCCTGATAGGTCCGTCCTGGAGCCCCTTTTGGAGCGCAGGGCCTCGTCAGGGGCCAGAGTGGAAGATCTGTCCCTCAAAGAGGAGAGCGAGACTCGGATGAGCAAGTTCAAGATTAAAGACTGGAGTCTGAGCAAGTCCCAGGTCACCGCAGAGAAAGTGCCAGAACCTGATCTGATGGTAAAAACAAAAACCCCAAAGCAAGATGACTGTAAGTTTTCCACCGTGCTCCCTGTAGGCAGGCTTTTCACCATTGACGTCCTAACTGTGAGTGACTAGGTTGAAGCCTGTCATGCTTTCTCAGGACACAGCAGCATGGGGATGGGCTCAGATCTCAGATGGTGCTAAAAAAACCAGGTACAGAGATCCAACACTCTAAATCAGTAACGGCACAACATCTACCCTCAGTGAAAATATGTGGATTGGTGCTAGGGTTGTGGTTCTCACCACCATGTTCCATGAGCCCATCCAAACATTGTCATTTCCCTTCTTTTAGTTTAAAAAAAAAAAAAAGTACTTTTTTCTTCCATAACTCACATCATGTTGTTAAATGTGGTGGGACCAGGTATCCCTGAGAATCAGGGTGGCTCCTTTCCAAACTAAATGACATTGGCTAGCCAGAAGATAGTCTGTGGACTGGGGATTCCCTATTGTGTCTTCACCCTCATACCCTCCACGTTCTAGTGCGGTAAACATACAGAGGGATCCTGGAATTTTGCCCTTTAACAAGATTCTGCTCTGCAGACAGGGTTGTTTAAGGAGTATTGATGAGTTCGACCCTCCTCCCTGTGACAATGTGTTGCTTTGTTTCCCCCACCCCCCAACTAGAGCCCAACCAAGAAATCACAGAGACCCAAGAGTCTCCAGCTGTCGGACAATCGGCTGACACCAGTTCCTGGCGCTTCACCTCCACAGTCAACAGCCCTGAGCCCACCCCAACTCACTCCTAAAGCGACCAGGGCCCTGAGTAAGTTTACCTGTAGAGACCCCTTATAGTCATCTCACTAGGTGATGAAGTATGTTTATGAATCTGGGCCATTTTTAATCAAAATAGCCACAAGGGGTCTGAGATGATAGTCAAGTTGGTTCAGTTTGATGGTCATGGGTGTCATTTAGTTAGATTAGTGTTTGGCCAGAGTCCTTAGGTTGCTAAGACTCATTAAACTTTTCTATACAGGGAGCCGTGGGGCTTTCCTAGTGGCGCAATGGTAAAGAATTCGCCTGCCAATACAGGAGACACAGGTTCAATCCCTGGGTGGGGAATAGGAGTCCAGGTAGGAACTCCAGTTCAGTCCCTGGAGTAAGAAATGGCAACCCACTCCAGTATTCTAGCCTGGAAAATCCCATGGATGGAGATGGAGAACCTGGCGGACTACAGCTTCTGTGATGATAAAGAGTCAGACATGACTTAGCAGCAGTTTAGGGAGCACTGCAGGGTTTCACTGCCCGCTTTCCAATGCTCATGGTATAAATGAGATCGATTGGACTAGGACTAGATAGGAGGTAATTTAGGAACTGTTTAGGAACTGTTGGCCATGTGTTTTATGTGGAGAAGGGTCCGAAAGGATAAGAAATAGACAAATTACACTCAGGTCTGGGAAGTCAGCAGTACACAAGTCCTGAGATGAATACAAGGGCGCTTAACACAAAGGAGCAGTGGAAAAACAGATCGTCACCCCAAACAGGAGACTAGTCAGCCGACGTCAGAGTTAATCAGGCACAGTTTCCTGGAGGAAGTAGATATTGCACTCTTTAAATCAAGGGTATGTAAGTTTCAGGATCTCATGCCTGATGATCTGAGTTGGAGCTGATGGAATAATAATAGAAATAAAGTGCATAATAAATGTAATGTGCTTGAATCATCCTGAACCCTGCCCCACACCACCACCGTCACGACGGTCCATGGAAAAGTTGTCTGCCACAAAACCAGTCCCTAGTGCCAAAAAGGTTGGGGACTGCTGCTTTAAGTGATAAAATTGTAATAGTCCAATATAACCAGTATTTTTTAACTGCCTAGTTTGTGACAGATGTTTTTTCCTAAGAACTTGGGATATATCAGAGAACAGAGTAATACCCTAAGTTCTAGAAAATATTCTCATCTTCAGTGTAATAATGACACCCTTCAACAGAACATGAAATTTTCACATAAGAATTTCTCATGATGCTTTCTGGTGAAGGAACGGTGCTACATGTGTCCCAGCGGGTAAGAGGTCTTCATTCTGTCCACAAAAACTATAGAATATGACCTTAGTGATTTGATTGACCAGGTGGTTTAGGGTGGTAGTGTCCAGCAGAAGTGCCATGAAATTCCTCGGTGAGTTCATCTCTCTGCCTTCATCTACTTTGTGTCATTTCCAGGCTCCCCATCGCTGCAGACAGATGGACCGACTATGGCTAAGGTCCCACCGCCCCCTCCCCCCAAAAGCAAGCCCTATGAGAGCAGCCAGAGGAACTCCACAGAGGTAGGAAGGTGGCAGTGGACGCTGGGGCCGGGGAGCACCCACAATCATGGGAATGTAACCTTGGATTTCCCCAGGTTTCGGATAGGCAAGTTGTCCCATTGATTTGCCCCTCTGATCAGTTTTTGATTCATTCCTGAAACGATGAAAGAGAGAGGAGTTTTCAATGGGAAGGAAGAAGATGCTGTCTGACCTTTCATTGGATTGAAGGGCCCTCACCCTGGGTCCAGGGGAGGGAAATAAGCCAGGAATTCTGATTCATACATGAGTGAATGAGGGATAGTCATTCTGGAGGGACCTCCAGTGGTTTCCTTGATTCATTCAACACATTTACTGAGCCCTTACTATACACATGGGTTTCCCAGTTGTCGCTAGTGGTAAAGAATATGCCTGGCAATGCAGGAGACGCAAGAGATGCAGGTTTGGTCACTGGGTCAGAAAGATCCCCTGGAGTAGGAAATACTACCTCACTCTAGTTCTCTTGCCTGGAGAATCCCATGGACAGAGGAGCCTGGTGGGCTACAGTCCATGGGGCTGCAAAGCATCGTACACGGCTGAACATATAGTAATGCTATTTGGGGGAGGTTTCCTTGGTGGCTGAGATGGTCAAGAATCTGCCTGCAATGCAGAAGACCTGGGTTCAATTCCTGGGCCAGGAAGACCCNTTTTTATTTTTATTGGAGAATAGTTAATTTACAATGTTGTATTAGTTTCAGGTGGACAACAAAGTGATTAAATTTTACATATACATAAATTCAATCTTTTTTAGATTCTTTATAGTTACTGTATTATCAAGAATACTAATATGCAATGCCATATGAAATGTATGAGTGACTATATCATTTTCATAATATATTCACTTATATTAGGTATTTTGATTATTTTTAATCCTGTAAATTCCTAAAGATTAAATAATACCTGGTTTGCTTTTCTCTTTTATGGTTTCGGTCATGCTGTTAAAGAGATACTACTTTGTGGAAGGGCTTCCCTGGTGGCTCAGATGGTAAAGAATCTGTATGCAATGTGGGAGACGTGAGTTCAATCCCTGGGTTGGGAATATCTCCTGGAGAAGGGCGTGAAAATCCATTCCAGTATTCTTGCCTGGAGAATCCCCATGGAAAGAGGAGCCTGGAGGGCTATAGTCCATGGGGTCGCAAAGAGTCATGTAGAAGTTCTGTTCTGTTCACTAAGACTCTTTTCTTAATAGAACTCTGGCCTATTAAAAAAATTTATGTTTTTCAAGTAGCTATTGAGAACCAGAGACCCCGTAATTGCTGATCCATTAGGGCAGTAAACACAGAGCAGATGACTGGAGTCCTCTTCTTGCTGTGACCTCAGGCAAGGAGAGTTATTGCTCTTGCCCACATTTGCCCAATGAGTAAGAAGACATCACTGAGCTTCAGTCCAGAGGTTAAGACTCTGTGCCTCCAATACAGGGGGTGTGCGTTTGATCCCTGGTCAGAGAACTAGGATCTCACATGCTACACAGGGTGGCCAGAAAAGAATTTTTTAATTAAAACAATACTTACTGTTTTTCCCTTTATAACTGATAAGCAGTTTAGGGAGAGATATTTCAAAATATCTCTAGACTCTCTTGTTTCTCATCAAATTCTTCCCTTCTGTATATTAGCATCTAATCATGATTCTTACTGGCATTTAAAATTTGTCAGTGTAATTAAAAAAAATTTTTTTTGAGAAGTCATCCCAGGTGGCACAGTGGTAAAGAATCCACCAGCCAGTGCAGGAGACAAAAAAAGACACAGAGTCGACCTCTGGGTCAGGAAGGTCCCCTGGAGAAGGAAATGGTAAACCCACTCCAGTTGCTTGCCTGGGAAATTCCATGGACAGAGGAGCTTGGTGGGCTACAGTCCATGGGGTCACCAGGAGTTGGACATACTGAGCACGCATGCACCTATTTGCTAGGTACTGTTGTAACTATTTTGTAATCCTTTGAAAGTGAAAAAAGTATTAGTTGCTCAGTTGTGTCTGATCCTTTGAGACCCCATGGACTGTAGCCCACCAGGCTCCTCTGTCCATGACATTCTCCAGGCAGGAATACTGGAGTGGGGTAGCCATTCCCTTCTCCAGGGGATCTTCTGAACGCAGGGGTCAAACCTGTGTCTCCCACTCTGCAGGCAGTTTCTAAACCTGTCTAAACCACCAGGGAAGCCCTAATAACCTTATGAGATAGATATTATTATTATCCGCATTTTTACAGATAAGGAAACTGAGGTATGAAAAAATTATGTGCCCAAGGTCACCCAGCAAGTAAATGTAGGTGAGATTTGAATGCAGGCTGTAGGGCTCCAGGACTTGTGTCCTTATCCACGATATAATGCTGCCTGTTCATCTTTTACTGTATGAACTCTCTCTTTACCTGTAAGTTTAGGTAAGATCTTATCTTCCTAGCATAAGATAAATATTCACTAGTATTTTCTTGACGTGCTTGGATGGCCTCATTTCTGTACTTGTAGACCTTGAGATGTTCAGTGGGCAATTGGAAGTTGGATTTAGAACCTGAGAGGGAAGCCACAGGTTAAGGTGCTGTTGAAGAGTCATATCCTCTGGTTTTTTGGGCATCAGTTTTTCACTGTCAGGTGATCAGTGTTTTCTGACTTTGTCCTTGTTTGTAGGTGACAGGTCAGTCTTTTTTTTTGTTTTTTTTTGACACGTACTTGATTTATAATGTTGTGTTAATTTCTACTGTATTGCAAAGTGACTTGGTTATACATCATATATATTCTTTTTCATAGTCTTTTCCATTACAGTTTATCGCAGGATACTGAATAGAGTTTCCTGTGCTGTAGAATAGGACTTTGTTGTTTATCCAGCCTCTGTATACAGTTTGCATCCACTCACGCCAGCCTCCTAATCCTTCCCTCCCCGACCCCTGATAGGTCCGTCCTGGAGCCCCTTTTGGAGCGCAGGGCCTCGTCAGGGGCCAGAGTGGAAGATCTGTCCCTCAAAGAGGAGAGCGAGACTCGGATGAGCAAGTTCAAGATTAAAGACTGGAGTCTGAGCAAGTCCCAGGTCACCGCAGAGAAAGTGCCAGAACCTGATCTGATGGTAAAAACAAAAACCCCAAAGCAAGATGACTGTAAGTTTTCCACCGTGCTCCCTGTAGGCAGGCTTTTCACCATTGACGTCCTAACTGTGAGTGACTAGGTTGAAGCCTGTCATGCTTTCTCAGGACACAGCAGCATGGGGATGGGCTCAGATCTCAGATGGTGCTAAAAAAACCAGGTACAGAGATCCAACACTCTAAATCAGTAACGGCACAACATCTACCCTCAGTGAAAATATGTGGATTGGTGCTAGGGTTGTGGTTCTCACCACCATGTTCCATGAGCCCATCCAAACATTGTCATTTCCCTTCTTTTAGTTTAAAAAAAAAAAAAAGTACTTTTTTCTTCCATAACTCACATCATGTTGTTAAATGTGGTGGGACCAGGTATCCCTGAGAATCAGGGTGGCTCCTTTCCAAACTAAATGACATTGGCTAGCCAGAAGATAGTCTGTGGACTGGGGATTCCCTATTGTGTCTTCACCCTCATACCCTCCACGTTCTAGTGCGGTAAACATACAGAGGGATCCTGGAATTTTGCCCTTTAACAAGATTCTGCTCTGCAGACAGGGTTGTTTAAGGAGTATTGATGAGTTCGACCCTCCTCCCTGTGACAATGTGTTGCTTTGTTTCCCCCACCCCCCAACTAGAGCCCAACCAAGAAATCACAGAGACCCAAGAGTCTCCAGCTGTCGGACAATCGGCTGACACCAGTTCCTGGCGCTTCACCTCCACAGTCAACAGCCCTGAGCCCACCCCAACTCACTCCTAAAGCGACCAGGGCCCTGAGTAAGTTTACCTGTAGAGACCCCTTATAGTCATCTCACTAGGTGATGAAGTATGTTTATGAATCTGGGCCATTTTTAATCAAAATAGCCACAAGGGGTCTGAGATGATAGTCAAGTTGGTTCAGTTTGATGGTCATGGGTGTCATTTAGTTAGATTAGTGTTTGGCCAGAGTCCTTAGGTTGCTAAGACTCATTAAACTTTTCTATACAGGGAGCCGTGGGGCTTTCCTAGTGGCGCAATGGTAAAGAATTCGCCTGCCAATACAGGAGACACAGGTTCAATCCCTGGGTGGGGAATAGGAGTCCAGGTAGGAACTCCAGTTCAGTCCCTGGAGTAAGAAATGGCAACCCACTCCAGTATTCTAGCCTGGAAAATCCCATGGATGGAGATGGAGAATCCTGGAGGACTACAGCTTCTGTGATGATAAAGAGTCAGACATGACTTAGCAGCAGTTTAGGGAGCACTGCAGGGTTTCACTGCCCACTTTCCAATGCTGATGGTATAAATGAGATCGATTGGACTAGGACTAGATAGGATGTAATTTAGGAACTGTTTAGGAACTGTTGGCCATGTGTTTTATGTGGAGAAGGGTCCGAAAGGATAAGAAATAGACAAATTACACTCCGGTCTGGGGAGTCAGCAGTACACAAGTCCTGAGACGAATACAAGGGCGCTTAACACAAAGGAGCAGTGGAAGAACAGATCGTCACCCCAAACAGGAGACTAGTCAGCCGACGTCAGAGTTAATCAGGCACAGTTTCCTGGAGGAAGTAGATATTGCACTCTTTAAATCAAGGGTATGTAAGTTTCAGGATCTCATGCCTGATGATCTGAGTTGGAGCTGATGGAATAATAATAGAAATAAAGTACATAATAAATGTAATGTGCTTGAATCATCCTGAACCCTGCCCCACACCACCACCATCACGACGGTCCATGGAAAAGTTGTCTGCCACAAAACCAGTCCCTAGTGCCAAAAAGGTTGGGGACTGCTGCTTTAAGTGATAAAATTGTAATAGTCCAATATAACCAGTATTTTTTAACTGCCTAGTTTGTGACAGATGTTTTTTCCTAAGAACTTGGGATATATCAGAGAACAGAGTAATACCCTAAGTTCTAGAAAATATTCTCATCTTCAGTGTAGTAATGACACCCTTCAACAGAACATGAAATTTTCACATAAGAATTTCTCATGACGCTTTCTGGTGAAGGAACGGTGCTACATGTGTCCCAGCGGGTAAGAGGTCTTCATTCTGTCCACAAAAACTATAGAATATGACCTTAGCGATTTGATTGACCAGGTGGTTTAGGGTGGTAGTGTCCAGCAGAAGTGCCATGAGATTCCTTGGTGAGTTCATCTCTTTGCCTTCATCTACTTTGTGTCATTTCCAGGCTCCCCATCGTTGCAGACAGATGGACCGACTATGGCTAAGGTCCCACCGCCCCCTCCCCCCAAAAGCAAGCCCTATGAGAGCAGCCAGAGGAACTCCACAGAGGTAGGAAGGTGACAGTGGACGCTGGGGCCGGGGAGCACCCACAATCATGGGAATGTAACCTCGGATTTCCCCAGGTTTCGGATAGGCAGGTTGTCCCATTGATTTGCCCCTCTGATCAGTTTTTGATTCATTCCTGAAACGATGAAAGAGAGAGGAGTTTTCAGTGGGAAGGAAGAAGATGCTGTCTGACCTTTCATTGGATTGAAGGGCCCTCACCCTGGGTCCAGGGGAGGGAAATAAGCCAGGAGTTCTGACTCATACATGAGTGAATGAGGGATAGTCATTCTGGAGGGACCTCCAGTGGTTTCCTTTATTCATTCAACACATTTACTGAGCCCTTACTATACACATGGGTTTCCCAGTTGTCGCTAGTGGTAAAGAATATGCCTGGCAATGCAGGAGACGCAAGAGATGCAGGTTTGGTCACTGGGTCAGAAAGATCCCCTGGAGTAGGAAATACTACCTCACTCTAGTTCTCTTGCCTGGAGAATCCCAAGGACAGAGGAGCCTGGTGGGCTACAGTCCATGGGGCTGCAAAGCATCGTACACGGCTGAACATATAGTAATGCTATTTGGGGGAGGTTTCCTTGGTGGCTGAGATGGTCAAGAATCTGCCTGCAATGCAGAAGACCTGGGTTCAATTCCTGGGCCAGGAAGACCCCCTGGAGAAGGGAATGGCATCCCACACCACTATTCTTGGCTGGAGAATTCCATGGGCAGAGGAACCTGGCAGGCTACAGTCCATTGGGTCGCAGAGTTGCACACGACTGAGCAACACACACACAAAAGGGAAAGGGGGAAATTAAAATGTTGCCTCTAAAATTTTGCCTTGCAAAGGCTGTGTAGAGAAACTCAGGTCACTTTTAAGCTAGCACTGAATGTTGGAAATGTGGAGGAGAGGGCAAAATTGGAAAGAAAGGGAAGACTCATGTCTCCTTTTGTGTATCCACCCCAACAGATTGCACCCCCACTGCCTGTCCGAAGGGAAGCCGTAGTCCCGCCCCCTCCACCTCCAAAAGTACGGAAATCCGGCATCCTTTCTTTTGAGCCTGGATCCCAGTAAGGATCTTATCCTCTCTCTGGAGCTCTGAGCACCTGGACCACAGATGCCTGGGAATTGGCCTTGGAGAAGCAGGGTCCTCATTGTCCAGGGTCCCTGCTGGCCTCCTTTCCTGATCTGGAACTGAGGCTCACCAGCTCAACACTGGTTTCATCTTTTCAAAAGCCTCTTTTTAATCCATGCCCGAGGCCCTGCCGTTTCTCCTCCAACCCATGCGGAATTCCATAGTTGGCCACTTCCTCTGTTTCTCCCTCACCACTATTACATTTCAGCCTCCAGCACAGAACCACTAGGGTCTCCAGGAGCCTGGATAAGTTCTTCGTAGGTGCTGGTGGTGGGAAAATCCTCACAGACCTACTCCTTTAGAGGAATTTCCTGTTTTGCTTCTGAAAAGCTGTACTTAAGACATTGTTTTCTCATGGACACACCCTGTGATATAACCTATCGGAAGNCATCTCTTTGCCTTCATCTACTTTGTGTCATTTCCAGGCTCCCCATCGTTGCAGACAGATGGACCGACTATGGCTAAGGTCCCACCGCCCCCTCCCCCCAAAAGCAAGCCCTATGAGAGCAGCCAGAGGAACTCCACAGAGGTAGGAAGGTGGCAGTGGACGCTGGGGCCGGGGAGCACCCACAATCATGGGAATGTAACCTTGGATTTCCCCAGGTTTCGGATAGGCAAGTTGTCCCATTGATTTGCCCCTCTGATCAGTTTTTGATTCATTCCTGAAACGATGAAAGAGAGAGGAGTTTTCAGTGGGAAGGAAGAAGATGCTGTCTGACCTTTCATTGGATTGAAGGGCCCTCACCCTGGGTCCAGGGGAGGGAAATAAGCCAGGAATTCTGATTCATACATGAGTGAATGAGGGATAGTCATTCTGGAGGGACCTCCAGTGGTTTCCTTTATTCATTCAACACATTTACTGAGCCCTTACTATACACATGGGTTTCCCAGTTGTCGCTAGTGGTAAAGAATATGCCTGGCAATGCAGGAGACGCAAGAGATGCAGGTTTGGTCACTGGGTCAGAAAGATCCCCTGGAGTAGGAAATACTACCTCACTCTAGTTCTCTTGCCTGGAGAATCCCATGGACAGAGGAGCCTGGTGGGCTACAGTCCATGGGGCTGCAAAGCATCGTACACGGCTGAACATATAGTAATGCTATTTGGGGGAGGTTTCCTTGGTGGCTGAGATGGTCAAGAATCTGCCTGCAATGCAGAAGACCTGGGTTCAATTCCTGGGCCAGGAAGACCCCCTGGAGAAGGGAATGGCATCCCACACCACTATTCTTGGCTGGAGAATTCCATGGGCAGAGGAACCTGGCAGGCTACAGTCCATTGGGTCGCAGAGTTGCACACGACTGAGCAACACACACACAAAAGGGAAAGAGGGAAATTAAAATATTGCCTCTAAAATTTTGCCTTGCAAAGGCTGTGTAGAGAAACTCAGGTCACTTTTAAGCTAGCACTGAATGTTGGAAATGTGGAGGAGAGGGCAAAATTGGAAAGAAAGGGAAGACTCATGTCTCCTTTTGTGTATCCACCCCAACAGATTGCACCCCCACTGCCTGTCCGAAGGGAAGCCGTAGTCCCGCCCCCTCCACCTCCAAAAGTACGGAAATCCGGCATCCTTTCTTTTGAGCCTGGATCCCAGTAAGGATCTTATCCTCTCTCTGGAGCTCTGAGCACCTGGACCACAGATGCCTGGGAATTGGCCTTGGAGAAGCAGGGTCCTCATTGTCCAGGGTCCCTGCTGGCCTCCTTTCCTGATCTGGAACTGAGGCTCACCAGCTCAACACTGGTTTCATCTTTTCAAAAGCCTCTTTTTAATCCATGCCCGAGGCCCTGCCGTTTCTCCTCCAACCCATGCGGAATTCCATAGTTGGCCACTTCCTCTGTTTCTCCCTCACCACTATTACATTTCAGCCTCCAGCACAGAACCACTAGGGTCTCCAGGAGCCTGGATAAGTTCTTCGTAGGTGCTGGTGGTGGGAAAATCCTCACAGACCTACTGCTTTAGAGGAATTTCCTGTTTTGCTTCTGAAAAGCTGTACTTAAGACATTGTTTTCTCATGGACACACCCTGTGATATAACCTATCGGAAGAGACCAACATCAAGTACTTTGGTAGCCAAAATTATCCTTCTGAGGTTTCCCTATGGTTGTTTTTTGTTTTTTTTTTTTTGCGGAAAAGAACAAGATATCTTTTTCATGGAGATTGGCTGCTTTCAAGTAGGAATGGCTATCATGGTTGAAAGAACGTGGACTCAACCGTGAGCCCTGAATGCCTCCGTTTCCCCCACTCCCACCCCAGCCCACCTAAACTGCCCCCCTCCACCTTTCCAGGAGTTCCCCACACTCCCGACTAACGGTCCTCTCTGCACGGCAGTCACCTCTTCCTACCACAGACTCCCAAGGCTCTGACTTTTGCACAGTTTCTTCTATTACCTCGGAGCTCAGATCACTGGATACAAGGGACTTAGAAGCCTGGACTGAACTGCTTTGCTTTGAGATCTCATTGGAATGGTTTGGTGGCCCCCCCCCATCTGCAACCTGATTTTATCCTGAAGAATACAGTGCAATATGTCTTATTGATTATTTATTCCTTCTTGATTGTTGATTTGATAATGTGTTCACGGTACCCTCATCAGTCCTCTCTTCAGAAGAAAAGGTAGGGTGATTCAGAGGATCAGATATTATCAGCAGATATGTAAACAGCCACACAGAACTAAAGACCTTTTGAGCTTGAAGGCCCTTAAAAGTCCTACAACACCCACCCTGCCATTTTGTAGATAAGGAAATTGAGGCTAAACACAGAAAATCCTACTGCAGACTCTTCCTAATAACCCAGCTTGCTCGTTGAGTTTATACCTAGATAACATCTCTAGAAGACAACCCTGATGAATTCTTCAGTCCTTGCCCCTAGCTGGAAAAACAGTGGACATAATTTCTGTGCTACTTAGCTCTTTATTGCAAAATAGAAAACATTTAGAGTATGGATGCCCTGGGTCAGCCTGTGGGTATGCTCACCAGGGACTCTTCCATAGCCTGGCCAGGTCACCTTGCCTTTGAGGCCCAGGAGAGTGGGCCGTTTCCCAGATGGCTCAGTGGTAAAAGAATCTGCCTGCCAATGTAGGAGACACAGGAGATTTGGGTTCAATCCCTGGGTCAGGAAGATTCTGTGGAGAAGGAAAGGGCAACCCGCTTCACTAACCTTGCCTGGAGAATCCCACGGACAGAGGATCCTGGCGGCTATATAAGCCCTTAGGAGTCGGACACAACTGAGTGACTGAACAGACACACAGGAGAGAGAGAGAGAGATTTAACTTCCAAAAATTTGGGTTTTCTTGCCTGCCTCTTCGGGTGCCTGTTTCACCACCACTCCTGGGAGAGAGGTGTAAATTCATCACAGCATCAGGGAAGTAAAGCTCTGAGACATGTCCGGGGTCACTGGAGAGGCGAGGATGTGTATTTGCTAGTGCTGTGTTCTTTCTTTGGCTCCACTCAGAGCACTCCCGTGTGATGCAGCAGAAAGATGTGAGGAAGCCAGGGCTCTGGAAGTAACCCGTTGAGTTTTGAATCAACCCAGCTGTGGCCTCTCTCAGCTTTGCACACCCCCTTGAATTATTTTAAATTCTCTTGAGCTTTTTTCACCTTTCAAAAAGGAGGTCATCCCTCCCACACAGACGGCCGGGGGTTCAAGTGAGGCTGACTCTGTAAAGTAGATCCTCCACTCTGTGGGCCTTTCTTGTCTCTGCTGGGCCGGCATAATATTTGAAGCTCTCCACAAGCATGATGGACAGAGGGTGAGATGCCTGGATGGCATCACCAACTCGATGGACGTGAGTCTGAGTGAACTCCGGGAGCTGGTGATGGACAGGGAGGCCTGACATGCTGTGATTCATGAGGTCGCAGAGTCGGACACGACAGCGACTGAACTGAACAAGCATGATCGATCTTCATTTTTATTTTTTTGGAAGATAATTTGGAGGGTGAGTGCAGATTAGTTCTGCACACAACAGTCCCTCTCTAAAAGGTAGTATCTTACATATGACTAGGGGCAGATTGTTAATAAGACCTGAAGACAGGGGACTTCGTTGGTGTCTAGTGGTTAAACATCTACCCTTCCAATGCAGTGGTGTGGGTTTCATCCCTGGTTGGGGAACTAAGGTTCCACATGCTATATAGTTCGGCCAAAAATTACTTTTTTAAGATCTGGATTTGATTTTAAGTGGCACAAGAAGAGGAGGAAGAGACAATCTGCAGGGCTGACCTGGAACCAGAGCAGCTTCTGCGAAGTTGCGAGGCAGACTGGCTGGAGGGGATACACGAGCTTTACATCCTCCCATTAAAGTAGGAGGATGTAAACTGCGTCACAAAGAAACCTGAAGCATGTTCCTTTCAAGTCACAAGGATGCGTCTTAAGTTCTGGCCTTTGGTCAGAAGTTGGGACTTCCTAAGGGGCGCAGTGGTACAGAATCCACCTGCCAACGCAGGAGACAAGGGTTTGATCTCTGAGTCAGGAAGATCCCCTGGAGGAGGAAATAGCAACCCACTTTAGTATTCTTACCTGGAAAATCCCATGGACAGAGAAGCCTGGCGGGCTACAGTCCCTGGGATCACAAAGAGTTAGATATGACAGAGCTCACACACAGGGACATCCAATAGACCAGTGCCCAAATACATTTCCTTTTTTTAACGTAACGTTTTCCCATAAGATTCCCTTCTCACATCCACACAAATCCTAGATCTCTCCTGCCTGAATACATAGGATTCCAGGTCATGTGGTGAATAAGAGGTCCCAGAGGACACTGGACTGCTCACCCTTGGTCAGAAAGAGTCCCATTTGACAAAAGAGCCTAAGTAATGTCTGTCCTGAAGTCAAAGAGGGAAGCTGCAAAGAGATGCTTTAGGATTACCATAAAGGTAGGCGAAATACTGAAGAAACAACTGGTCCTTATTTTCCTTGATAAGAACTCAAGTATTGAAAGCCCTTGGAAGTAGCCCCCAAATTGTCACAACCTTTGTGGATGTTGGTTTATGGAATTTTTGTTTGAAATCCTTTCTTCCCTCTCTCTCTCCATCTGGGCAACTTGCCTTGTTTTGAATTTTTTTTCCCAAGAATTGTTTCATGCAGCATAAATTAAACTCTTACTGAATGCCACACACTGTCCTAACACCCAGGTTGTGACAGTCCAGTGTGTTCAAAGGGAACAGCCCCAGATATGAGGATTGTGGTGGGTCATGAGAGTGGCAAGAGAGTGGCATTGGATTAAGGGAAGCCATAAATAAGGTGCTGGGCCAGGGGTTGCTATCTCCTTCTCCACCTTCATGTCTTGATTCCAAAATTACAGTTGTTTTCCCCTGTCAGGGCCATTAAAGAAACAACCACCACCCTCAGTTCGCTAAGACAGAGCCAGAGGTCAAGCAGGATGTGAGATTGTAAGCTGCTTTTTCTAACTCTAAGCTTGGAGACTCCTTTCCCTCTCCTTGCCCTTGGGTCATGGGGTGATTTCTTGTTTTGAAATTAAGGTGTCACATTCAGACAGTTAAGGTCACAAATCTTAGGTGTACAGATGAATCCAATTTGATAATACTGTACACTCAAGTTACCACCTCAAAGAGCCACAGGCTTCTCCCAGCTGCGTGGAAGTCTCCCTGGCATCTGTGCTATCATTTATCAAAGGCATTTAGAAGGCCCTTCCATTTGTACTATCCTTCCTGTCATTTTGCAGGTTTAGTGAAAAGGGAAGGGAAAAAAACCTATCAATACACAAGAAGATTTTATAAAGAGTGTACATTTGGCAAGTCAATTTGGTCAGTCCCTGGACCTTAACCTGAATTTTTTCATATAAGGTATGTGTATACATATATGTGTGTGTATGTATGAGGTTACATGATTTTTATAGGATCCTTTCAGGCCTAGCTTTCTTTTACTTTTAAGTGAATGAAAAAGGGGTGGAGAGTCAGAAGAAATCTTAAGTTTCTCTTCCAAAGCTTTTAAATCCTTACCTCATGACTAAGTAGTATTGTAAAGTTAAATTGGAAAAGGTAAGTTGCCCTTTGGGTGGTCTGAGACTGGAATTATTTACTCTACAAAAGGAGAATGTTTTCCTTTTAAGTTCATGATTTCAAGCTGATGCTTACAGTCCAGCCAAGGCTTATCTCATTTCTGTGCATCCCAGACTCATCCATTTAGCCACATTTTGTGAACTGTTCATCCAAACTTTGTCAAAAGCCCAGTTGCCTTGATTGTATGAACTAGTTGGGTTTCAAACACAAGGGGATAAGATATGCACTGAAGTAGCAAACATTTTGTTCAGATTTGCTGTGATTTATTTTTTAAATTAAAGATGGAAATGTATTTAAAGTTTGTGTATTTAGTTGATTATTGCCCTTACATTAATGAAATTATTACCCTTATATTTGGGCTTCCCTGCTGGCTCAGAGGTTAAAGCGTGTGCCTCCAATGCAGGAGACAGGTTCAGTCCCTGGGTCAGNTCTACAGTCAACAAAAACAAGACCAGGAGCTGACTGTGGCTCAGATCATGAACTCCTTACTACCAAATTCAGACTGGAATTGAAGTAGGGAAAACTGCTAGACCATTCAGGTATGACCTAAATCAAATCCCTTATATTATTATTATACAGTGGAAGGGAGAAATAGATTTAAGGGTCTAGATCTGATAGATAGAGTGACTGATGAACTATGGAATGAGGTTCATGACATTGTACAGGAGACAGGGATCAAGACCGTCCCCATGGTANATTATACAGTGGAAGGGAGAAATAGATTTAAGGGTCTAGATCTGATAGATAGAGTGACTGATGAACTATGGAATGAGGTTCATGACATTGTACAGGAGACAGGGATCAAGACCGTCCCCATGGTAAAGAAATGCAAAAAAGCAAAATGGCTGTCTGAGGAGGCCTTACAAATAGCTGTGAAAAGAAGAGAGGCAAAAAGCAAAGGAGAAAAGGAAAGATATAAGCATCTGAATGCAGAGTTCCAAAGAATAGCAAGAAGAGATAAGAAAGCCTTCTTCAGCGATCAATGCAAAGAAATAGAGGAAAAGAACAGAATGGGAAAGACTAGAGATCTCTTCAAGAAAATTAGAGATACCAAGGGAACATTTCATGCAAAGATGGGCTCAATAAAGGACAGAAATGGTATAGACCTAACAGAAGCAGAAGATATTAAGAGGTGGCAAGAATACACAGAAGAACTGTACAAAAAAGATCTTCAAGACCCAGATAATCATGATGATGTGATCACTCATCTAGAGCCAGACATCTTGGAATGTGAAGTCAAGTGGGCCCTAGAAAGCATCACCACGAACAAAGCTAGTGGAGGTATGGAATTCCAGCTGAGCTGTTTCAAATCCTGAAAGATGATTCTGTGAAAGTGCTGCACTCAATATGCCAGCAATATTGCATAGGAATCTGCAATGTTAGGTCCATGAATCAGGGCAAATTGGAAGTGATCAAACAGATGACAAGAGTGAACATCGACATTATAGAAATTAGCAAAATAAGATGGACTGGAATGGGTGAATTTAACTCAGATAACTGCTGTGTCTACTACTGTGGGCAGGGATCCTTTAGAAGAAATGGAGTAGCCACCATAGTTAACAAGTCCCAAATGCAGTACTTGGATGCAATCTCAAAAGCGACAGAATGAGCTCTATTTGTTTCCAAGGCAAACCATTCAATGTCACGGTATTCAAGTCTATGCCCTGACCAGTAACACTGAAGAAGCTGAAGTTGAACACTTCTATGAAGACCTACAAGACCTTCTAGAACTAACACCCAAGAAAGATGCCCTTTTCATTATAGGGGACTGGAATGCAAAAGTAGAAAAGCAAGAAACACCTGAAGTAACAGCCAAATTTGGCTTTGGAATACAGAATGAAGCAGAGCAAAGGCTAGTAATAGTTCTCCCAAGAGAATGCACCAATCATAACAAACACCCTCTTCCAACAACACAAGAGAGACTCTATACATGGACATCACCAGATGGTCAACACCAAAATCAGATAGATTCTTTGCAGTCAAAGATGGAGAAGCTATATACAGTCAGCAAAAATAAGACCAAGAGCTGACTGTGGCTCATATCATGAACTCCTTATTGCCAAATTCAGACTGAAATTGAAAAAAGTGGAGAAACCACTAGACCATTCAGGTATGACCTAAATCAAATCCCTTATGACTGTACAGTGGAAGTGAGAAATAGATTTAAGGGACTAGATCTGATAGAATGCCTGTTGAACTATGCACGAAAGTTTGTTACATTGTACAGGAGACAGGAATCAAGACCATCCCCAAGAAAAAGAAATGCGAAAAAGGAAAATGGCTTTCTGAGGAGGCCTTACAAATAGTTGTGAAAAGAAGGGGAGCAAAAAGCAAAGGAGAAAAGGAAGGATACACCCATTTGAATGCACAGTTCCAAATAATAGCAAGGAGAGATAAGAAAGCCATCCTCAGTGATCAATGCAAAGAAAGAGGAAAACAATCGAATGGGAAAGACTAGAGATCTCGTCAAGAAAATTCAAGATACCAAGGGAGTATTTTATGCAAAGATGGGCACCATAAAGGACAGAAATGGTAGGGACCTAACAGTAGCAGAAGATATTAGGAAGTGGCAAGAATACACAGAAGAACTGTACAAAAAAGATCTTCACGACCCAGATAATCACGATGATGTAATCACTCACCTAGAGCCAGACATCCTGGAATGTGAAATCAAGTGGGCTTTAGGAAGCATCATTACGAACAAAGCTAGTGGAGGTGATAGAATACCAGTGGGCCTATTTCAAATCTTGAAAGATGATGCTGTGAAAGTGCTGCACTCAATATGCCAGCAAATCTGGAAAACTCAGCAGTGGCCACTGGACTGGAAAAGGTCAGTTTTCATTCCAATCCCAAAGAAAGGCAATGCCAAAGAATGCTCAAACTACCGCACAATTGCACTCATCTCACACGCTAGTAAAGTAATGCTTAAAATTCTCCAAGCCAGGCTTCAGCAATACATGAACCGTGAACTTCCTGATGTTCAAGCTGGTTTTAGAAAAGGCAGAGGAACCAGAGATCAAATTGCCAAAATCTGCTGGACCATCGAAAAAGCAAGAAAAACATCTATTTCTGCTTTATTGACTATGCCAAAGCCTTGGACTGTGTAGATCACAATAAACTGGAAAATTCTGAGAGAGATGGGAATACCAGACCACCTGATCTTGCCTCGGTTGTTCCATGTCCAGTTCTGTTGCTTCCTGACCTGCATATAGGTTTCTTAAGAGGCATTATAGGCAGACACTTTACCATCTGACCCACCAGGGAAATCCTCCACCACAGGAATTATGGCCCTATCAGAGTCTTTTTTTCAAGCCTCTTGTAGCTGGCTATTAGAAGGCCTCTTTGGCCTGTCTTTATCTGTAGCTTCACCTTTTCAGGCATTTAGAGGGCTTCCGTGACTGGGGTCCTTCTCTGTTGTTTGGCACATCAGGCACATAGAGGGCCCCCCCTGGCTGGGGTCCTACTCTGTAGATCAGTGTGTCAAGCGTTTGATGGGCCAGCCTCTCTCTCATTCAGCTGCCAATGCTGCCATGTGGGGGAAAGAGGGTGTGGTGATGGCTCCACCCACTATGCGTGACTCAGCAGTATCACCTTGCTTCCATGGCTGTCTGTTTTTCCTCCACGGGCATTTCCCACCACAGTTTCCTTCACATCCCCTCAATCTGTCTCTCCACAGCCAACAGCAGCCCTCACCCTGGGATTACTCCACAATCCCTAAACTCCAGCTCCCAGCTGCTGCGCCCTCTGGGATATGAATGGCTGCGGCAGGACTGTCCGATTCTCATTCCATTTAGGCTACTACAAATCAGCTGTTTCAGCCTTACATGTTTCTCCTCTGATGCAGACAGTTGCCCCCATGTGGGTATCAGACCCCTGCTTCAGTTCCCCCACCCGACGAGGGTGGGTCCAGTCCTACAAACACTCCTGTTTTTCCCCCTAGTTCCTACCGAGGTTTGGGTGGGTTTATATATTTGTTGCCGCTGTTCAGGTACTCCTGTCTGCTTTCAGCTGGTGTTTTGTATGCACTTCTGTGTCTGAAGGTATATTCCTGATATATCTATGGAGAGAGATGTACTCCACATCCACCTACTCCTCTGCCATCTTGTTCTCTCTCATTTCCTCATTTTAAAGGGAAGTAATAACATCCATTTTCCAAGGCTGTTCCAAGGGTTAGTGAAAATATTTATGCATCTATTATATCTAGTCCACTCTGGAGAATGAATGGTGCCAGTGCTGTTTGACTAGGGACACAGGAACACCTGACACCTATCTTCAACTGACTATAATCCTTATGTTTCTGAACTGAAATAATCAGAAAAACCAGACAGGGGAACAGTATTATTTTTAGGACTTGGTCCAAACCTCATTATGCATCTCTTGCTCTGATGAACCTAGAGGGACAAAATGGAGCCCAAAGAATCACTGGACCAGGAGCCCAGTGAGGCCTCCTTTCCCCAAGGCCTCTCTTAGGCTCTGGTTGACTTACAAAGGGATTGGAGACAATCTGGGGGTGAGTGGGGAAACTTTGGCCTTGGCCCCATCTAACTTCTGTAGGTCACAGAGAACACTTTCATCCCATAGAAAACTGGACTGAATTGGTATTGGGCTTAGAGTGATTGTCCTGTGAGTGCAGGGTGGTGGTGGGAGTGGGGGAGGAAGGGAGCCATGGGATTCCTTGAGTCAACAATAACACTGCCTTTGTGTCATCTCCTCTTCTCTGCACCCTGCCCCCCATGCTGTCAACACATTTAGGAGCACTCCCTTCGAGGCTGTGGGCTCCCCAGGTGGCGCTAGTGGTAAAAAACCTGCCTGCCAGTGCAGGAGACATAAGAGACACTTGTTTGATCCCTGAGTCAGGAAGATCCCCTGGAGGAGGGCCTGGCAACGTACTCCAGTATTCTTGCCTGGAGAATCCTTTGGACAGAGGAGCCTGGTGGGCTACAGTCCATAGCGTCACAAAGAGCTGGACAGGACTACAGCGACTTAACACACTAGTATGCATGGAGGCTTACCGTGTCCCTCCCACACCAGAGTTCTGAGTTAGAGAAAGACTTAACATTTATGCCATTTTATTCCCAATACAAGCACTTCCATCATGAAATCCATGCAACCTGGTGTAAGAATTTCTGAAATTCACACAATTTACAGACGTTAAATGGGTCACAGATAGCAAAATCAGAATTATACTTCAGTGTTATCAGTTTTTCTGGTCCTGTGGATTTATATTTTCCTCTGCCCAGTTTCCTCTTCCATCAGACTTTCCTGAAAAATAAGTCAGTAATAAATATATCAAAGTTGATTTTCTGAGCTGAATGTCAACTTTTTTTGACATTTAAATTTTAAAAAATATTGATATTTAAATAGTAAATCCATTTATTTTTTTAAACTAAAAAGTGCTAGAGAGCTAGATCATGCTTTATAAGTCAAATAAACATAAGATCTATTAATACATTGTTTCTAAGTATAGGGTGTGAGGACAGAAGTGAAAGAGAAGTTTGTCTTTTGATTTGTTCATCTATTATTAATCCAGTCTTTGCTTCAATTCTGTCTTTCTAGTGTCATATTCAGAAAATGTCACAGCTTGCTTTTATTTTATCATGAGGTAAGTAGGACTGAAAAACAAAGGAAATAAAGATATTTGCCCACTTTTTTTAAAAAAGTGGTTTTTACATTTTACTGATTTATTTTAAAAAATTTATTTGGCTGCACCTGGTCTTAGTTGCGGCATGTGGGATCTAGTTCTCTGATCAGGGATTGAACTGGGGCCCTCTGCCTTGGGAGCATGGAACCTTAGCCACTGGACCACCAGAGAAGTCCCTGTCCGCTTTTTCTTTGTCCTTTCACTCATCTGCAGATGTGATGTATTCAGGCTTTCTCTGTTCCTGAGCATAACTGAAAATGAACTGTAATGCTTTCTCCATAGAATTCTCCAGGCAAGCATACTGGAGTGAGTTGCCATCCCCTTCTCCAGGGGATCTTCCCAACTCAGGGATTGAACCCAGGTCTCCCACACTGCAGACAGATTCTTCACCATCTGAGCCAGCAGTAAAGCCTATAATGCCTTTTAACTGCTACAAATAAGTGGACCACATTGCTCAGAGAATATCAATATTGAATTCAGGATTCAATTTCTATATTCGTCTCTTTATATATTTTTTTTTAAAAATAAAAAACCTACATTGAGTTAGTAGGTTTCCATTTAGGGTGGGAATTTGGAAACTGGTTTGTCTAATCAGAAAACCAGAAATCAAATCTGTAGCTCTTAATTGTATATTGATCAGTTGGGAATTTTTTATTCCAAAAAGAAAATTCTGTACTGCACCATTTTTGATTTCTACATTTCCTGGGGAAAACCGTGTTATACCAAGAACTCTTGAAGAATTTGGTGGAGAAGTGTGGATTAGCCTAGAGTAGAATAATCTAGAGAGTTTGATGAATATACTTGAAGCACTGACATGTAGCTGTGGAAAGAAATTTGTCAGTCATTCCTAAGCCAGAGCTGAGATTAGTGGACACCGTTTGCAAAGAGATTTAAATTTAAGAAGTGAAAAAAGGTTCCAGCCATTAGCACTGTGTAACCACTGAAAAAGGGTGTTAAGAAATGACAAGGGCCCAGTACAAGAAGAATTCAGGCAATCAGGAAGGTAAGCCCTGCAGTGGCTGAGAGGGTGACCAAAGAGGTGGTACCCAGGACCCATCCATCTCTAACGCTCCAAGCTGTTAGCATTGTAACTCACCAGAGCTTCTTTCAGGTCCTGCAGAGGAGAATGGGACTGGTGAACAATGCACCCACAGCGCTTAGGTTCTACTGGCTGATCGACCTCTTTGGCTATCTGCGAATAAAGGTTATTGAAGATGGAGGTAAAGAAATGAAATGGGATTTTCGTTTCCACCAAAAATTGTGTGTGGAAGGTGAAGTCAGGGGACTGTGGGACTGAGAAAGTTGCGAGTTGGGATGGGGACTTTATTTTTTCAATTCTCCTTTTATAAAATGTTAATTTTTTTTATTTTCTGGCTGCACCATGCAACATGTAGGATTTTTAAATTTTTTTTGTGGGATGCTGTCAGACACTTTTATAGATTGGTGTGCAGCTCTGGAGGCCATAGTAAGGAGAGATAATATTTTTCTCCCTAGAGGTGATGAAAATGAAGTACTTTGAACCTCACAAGGAGATGGTATACAAAAAAAATACAAGAGCTTATAGTTATGACTAGGATTAATCTGATTTTCTAGTTTTTACTAAATATGTCACAGTTAATAGAGAATTGCTTCACAAATAGTCTGGGCTTCTTATTTCACACTGTGCATGTGCTAAGTCACTTCAGTCATGTCCACCTCTTTGCAACCCCATGGACTGTAGCTTGCCAGGCTCCTCTGTCCATAGGATTCTCCAGGTAAGAATACTGGAGTGGGTTGCCATTTTCCCCTCCAGGGGATCTTCCTGACCCAGAGATGGAACCCAGGTCTCCTGCATTACAGGGAGATGATTCTTTACCACTGAGCCACCTGGGAAGCTTTATTGCTTCTAGGTCTTTTGGCAATTCTGTATCCTTAGAGTATAACTCGCTCCTTTGCACCTGTTCCTCTGAAATCATTACTGTTCTTTGTTTCATTTGTCTCTGAATTAAAGCAGGAATGGGGCTTGACTTGGGAAGTGCCTTATCTCCCCAGGAATACCTGTGTCAGGGGCAAGAATCCATAGCACACTTGGGCACACAGAGGATTTTAATATCCTTCAATTGGATCACATAAGCCACATCTCATTTTGAAGTTGAGAGGGACTTACCTCTTGGAAAGAATCAATCACGTTCTCAGCATTTCTCTTTCCTCCAGGGCGCAGCCCATAGGACCAGTGTTGACCAGAGCAACCCACCACACAGAAAGTCAGCAGGATTAGTCCAGCTAGAAGTTTGGGAGTTGGCTCCATTCTGAGGAATATCAACACAGTGATAAAAATAGACCCAGACTGGGTTAAACAAAGACCTCTTTGGTGAAAAGCCTAACACTGGGGTCACTCACCCAGCAGAAGATGAAAGTGGGAGTGATCTACAGTTTTCACATAAAGGTGAAAACTCTTTGCCTTTGGAGACTCTAACTCTTGCCTTGGAGACAAAACCAGTTCTTTAAACTAACATGTTGAGTACTTTTCAGGACTATTCTGATTTTTATTATTTATTTGGTTATCCAAATCTCAGGATTCCACCTTTATCAAATTCACTTTTGCCTTAGTACTTTCTTCCCCTGTGATTGAGATTCTTTCCTGAGATACAGAAAATTGGGCCATCTGCTCTGAAAAGTGGCTCCAACTAGAAGTCTCTGGCTAATAAAAGTTGCTTGACATTAAATGGTTACTCTGTGGTGCTAATTGTGTTTTGCTGAGTGTGTGTCCTTTGGTCTTCCACATGGCCGCTGACTGGACCATCTGTGAGTATGAGAGAAGACCTCACACTTTTCAAAGCTCCGAGTCCCAGACCAGCTGCCTCCCTGGCCACAGCAGCCTTCAGCCATCTGATGACATGTGGAATTCTCACAGATTAAATTTCCATTGGTGGG
>SJYW01001294.1:899071-909904 GCA_006410735.1 Raphicerus campestris
GTTGCGAGTTGGGATGGGGACTTTATTTTTTCAATTCTCCTTTTATAAAATGTTAATTTTTTTTATTTTCTGGCTGCACCATGCAACATGTAGGATTTTTAAATTTTTTTTGTGGGATGCTGTCAGACACTTTTATAGATTGGTGTGCAGCTCTGGAGGCCATAGTAAGGAGAGATAATATTTTTCTCCCTAGAGGTGATGAAAATGAAGTACTTTGAACCTCACAAGGAGATGGTATACAAAAAAAATACAAGAGCTTATAGTTATGACTAGGATTAATCTGATTTTCTAGTTTTTACTAAATATGTCACAGTTAATAGAGAATTGCTTCACAAATAGTCTGGGCTTCTTATTTCACACTGTGCATGTGCTAAGTCACTTCAGTCATGTCCACCTCTTTGCAACCCCATGGACTGTAGCTTGCCAGGCTCCTCTGTCCATAGGATTCTCCAGGTAAGAATACTGGAGTGGGTTGCCATTTTCCCCTCCAGGGGATCTTCCTGACCCAGAGATGGAACCCAGGTCTCCTGCATTACAGGGAGATGATTCTTTACCACTGAGCCACCTGGGAAGCTTTATTGCTTCTAGGTCTTTTGGCAATTCTGTATCCTTAGAGTATAACTCGCTCCTTTGCACCTGTTCCTCTGAAATCATTACTGTTCTTTGTTTCATTGGTCTCTGAATTAAAGCAGGAATGGGGCTTGACTTGGGAAGTGCCTTATCTCCCCAGGAATACCTGTGTCAGGGGCAAGAATCCATAGCACACTTGGGCACACAGAGGATTTTAATATCCTTCAATTGGATCACATAAGCCACATCTCATTTTGAAGTTGAGAGGGACTTACCTCTTGGAAAGAATCAATCACGTTCTCAGCATTTCTCTTTCCTCCAGGGCGCAGCCCATAGGACCAGTGTTGACCAGAGCAACCCACCACACAGAAAGTCAGCAGGATTAGTCCAGCTAGAAGTTTGGGAGTTGGCTCCATTCTGAGGAATATCAACACAGTGATAAAAATAGACCCAGACTGGGTTAAACAAAGACCTCTTTGGTGAAAAGCCTAACACTGGGGTCACTCACCCAGCAGAAGATGAAAGTGGGAGTGATCTACAGTTTTCACATAAAGGTGAAAACTCTTTGCCTTTGGAGACTCTAACTCTTGCCTTGGAGACAAAACCAGTTCTTTAAACTAACATGTTGAGTACTTTTCAGGACTATTCTGATTTTTATTATTTATTTGGTTATCCAAATCTCAGGATTCCACCTTTATCAAATTCACTTTTGCCTTAGTACTTTCTTCCCCTGTGATTGAGATTCTTTCCTGAGATACANGATGGCAAGAAGGAACATCGACATTTTAGGAATCAGTGCACTAAAATGGACAGGAATGGGTGAATTTAATTCAGATGACCATTATAGCTACACTGCCGGCAAGAATCCCTTAGAAGGAATAAAGTAGCCCTCACAGTCAACAAGAGTCCAAAATGCAGTACTTGGGTACAGTCTCAAAAATGACAGAATGATCTTGGTTTGTTTCCAAGGCAAACCGTTCAACCTCACAGTAATCCAAGTCTTTGCCCCAACCGCTAATGGCAAAAAAGCTGAAGATGAATGGTTCTATGAAGACCTGTAAGACCTTCTAGAACTAACACCAAAAAAAAGATGTCCTTTTCATTATAAGGGACTGGAATGCAAAAGTAGGAAGTCAAGAGATACCTGGAGTAATAGGCAAGTTTGGCCTTGGAGTACAAAATGAAGCAAGGCAAAGGCTAATAGAGCTTTGCCAAGAGAACACACTGGTCTCAGCAAACACCCTCTTCCAATAGTATAAGAGATGATCTACACATGGATATGACCAGACGGTCAATACCAAAATCAGACTGAATATATTCTTTGCAGGAAAAGATGGAGAAGTTCTCTCTACACAGCTAGCAAAAAGAAGACCTGGAGTTGACTATAGCTCAGATCATCAGCTCCTTACTGCAAAAATTAGATTTAAATTTTAAAAAGTGGGGAAAACCACTAGGTCACTAAGGTATGACCTAAATTATGATTATATGGTAGAAGTGACAAATAGATTCAAGGGATTAGATCTGACAGACTGCCTGAAGAACTACAGATGGAGGTTTGTACCACTGTATAGGAGTTGGTGATCAAAACCATCCCCAAGAAAATTAAATGCAACAAGGAAAAATGGCTCCTTGAGTAGGCCTTACAAATAGCTAAGAAAAGAAAAAAAGTGAAAATCAAAGGAAAAAAGTAAAGATACACCCATCTGAATGCAAAGTTCCAAAGAACAGCAAGGAGAGATAAGAAAGCCTTCTTAGGTGGACAATGCAAAAAAAATTAGAGGCAAACAATAGAATGGGAAAGACTAGAGAACTCTTCAAGAAAATTAGAGATACCAAGGGAACATTTTATGCAAAGATGGGTACAGTGAAGGAGAGAAACGTAAGAATCTCACAGAAGCAGAAGAGATTAAGAGAAGGTGCCAAGAATACACAGAACTTTACAAAAAAGGTGTTAATGACCCAGACACAATGGTCATTCACCTAGAGCCAANAATGGGTACAATGAAGGAGAGAAACGTAAGAATCTCACAGAAGCAGAAGAGATTAAGAGAAGGTGCCAAGAATACACAGAACTGTACAAAAAAGGTGTTAATGACCCAGACACAATGGTCATTCACCTAGAGCCAAACATCCTGGAGTATGAAGTCAATTAGGCCACAGGAAGCATTACTACAAACAAAGCTATTGGAGGTGATGGAATTCCAGCTGAGGTATCTCAAATTCTAAAATATGATGCTGTTAAAATGCTGCACACAATATGCCAATAAACTTGGAAAACTCAGCAGTGGCCACAGGACTGGAAAAGATTTCATTCCTATCCCAAAGAAAGGCAATGCCAAAGAATGTTCAAATTACCACACTTTTGAGCTTATTTCACATGCTAGCAAGGTAATGCTCAAAATCCTTCAAGCTAGGCTTCAACAGTGCATGAACCAAGAACTTCTAGATGCTCAAGCTGGATTTAGGAAAGGCAGAGGAAACAGATCAAATTGCCATCATCTGCTGGATCACAGATAAAAGGAATGTCAGAAAAACATATAATTCTACTTCATTTACCATGCTAAAGCCTTTGACTGTGTGGATCACAACAAACTTTGGAAAATTCTTCAAGAGACAGGAATACCAGACCCCTTACACAGGGGTTTGTTTGCTGACAAACCTGTGTACAGGTCAAGAAGCAACAGTTAGAACCAACATGGTACAACAGATTGGTTCAAAACTGGGCAAGGAGTATCTCAAGGCTATGTACTGTCATTCCGCTTATTTAATTTATATGCAGAGTACATCAAGCGAAATGCTGGGCTGGATGAATCACAAGCTGGGATCAAGATTGCTAGGAGAAATACCAATAACCTCAGATATGCTGATAACACTGCCCTAAAGGCAGAAAGTGATGAGGGACTAAAAAGCCTCTTGGTGAAAGTGAAAGATAAAAGCAAAAAGCTGGTTTAAAACCCAACATTCAAAAAACTAAGATCATGGCATTCGCTCCCATTACTTCATGGCAAATAGATGGAAAAAAAATGGCAACAGTGACAGACTATTTCTTTGGGCTCCAAAATCACTGCAGATGATGACTGCAGCCATGAAATTAGTATTGAACATAGTTCCCGTGATTTACAGTAGGACCTTGTTTATCTGTTTTATGTACAGTAGCATGTAAGTATTGTGTATCTTTACAATTTTTTAAGTAAAATGAGATAACCCAATGAATAGCCTACTAACACTCTCCTGGCACCTAAATATGATATGCTGGGTGACAAGGGCTTATAGAACTGGAGACCCAAAGAGTGTCTACTTTCTCTGACCAAGTTATGATAATAAAAGAATCTCTTAAGACCAGGAAAGTTCCTGGAAATGGTGAGTGTTTCACTGTAGCCCCTGCTAGGTAAGCAGACTGGTTCTTGCTACAGCTGTTTGGTTAGCTGGAAGGGCAGTCCTCTATCCAGGATGCAATTAGTGAAGGGAACATGGCCAGAATGATCATGTGGATCATTCTCAGTGATGCAGTGGGTACCAGTTAACGAAGGTCTGTGGGCACCTTGGTCAGGAGCTTGAATTTAATTCTAAGTCAAGTGAGAATCTGCTGTGGAAATCTATAAAGCTCCATTTCTCCTGTATATTTATCTCAAATATTTCTGCTGTGTTCACAAACAGGTAGAAGAAACAAGAGGACAGAATGAATAAACAGAAAGATGTTCAGACAAGGGAATTACTAGGTTATGATTCACTTGGAAGATTAGCATAAAAATTAGTGGAATCTATCTATTTTGGTACTATTAAGGACAGAAGGAGACAAGATGATAGAGTGTGAGGTTTTCATCTTAACCTTGATGCAGGAAACTAAGAAAGCAACCAAAGTGAGACATTTCCATGTTTTTGTCTCTGCAAACATTTAACCAAAGAGGTTGGGCTTAGGGCAGGAAGAATGTTGAAAAAGAGAGNAAAGTAGAAAAGAGCAGGGCCCTTGCATCTAGGAAAAGGGAGCTTGAATCCTAGCTCTAACCTCTAACTAAATGCAGGGCAAGTTGCTTGACCTCTCTGAGCCTCAGTTTTCTCATCTGTAAAATAATACCATCAAACCAATGGATTATCAAATAAAGAAGCCCTAGATGGTGACTGCAGCCATGAAATTAAAAGACGCTTACTCCTTGGAAGAAAAGTTATGACCAACCTAGATAGCATAGTCAAAAGCAGAGACATTACTTTGCCAACAAAGGTCCGTCTAGTCAAGGCTATAGTTTTTNACGCTTGCTCCTTAAAAGACAAGCTATGGAAAAACTTAGACAGCGTATTGAAAAGCAGAGACATCATTTTGCCCACAAAGGTCCAATTCAATAAAAGCTATGGTTTTTTCAGTAATCATATATGGATGTGAGAGTTGGACCACAGAGAAGGCTGAGCACAGAAGAACTGATGCTTTTGGAACTGTGGTGCTGGATAAAACTCTTTAGAGTCCCTTGGATAGCAAGGAGATCAAACCAGTCAATCCTAAAGGAAATCAACCCTAAATATTCATCAAAAGGACTAATACTGAAGCTGAAGCTCCAATACTTTGGCCACTTGATGTGATGAGCTCACTCACTGGAAAAGACCCTGATAAAAGACTGAAGGCAGGCAGAGAAGGGGGCAACAGAGGATGATATTGTTGGACAGCATCACCAACTCAATGGATATGAATTTGCTCAAACTCTGGGAGACAATGAAGGACAGGAAAGCCTGGTGTCCTGCAGTCCATGGTGGTCACATAGAGTTAAGACACTACTGAGCGACTCAACAACAACAACAAAGATACTGAGAAAGAAACGAGCTGGAGGAATCATGCTCCCTGACCACAGCAATCTAAACAGTATTGTGCTGGCACAAAAACAGAAATATAGATCAATGGAACAGAACAGAAAACCCAGAAATAAACCCACACCTACTGTCAACAATGTATGATAAAAGGGCAAGAATATACAGTGAAGAAAGAGAGTCTTTTCAACACGTGGTACTGGGAAAACTGGAAAACCACATAAGAAGGAAACTAGAACAGTATCTAACATCACACACAAAACTAAACCCCAAATCAGTTAATGGGGTTCTAAATGTAGAACTGGATGCTATAAAACTCCTAAAGGAAAACACAGACTAACACCCTTGTCCATAAATTATGACAGAATCTTTTTGGATTCATTTCTAAATGAATAGAATGATGAAAATAAAAACAAAAATAAACAAATGGGACTTAATTAAAAGCTTTTGGACAACAAAGGAAACCATAAACAAAATGAAAAGACAAGCTATAAAATGGGAGAAAACATCTGCAAACCATGCAGCCCCTAAGGTCTTAATCTCCAAAATATAGAAACAGCTCATGCAGCCCAGTCATAAAATGAGCAGAAGAGCTAAACAGATATTTCTCCAAAGAAGACATATAGATGGCAAACAGGTACATGAAAAGATGTTCAACACTGCTAATTATCAGAGAACCTCAAATCAAAACTATAATGAGTTATCACTTCATACCATTCAGAATGGCCATCATCCATCAAAAAAATCTACAAATAATAAATGCTAGTTGAGAGTATGGATAAAAGGGAGATCTCCTACACTGCTGGGAATATAAACTGGTACAGCCTCTTAGAGAACAATGTGGAGGTTCCTTGGAAAACTAAAAATAAAGCTACATATAATCCTGTAATCTCACTCCTGGGCATATATCCAAAGAAAACTATAATTCAGAAATATAAATGCACCCCAGTAATCACAGACGCACTATTTACAACAGCCAAGACATGGAAGCAACCTAAGTGTTTACTGACAGATGAACAAATAGAGAAGCTATGGTATATACAGACACACACACACAGTAGAGTATTATTCAGCCATAAAAAGAATTTTAAAATGCCATTTGCAGCAATATGGATGGATCTAGAGATTATCATACTAAATGAAGCAAACCAAAGATAAATATGTATGATATTGCTTATATTTGGAAGCTCAAAAAAAAAAAAAGATATAAATGAACTTGTTTCCTACACATGAAGGGACTCAGGCATAGAAAACAAATCTGTGGTTACCAATGGGCAAAATGGTATGGGAGGAGAGATAAATTAGCAGGTTGGGATTAACATATACACACTACTACATACAAAATAACCAAGGACCTACTGTGTAGCAACGGAAACTATAGTCAACAGTTTATAATAACCTATAAGGGGAGAGAATCTGAAGAGGACTATATGTATATGTATGTATACACATGTATGTATATGTAACTGAATTGCTGTACTGTATACCTGAATGCCAAATGATACTGTAAATCAACTACATTTAAATAAAAGAATTATATACAAATGATAAACAGGTATATTGGCCTTCATATCAATGATACAATATGGGTAGAATAAGCATTTAAAGAGAAGAAAATTATGGTTCAGGCTCACAGTAATGCTATAATTAAACAAAACAGTGAACCAGTTATATTCATTGATCCATTCTATCTTTTCCCCCATTCCCTAATAGAAATCAACCAAACTGTCTCTCAGCATTTCTGAATTTAAAACCTAGGTCCTTCCAACTCTCCCTCTGTAGTGTTAGTGTTTCACTTATGCTGCTTTTCAGTTTGATCCTCCATCATAACATGGAATAGGGTAAAAATAATGGAAATGTATGTTGGCAGATTTTGTTATTAGATCTAAATTTCATATAAAAATACCTTGCAACTAAGGAATAAAGCCAAAATTTTAAAATTCAATAAACACTTATTCAATGACTACTACAAGCAAGTTAATATTTAGGTCTTATTAATTGAAAGGGCTTTCCCAGTAAAGCTCAGCTGGTAAAGAATCCACCTGCAATGCAGGAGACCCCAGTTCAGTTCCTGGGTTGAGAAGATCTGCTGCAGAAGGAATATGCCACCCACTCCAGTATTCCTGGGCTTCCCTGGTGGCTCAGCTGGTGAGGAATCTGCCTGCAATGTGGGAGACCTGGGTTCAGTCCCTGGGTTGGGAAGATCTCCTGGAGAAAGGAATGGCTATCCATTCCACACAGACATGGACCATGATATTAAGCAACTTAAAGTTCTTAGAAGTTATATAAGCGCATGCATTAACATATGGATAAACACACACACACATTAATACTTTTAAATGCATATATATGTATGTAGAAGGGGAAAATCACCAAGATGCTAACTTACAGATTGCTGCATACCACGTTTATTTTAAAATATCTGTCAAATATCCCCAGAGAAATAACATTTTCCTATTCTAGAAATTATGCAGAACAGAAAAAGTCCAAGGTCCTTTCCAGCTTTACCCTATTAATTCACAGAAAATAGAAGTTCTGATGTGTTGAGATCATTATCTAATTTCAAGATTTAATTTCTTATCAGTTGCTATACTTTATAGGTGGATATTTAATAAAGCATATCAAGGTTGCAAAACCAACCCATTTCACTTTCAGAACCTTAAGTTTTCTCATTAACCTAGTAAACTGATGTAAAAGCTTCATTAAAAAAGAGATGTAACTTGTGCTCTTCCAGAGTGTTCAATAGACTAAACATTCAATTTTCTCTTATAACCAAAGATGATTCTTACATCAAGGACTGATCCAGAGAGATCAGCTCGTTCAAGATTTGCACAGCAGAGATTGGCGTGGGCAAGATTGCAGCGACTTAAATTGGCCATTTTGAAGTTAATGTATCTCAGGTCCAATCGAGAAAGATCAGCACCACTGAAGTTTAAACCCTAAAATTAAAAAACACAAATGGTCACAAGATATAAACCATCTGTTGTGTTTAATTTAATCACAATAGTTAAGCACCGTGGTTTATAGAAGTAATTGGCAGTTCAGCCACTAGGAGTCTATTATAAAACACGATCAAATGGAACTCAGATAAAATCAGTATCCTTAATGGAGTCTTAAAAGTAACTCGATTTACATATAACATTAGAATGCATCCTGGCTATGCCTCATTTATGTGCAGAAGTTGCTAAAAAGAAAGATCTCTGCTGGTCACGCACCTGTTGATCACTATTTTTAATAAATTGTACTTATTTTCTACAGTTCAAGAACGTTATATTGTTAAAAGTGAGTATTGGAGTTTTTAAAATCATTATTGCTATAACACATAAAAATATCTTCTACTGCCACTGACTGTTCATACATAACAGCTGTAGAAATAATTGACATTTTAATTGTTGGAATTTCTGTGCACTACCAAAACCTGCTGTATGAGGCATAAACAGTAAAAGACTATTACATCTCTTTTTTATACTAACCATTTTGGGACTAACTCAATGCTATGACCCATAATTAAAATATATCTTGCATGAAAAAAGAAAATAAGGCAAGAAAAAAATTCCTAGAAGAAATTAAAACTTCCCTCTCAGACTTACTGATGCAAATAACTCATGTAAAATCTGCTTCAAATACCTGGCAACGCAATTCTGATTTGGTTGGAGTGGCGAGCAGAAACCGGACAAATTCCTTTCGAGATATGGGTGAATGATCCTCTGGTGGTTGTGAATTCTTGAAGACATATTGACAAATTAGTGGAGAATTCTGGGAGACAGTTACAATAAATATATTGTTTGGCTAATGTAAAAAGAAACTTACCTTTATTGCCACTTCCAGGTGTTCAATCAATGAGTCAATACCAAAAAATCTTGCTTCTTCTAATACACCTATCATAACAAAAACAATTTGACGTTTATAGAATACTATTCACCTCAATAAACCTTTATAAGGGATTCTATAAAGTTAAATCCTCACAAGTGAAATACAAGTTTTGCTGTCATTGCTCACTGTCTGAGTCTTTGTGACCCCATGGACTGTAGCCCACCAGGCTCCTCTGTACATGAGATATCCCAGGAAAGACACTGGAGTAGGTTGCCATTTCCTTCTCCAGGTGATCTTGCCAGACAAGGGATTGAATCCACGTCTCCTACACTGGCAGGCAGATTCTTCACCACTGAGCCATCAGGGAAGCCGTGAAATACAAGCAGGGTAGGCTATCCCACTTTACACAGGAAAAATAACTAATGTTTAGAACATATGTATAACACTTAAAAATATCTGTAAAGAAGCTTTCTAAACAGTTTATATACAGCAAAAGAAAAAAACAGAAGACTAATGAATCAGAAAGAAAGCTTTCCATATTACAAAATTATTTCAGAAAACTAACTTAAATAAACCATAAGCCAAAAAAATCCAAATTATCACACATTCTTAAATAACTGATAGTGATTTTTAAACCCAATAATAAATGGTTAGCTCACCTAATCTTAACACTTAATTGGCTTTTTCAATGAAGCAGATCAGAATAAGTTTGTCACATGTATCTTTTACTTACTGAATCAGAAAATTATAGAAATAAATAAAAGCAAGCAAGCTTCAAAAAAGAGAGTCAGAAGTATAATTTAGAAACTTTGCTATAGAAGAATCAATTTTTAAAAAGGGATTTCTAGGGGACTCCAATCAGGATGCAGAATAGGACATGGAGCTCACTCTCTCCAACAAGCCTATCAAAAATTCATCTACATCTTGAACAGTTCTCATAGAAATCTTGGAATGCTGGTAGAACGCCTCAAATTACATAAAAGATCTCCGAATAACCAGGCAGGACCAGAAAAAAAGAAAAAGAAATTGGGATGGTACCTGCCAGCCTGGGAGGAAGCTGTAAAGAGGAAAGGTTCCTAATCCTGAGGTCAGCTGGGACAAAATCAGACAGGGTGATACTAGCCTCTAAAGCTTGCTTTCTGTCCCAGCTGATCTCCCTACCTGTGAAGACACTTCCGAGGATGTAGGAAGTTTTCCTCTTTTACAATTTCCTCCCAGGCNGACAAAATCAGACAGGGTGATACTAGCCTCTAAAGCTTGCTTTCTGTCCCAGCTGATCTCCCTACCTGTGAAGACACTTCCGAGGACGTAGGAAGTTTTCCTCTTTTACAATTTCCTCCCAGGCGTGCAAGTCTCATCCCAATATGAAGAAGGGCAAAGGGTAACCATTTTGCCAAAAGAACACACTGGTCACAGCAAACACGCTCTTCCAACAAAGCAAGAGAAGAGGCTACACATGGACACCATCACCACACGGTCAATATTGAAATCAGATTCATAATATTCTTTGTAGCCAAAGATGGAGTAGCTTTGTACAGGCAGCAAAAACAAGACCTGGTGCTGACTGTGGCCCAGATCATGAGCTCCTTATTGCAAAATTCAGACTTAAAATGAAGAACATGGGTAAAACCACAAAGTCCCTCAGTTCAGTTCAGT
>SJYW01001294.1:910004-969716 GCA_006410735.1 Raphicerus campestris
GGAAACAGTGAGAGACTTTATTTTTGGGGGCTCCAAAATCAGTGCAGAAGGTGACTGCAGCCATGAAATTAAAAGATGCTTACTTCCTTGAGGAAAAGTTATGACCAACCTAGACATCTTTTTAAAAAGCAGAGACATTACTTTGCCAAGAAAAGTCTGTCTAGTCAAAGCTATGGTTTTTCCAGCGGTCATGTATGGATGTGAGAGTTGGACTATAAAGAAAGCTAAGCGCCGAAGAATTGATGCTTTTGCACTGTGGTGTTGGAGAAGACTCTTAAGAGTCCCTTGGACTACGATAAGATCCAACCAGTCCATCCTAAAGGAAATCAGTCCTGAATATTCATTTGAAGGATGATGCTGAAGCTGAAACTCCAATACTTTGGCCACCTGATGTGAAGAACTGACTCATTTGAAAAGAGCCTGATGCTGGGAAAGCCTGAAGGCAGGAGAAGGGGACAGCAGAGGATGATATGGTTGCATGGCATCACTGACTCAATGGGCATCAGTTTGAGTAAGCTCTGGGAGTTGGTGATGGACAGGGAGGCCTGGTGTGCTGCAGTCCATGGGGTCACAAGGAGTTAAGATACAACTGAGCAACTGAACCAAATGAGACAAAAGAGCTGTATACAGAAAACTATAAAACACTTATGAAAAAAATCAAGGATGACATAAACAGTTGCAGAGATATTCCATGCTCCTGGGTTGGTAGAATCAATACTGTGAAAATCACTGTACTAACAGATGCAATCTACAGATTCAATGCTGCTGCTGCTAAGTTGCTTCAGGCATGTCCGATTCTGTGCGACCCCACTGACGGCAGCCCACGAGGCTCCTCTGTGCCTGGGATTCTCCAGGCAAGAGTACTGGAGTGGGCTGCCATTTCCTTTCCCAATGCATGTAAGTGAAAAGTGAAAGTGAAGTTGCTCAGTCATGTCCTACTCTTAGCGACCCCATGGACTACAGCGTACTAGGCTGCTCCGTCCATGGAATTTTCCAGGCAAGAGTACTGGAGTGGGGTGCCACTGCCTTCTCCGAGATTCAATGCAATCCCTATCAAATTATGAATGGCATTTTTCACAGAACTAGAACAAAAAATTTCACAATTCGTATGGAAACACAAAAGACTCTGACTAGCCAAAGCAATCTTGAGTAAGAAGAATGGAGCTGGAGGAATCAACTTACCTGATTTCAGATACACTACAAAACTACAGTATCAGAGAGTATGGTACTGACACAAAAACAGAAATACAGACAAATGGAACAAGACATAGAGCCCAAGGATAAACCCACGCATGACTGACACCTTATCTTTGACAAAGGAGGAAGTATATACAATGGGCAGAGTCTCTTCATTAAGTGGTACTGTGACAACTGAACTAACTACGTGTAAAAGAATCAAATTAGAACACTTCCTAACACCACATAACAAAGATCAGTTCAAAATGGATTAAAGACTTGAATATAAGACCAGAAATTATAAAACTATTGGAGGAAAACACAGGCAGAACGTTGTACGACATAACTCATACAAAGATCCTTTATGATCCACCTCCTAGAATAAGAAAAATAAAAACAAAAATGATCAAGGGGGACCTAATTAAACTTAAAAGCTTTTCCACAGCAAGGAAAACTATAAATAAGGTAAAAAAGACAACCCTAAGAATGGGAGAAAATAGCAAATGAAACAAGTGACAAAGGCTTAAATCTCCAAAATATGCAACAGCTCATACATCTCAATGTATACATACAGATGCATGTATTACATATACATAGAAAAATACAACTCAGCTTTCAATATTGTAAAGCAATTATCCTTCAATTAAAAATAAATAATTTTTTTAAAAGATAAAGAGGATTCAAGAGGCATCAAGCACAAAAATAAAACATGATTTATCTACAAAAATGATGCAGGCCACAAGGGAGTAGCAAGATATATTTAAGGTCCTAGAAGGGAAAAATCTGCAACCTAGGATATGCTACCAATCAAGACTATCGTTTCCAATAGAGGGCAGAATAAAGAATTTCTCAGACAAGCAAAAACTAAAAAAAGGTATCAACACTAACAGGATGAGATGACTGGATGGCATCAGTGACTCAATGGACATGAGTCTGAGCAAGCTCCAGGACATAATGAAGGACAGGGAAAAGCTGGTGTGCTATAGTTCACGGGGTCGAAAAGAGTCAGGCATGAATTAGTGAATAAACAACAAGAAGAACAAAACATATCCTAAAAGAAATACTGAAAGGTCTTCTATAAATAGAAGGGAAACAAGAATATGCAAGAAAGAAAAAAAAAATCACAAACAGAAATTAAATCACTTACCAAATTTTTTAAAAATGACGATAACTACAAGGAATAGCAAAACAATAAACGTGAAGATGTAAAAGAAGAAATCAAAATCATAAATATGGGAGAAGTAAGAAAATGTAGATTTTTTTTGGTGGAATCTGTTTGAGATTATATGACAATCAGTCTAAAGGAAGTACATATAAGGGGTTAACATACTTGAAAAACAGAGTAGCCACAAATCAAAAACGTGTAATAGAGGCACAAAACCCAAAAAGAACAGAAGCATAATGCAAAAGAAATCAAACTATAGAAGGAAAAAGAAGAAGGAAAAGATCAAAGAAGAAATACAAAAGTCAACTGGAAAAGAAGGTCTGAAATGGTAATAAATACATATCTATCAATAATTATCCTAAAAGTCAATGGACTAAATACTCCAATCAAAAAACATGGAGTAGCAGATCGGATTAAAAACACAAGAACCTACAATAGGCTGCCAATGAGAGACTCACTTTAGAGCAAAGGATACATATAGATTGAATNCAATAATTACCCTAAAAGTCAATGGACTAAATACTCCAATCAAAAAACATGGAGTAGCAGATCGGATTAAAAACACAAGAACCTACAATAGGCTGCCAATGAGAGACTCACTTTAGAGCAAAGGATACATATAGATTGAATGTGAGGGGAAGCAAACGAAAATGACAAGAAAGTGGGGGTTACAAAGCTTGCATCAGACAAAATCAACTTTAAAACAAAGGCCAAAGGTAAAGAACAATAATATGTAATGACAAAAGGATCAATTCAAAAAGATGGTATTATACTCATCAACATATATGCACCAATTTATGAGATCTAAAATACATAAAATACTAAGAGACATGGAGAAACTAGTAGGAATTTTAGTAATACTGGGAGACACTGACATCCCACTCATATCAATGGACAGCTGTTCTGGACAGAAAATAAGGCAACAGAGATCATACATGATACAACAGAATAGTTAGACTTAATTTGCAATTTCAAGACATTAAATCCAAAAAATGTAGAATACACATTCAAGTGCACGTGGGACATTCTCTAGGATTGATCACAGACTAGCATGAAAATAATTCTCAACAGATTTAAGAGGATGGAAAGTATTTCAAACATCTTTTCTGACCACAGTGAAGTGAAAGTAGAAATCAACCATAGAACAGAAATGAGAAAAAAAATGAATACATAGCAACTAAACAATATTGTTAACAAAACAATGGTTCAAGGATGAAATCAAAGAAGGAATTATAAAATATAAGACAAATGGCAATGAAAACACAACTATACAAAATCTATGGGATGCAGCAAAAGCAGTTCTTAGCAAAATGAGCCTTCCTCAAAAAACGAGAGAAATCTCAAATAAACATCATATAAAAGAATTAGAAAAAAAGGGAACAAACAATATTTAAAAGTCAGCAGAAGGAAGGAAATAAAGATAGGGTTGTTGTTACTGCTGTTGTTTAGGCACTAAGTTGTGTCTGACTTTTTTGAGACCCCAGGGACTATAGCCCACCAGGATGCTCTCTGTCCATGGGATTTCCCAGGCAAAAATATTGTCATTTTTATCTCCAGGGAATCTTCCTGACCCAGTCACTGAACTCACATCTCCTGCATTGGCAGACAGATTCTTTACCACTGTGTCATCTGGGAAGTGCAAGGATCAGCCAGGAAATAAATAAAATAAAATTCTAAAAAGCAATTTAAAAAAATCAATAAAACCAAGAATTAGTTTTTTTAAAAGGGTACAGAAAATTTACAAATTACTGGCCAGGTTCATAAGAAAGAAGACAGAGGACCTAAATAAACAAAATAAGAAATGAAAAATGAGAAATAACAACTGATACGTTAAAAATTTTAAAAATCATAACAGAATACTACGAATCAGAGAATACTACATGCCAACAAACTAGACAAACCAGAAGAAATGGACACGTTTCTAGAAAGTATAGCCTACAAAAACTGAATTTAAAAAGTAGACCGATTTGAACACACTGATCACTAGAAACAAAACAGAATCGGTTAAAAAAAAAAAAAAAACCCACAAAGGTCCAGGACCAGATGGCTTCACAGTCAAAACTGACCAAACATGCAAAGAAGAACTTACACTGATGCTTCTTAAACTCATCCTAAAGACTGAAGAGGAGGGCCCACGCTCAAAAACATGCTGTGGAGCCACCAATACCAAAAGAAGAAAAAAGACACCACCAGTAGAGAAAATTTAGGCCAATATACTTGATAATTTAGATGAAAAAAATTCTCACTGAAACATTATGAAACCGAATCCAAAGACATGTACAAAAGATCATACACCATGACCAAGCTGGATTCATCCTAGGGTCACAAGAACGGTCCAACATTTGCAAATCAATCTACATCAAATAAAAGAAAAGATAAAAACTACACAGTCATCTCAACAGATAAAGAAAAACCGTTTGATAAAATTCAGCTCCCATTCCTGATAAAACATTCTCCACCAAATTAAGTATAAACGGAACATATATCAACCTATAAGAAAATGAGAGCCAATATAATACTCAGTGGCAAAAAGCTGAAAGCCTTTATTTTACACTAAAAATTGGATTAAGACAAGGTTGACCACTCTTACCACTTTTATTCAACATAGTATAGGAAGTCTTATCCACAGCAATAGGAGAAAGAAATAACAGGTATCCAAATTGGAAGGGAAGAGGTGAAGCTGTCATTATATTCGGATGAAATGATACTATATATATGTGCATGCTAAGTTGCTTCAGTTGTATGTGACTCCTTGTGACCCTACTGACTGGAGCCTACCAGGCTCCTTTTTCCATGGGGATTTTCTAGGCAAGAATACTGGAGTAGGTTGCCATGCACTCATCCAAGCAATCTTCCTGACCCAGGGATCAAACATGCATCTCATGCAGCTCCTGTACTGCAGGTGTATTTTTATCACTGAGGAACCCTTATACTATATACAGAAAACCCTAAGGATTCCACAGAAAAACTACTAGCACTGATAAATGAATTCAGCAAGGTTCAGTTCAGTCGCTCAGTCGTGTCCGACTCTTTGCGACCCCATGAACTGCAGCACGCCAGGCCTCCCTGTCCATCACCAACTCCCGGAGTTCACTCAGAATCACATCCATCGAGTCAGTGATGCCATCCAGCCATCTCATCCTCGGTCGTTCCCTTCTCCTCCTGCCCCCAATCCCTCCCAGCATCAGTCTTTTCCATTGAGTCAACTCTTCGCATGAAGTGGTCAAAGTACTTTAGCATCATTCCTTTCAAAGAAATCCCAGGGCTGATCTCCTTCACAATAGACTGGTTGGATTTCCTTGCAGTCCAAGGGACTCTCAAGAGTCTTCTCCAACACCACAGTTCAAAAGCATCAATTCTTCGGCACTCAGCCTTCTTCACAGTCCAACTCTCACATCCATACATAACTACTGGAAAAACCATAGCCTTGACTAGACGGACCTTAGTTGGCAAAGTAATGTCTCTGCTTTTGAATATGCAATCTAGGTTGGTCATAACTTTTCTTCCAAGGAGTGTCTTTTTTTCATGGCTGCAGTCACCATCTGCAGTGATTTTGGAGCCCAAAAAAATAGTCAGCAAGGTAGCAGGATAAAAAATTAACATACAGAAATTGGTTATACTTCTTTACACTAACAATGAAGTATCAAAAAGCGAATATAAAAATAATTCATTTTAAAACTGCCTGAATTAAACTAAAACACTTAGAAATAAATCTCAACAAGGACATAAAAGACTTATGTGGTGATTAATAAAGGAAACTGATGGTGATTCAAAGAGATGAAAGATGTCACATTATCACAGAAAGAATACTGTGAAAATGCCCATGCTGCCCAAAGCAAGCTACAGATTTAATGCAATCCCTATCACATTACCTAAGAGACCTTTCACAGAGTTAGAAAAAAATAATCCTAAAATTTATATGGAACCATAAAAGACCCCGAATTGCCAAAGCAATACTGAAGAAAAAGAACAATGCAGGAAGCATAACTCTCCCAGATTTCACATAATACTCAAAGCTACCGTAATCAAAACAGCTTGGGATTGGAACAAAAACAAATATATAAATCAATGGAGCAGAGTTACAAAGAAAAGCAGGGAGAGATAATAAGTCATTCTTCAATGGAAAATGTAAAGAAGTAGAAGAGAACAATAGAATCAGAAAGATTAGAGATCTCCTGAAGAAAACTGAGAATACCAAGGGAACATTTCATGCAAGGATGGCCACAATAAAGGACACCACCCTAATGGTACCTAATAAAGCACGCTAATGGCAGAAAGTGAAGAGGAACTAAAGAGCCTCTTGATGAAGATGAATGAAGAAAGTGAAAAAGCTAGCTTAAAAATCAATATTCAAAAAACTAAGATCATTGCATCTGGTCCCATCAACTTCAAGGCAAATAGATGGGGAAAAAATGGAAACAACGACAGACTTTTATTTTCTTGTACTCCAAAATCATTGTGGATGGGGACTTCAAGGCATGAAATTAAAAGACACTTGCTACTTGGAGGAAAGTGAAAGTGAAAGTGGAACTTTTTGCAACTCCATGGAATGGAGCCTACGAGGCTCCTCCATCCATGGAATTTTCCAGGCAAGAGTACTGGAGTGGGTTGCCATTTCCTTGGAAGAAAAGCTATGACAAACCTAGACAATTNAGGGCTGATCTCCTTCACAATAGACTGGTTGGATTTCCTTGCAGTCCAAGGGACTCTCAAGAGTCTTCTCCAACACCACAGTTCAAAAGCATCAATTCTTCGGCACTCAGCCTTCTTCACAGTCCAACTCTCACATCCATACATAACTACTGGAAAAACCATAGCCTTGACTAGACGGACCTTAGTTGGCAAAGTAATGTCTCTGCTTTTGAATATGCAATCTAGGTTGGTCATAACTTTTCTTCCAAGGAGTGTCTTTTTTTCATGGCTGCAGTCACCATCTGCAGTGATTTTGGAGCCCAAAAAAATAGTCAGCAAGGTAGCAGGATAAAAAATTAACATACAGAAATTGGTTATACTTCTTTACACTAACAATGAAGTATCAAAAAGCGAATATAAAAATAATTCATTTTAAAACTGCCTGAATTAAACTAAAACACTTAGAAATAAATCTCAACAAGGACATAAAAGACTTATGTGGTGATTAATAAAGGAAACTGATGGTGATTCAAAGAGATGAAAGATGTCACATTATCACAGAAAGAATACTGTGAAAATGCCCATGCTGCCCAAAGCAAGCTACAGATTTAATGCAATCCCTATCACATTACCTAAGAGACCTTTCACAGAGTTAGAAAAAAATAATCCTAAAATTTATATGGAACCATAAAAGACCCCGAATTGCCAAAGCAATACTGAAGAAAAAGAACAATGCAGGAAGCATAACTCTCCCAGATTTCACATAATACTCAAAGCTACAGTAATCAAAACAGCTTGGGATTGGAACAAAAACAAATATATAAATCAATGGAGCAGAGTTACAAAGAAAAGCAGGGAGAGATAATAAGTCATTCTTCAATGGAAAATGTAAAGAAGTAGAAGAGAACAATAGAATCAGAAAGATTAGAGATCTCCTGAAGAAAACTGAGAATACCAAGGGAACATTTCATGCAAGGATGGCCACAATAAAGGACACCACCCTAATGGTACCTAATAAAGCACGCTAATGGCAGAAAGTGAAGAGGAACTAAAGAGCCTCTTGATGAAGATGAATGAAGAAAGTGAAAAAGCTAGCTTAAAAATCAATATTCAAAAAACTAAGATCATTGCATCTGGTCCCATCAACTTCAAGGCAAATAGATGGGGAAAAAATGGAAACAACGACAGACTTTTATTTTCTTGTACTCCAAAATCATTGTGGATGGGGACTTCAAGGCATGAAATTAAAAGACACTTGCTACTTGGAGGAAAGTGAAAGTGAAAGTGGAACTTTTTGCAACTCCATGGAATGGAGCCTACAAGGCTCCTCCATCCATGGAATTTTCCAGGCAAGAGTACTGGAGTGGGTTGCCATTTCCTTGGAAGAAAAGCTATGACAAACCTAGACAATGTATTAAAAAGCAGGGACATCACTTTGCCCACAAAAATCCATTTAGTCAAAGCTATGGCTTCCCATTAGTCATTATGAGAGCTGGACCATCTGGACCATAAAGGTGGCTGAGCAGTGAAGACTTGATTCTTCCAAACTGTGGTGCTGGAGAAGACTCTTGAGAGTCCCTTGGACAGCAAGATNATTATGAGAGCTGGACCATCTGGACCATAAAGGTGGCTGAGCACTGAAGACTTGATTCTTCCAAACTGTGGTGCTGGAGAAGACTCTTGAGAGTCCCTTGGACAGCAAGAAGATCAAACCAGTCAATCCTAACAGAAATAAATCAACTCTGAATATTTATTGGAAGGACTGATGCTCCAATACTTTGGCCACCTGATGCAAAGAGCCAAATTACCTGAAAAAACCCTGATGCAGAAGGGCAGAATGGGGCGACAGTGGATGATATGGTTGGATGACATTACCGACTCAATGGACATGAGTTTGAGCAAACTCTGGGAACTAGTCAAAGACAGGGAAGCCTGGCTTGGTATAGTCCATGGGGCCGCAAAGATCAGACAGAACTTAGTGACTGAATAACAACAGAGGATTGGAGGAGAGTGCAGCGGCCAGGATACAGCAGGCAGAACACAGAAAGACCTGCACAGATGGTCCGGGTCACCACTCTGTGCTCCCCTGAGATATGAGTCTGCTGGTGTGGGCAGTGGTTGAGTGATGAAACCTGAGTTTCAAGGACAGACCCAGGAGAGGACTGGTGTTGGCTGTGTGGAGATAGCCTGAAGGGGCTGAAGCATGGCACAGGCTGAAATTGTGGAAGAATTTCAGGCCTGCCATAGAAGGGAAGCCTTCCTTAAAGAGCAAGGAAGGGAGGGACAGGCCAGTCATTGGCGTTTCTTCCTCTGTGTGCTTTCAGCTGACTTGGCGCTACCTCTAGTAGCTCTGGGGGCATGCCAGTGGACCGCCTAGAGGTCCAGGCGGGGCTGAAATCTGAGCCCTCTCCCCGCAGCTGTGGAGATTTACATCACGGTCGCCAGTTTCATAAACTCAGCACCTACATAACATCCAAGTGGACAGCAGGTACTCCCATGGCTGGGATGGCGCTGGCCTTAGCAGCTGTGGGCTTTGTGGGCACGTGCATGTGGAAGCTGAACCAGACTATGGACTGTTTCCACACTCCCACGGTGCGTCCAGGGGCACAACCACAGCAGTCCTCATACCTCACTTCAGTGGATCTTTGCTGGCAGATCTGCTCTGTGGCTTTGTGAACACACGGCAAAAGAGACGGCAGCCCTGAATGCCTGCATTCCCACGATGGAGGTGGGACAGAGGGCAATGCCAACACCAGTGCATTTTGTGAGCCTGCACAACAGTGACAGGTTATCATACCACAGAACACACTCCCCAGTGGACAGCTCCAGCAGAGCAATACTCGGTGGTTCCCTTCCCCAGCAGTGCTTCAGTATCAACTACCTTGCACCGCAGCTCAGAAACACATCTGTGGGCTTCTACCCCAACAAGTAGGGAGGAGACCCTACCCGTGAGAGGGCTGTGAAACCGCAAAGAGGAGGCCCCTCGAACATCCTGTGCAGGCTTTAGTCACCACACCAGTGACACCCCCTTATCAAGGGGTAACAGTAAGCACTGACTGAGGAAACAGGCAGCAGGCTCTCATATGAAAATCAGTCTCACATCAAAAATATTAAACCCACACAAGCTATGCAGGATGCACACATAATAATAGACCCCAAAGCCACAGTAGATAACTGTTTCTCCTAAACTCATCGAGCAAGACAAACTCAAGTAAATGTAGATGCAGAGTAACCACTCCAATTAAAAGATCAAGAAGATTCCCTGAAAGAATGAAAAATGAAACAGCCCTCTTCGGTCTAACAGACACTGAGTTCAACAAAGACATAATGAAAACACTGAAGGAGTTAAGAAAGGTTACCAATACAAATGCAGATTAATATAAAAGGGAACTAGAAAAAATAACAAAGCGCCAAGGGAAATTAGAAAACTCATTGCTATAATGAAAGCTGAGCTAAAAGCATGAACATCAGGTTGAATAATAAAGAACAACAAATAAATAATCTGCATGATAGAATAATCGAAATCCCCCAATCAGAAGAGCAAAAAGAAAGGCAAATCAAAAAAAAAAAAAAAAAAAGAAAGCAATTTAAGAGACCTATGGATTCTATAAAGCATACCTATGTACACATAATAGACATTCAAAATGGAACAGGATGATAAAAGGGGATCAAAAATTTATTTGAAGAAATTATAGCTGAAAATTTCACAAACCAAAAGAAGGAAACAGATATGCAGGTATGGGAAGTGCAGAGGATCCCAAACAACATGAACCCAAACAGATCACACAAAGACAAATATTTTATATGAACACTGATATATGGAATATAGAAAGATAGTACTGATGAACCTATTTAGGGCAGCAACAGACAGGCAGACACAGAGAACAGACTTATGGACACAGGTGGTGTGGAGAGGAAGGAGAGGGGGGACAAATGCAGAGAAGCACAGTAGCCTATATACATTACCATGTGTAAACCAGCCGATGAACTGTGCTGTGTGAATCAGGGAACTCAAACTGAGGGTCTGTAACAACCTAGAGGGGTTGGAAAGGGTGGGAGGAGATAGGAGGGAGGCTCAAGAGGGAGAGGAGAATGTATACCTATGGGTAATTCATGTTGACGTGTGGCAGAAACCAAACGAATATAAGTAAAGCAATTATCCTTCAATTAAAAATAAATTTTTTAAAAAGTTAAAGAGAAGATTCTGAAGGCAGCAAGAGAAAAACAAAGCACTAATTATAAGGGAATCTGTGTAAGGTTATCAACTGGTTTCTCTTCAGAAATGTTGCAGGACAGAAGGGAGTGGCAAGATATAGTCAAGATCCTGACATGGAAAAATCTGTAAACTGGGGCACTCTAGCAAGATAATCATTTATAATAGAAGGCAGGATAAAGAATTTCTCAGACAAGCAAAAGTTAAAATAATATATCAATACTAATTGGCAAAGACTCTGATGTTGGAAAAGATTGAGGCAAGAAGAGAAGGGGCAAGAGAGTTTGAGACAGTCGGATGGCTTTACCAACTCAATGGACAGGAATTTGAGCAAATCCAAGAGACAGTGAAGGACAGGGAAGCCTGGCTTTCCTGCAGTTCATGGGGTTTGCAAATAGTCGGATATGACATAGTGACTCAACAACAACAAAATGTATCCTAAAAGAAATACTGAATGGTCTTCTATAAATAGAAGGGAAGCAAGAATATACAGGAAAGAAAAAATTCATAATTGGAAATTACTTACCAAATTTTGTGAAAGTGATGATAACCACAAAGAAGAGCAAAATGATAAACATGAAGATGTACAAGAGGACATAAAAATCAAAAATGTGGAGAGGTAAGTAAGAAAATGTAGATTTGGTGGGGGGGGAATGTGTTTGAGATTATATGGCAATCATTCAAAAGGAAGTACATATAAGGGGTTACCACACTTGAAAAACAGAGTAACCACAAATCAAAAATGTATAATAGATGTACAAAGACCAAAAAGAACAGAACAATACTGCAAAAGAAAATCATCAAACCACAACAGGAAAAGTGAAAAGGAAAAGAAATATAAAAATCAACCAGGAAAGAGGTTTAAGATAGTAATAAGTGTATATTTATCAATAATCATCCTAAACATCAACAGACTAAATGCTCCAATCAAAAGACAGAGTGGCGGATTGGATTAAAAAAAGAAAAGCCTACAACAGGCTGCCTACAAGATACTCACATTAGGGCGAAGGACAAATATAGATTGAATGTAAGGGAAAGAAAATGGAAATGACAAGAAAGTGGGAGACACAATGCTCGTATCAGACAAAATAGAGTTTAAAAGAAAGCCATAGAGAAAGATAAAGGAGGACAGTATATAATGACAAAAGGACCAATACAGAAGGAGATATTATACTCAACACATGTGCACCCAATTTAGGAGAATTAAAATACAAAAAGCAAATAACAGACACAAAGGGAGAAACTGATAGGAATATAATAGTAGTAGGAGACATTAACATCATACTCACATCAACAGACACTCGTTCTGGACACAAAATCAAAAAGGCAACAGAGGTCTTACATGATACGACAGAACAGTTAAGACTTAATTGACATTTTTAAGTTTTCTAGACATTGACATTTTGTCTAGAAAACTCAGAATTCACATTCTATCAAATGCATATGGAACATTCTCCAGGAGTGATAACATAGAGGACAAAAATAATCTTCAACAAATTTAAGAGGACAGAAATTATTTCAAGCATCTTTCTGACATTGACGTGAAAGAAGAAATCAACCACAGGAAAAGAAATGAGAAAAAACCGATTACATGGAGACTAAACAACATGTTATTAAAAGCCACAGTTCAATGATAAACTCAAAGAGGGAGTTGAAAAATATGAGAAAAATGACAATGAAAACATAACTATAAATCTACAGGATGCAGCAAAAGCAGTTCATAGTAAAACAAGCCTTCCTCAAAAAACAAGACAAACCTCAAACACCTCATAAAAGAATTTGAAGAGGAACAAACAATACCTAAAGTCAGCAGAAAGAAGGAAACAACAGAGATCAAATTGTTGTCATTGTTGCTGTAGTGGAGGCACGAAGTAGAGTCCAGCTCCTTTGCAAGTCCAGGAACTGCAGCCCACCAGGCTGCTCTGTCCATGGAATTTCCCAGGCAAGAATATGGAAGTGGGTTTCCATTTCCTTCTCCAGGGAACCTTCCCAACCCAGTGAGTGAACCCACGTCTCCTGCATTGGCAGGCGGATTCTTTACCACTGAGTCACCTGGGAAGCCCAAAGATCAGATAGGAAATAAATAAAATAGCGATTAAAAAGAGCATTAGAAAAAAAAAATCAATAAAACTGAGAACTGATTCCTTAAAAGGGTAAACAAAATCAACAAAGCTCTGGCCAAGCTCACAGAAAAGAGCCTTAAATAAACAAAATAAGAAATAAAAAAGGAGAAATAACAATGGACACTGTAGTAATTTAAAAAAAACCTAAGAGAATACTATGAACCATGAAAGAATACTATATGCCAACAAATTGGACAATGGAGAAGAAATGGACAGATTTCTAGCAACGAAAGACTATCAAAACTGAATTTAAAAAATAGATAATGTGAACAGATTGATCACTACGAATGAAATAGAATCTGTAACTTAAAAAAAAAAACAACCCACAGAGGTCCAGGACCAGATGGTTTCGTTGTGAAAATTGACCAAACATCAAAGGAGACCTTATACTGATCCTTCTTAAACTCACCCTAGAGACTGAAGAGGAGTAAACACTCTCAAAGACATTCTGTGAAGCCACCATCACCCAAATACCAAAACCGGGAAAAATACACCACCAGAAAATAAAATTATAGGCCAATATATTTGACAAAATATCTCACTGAAATATAAGCAAACCAAATCCAAAACACATTAATAAGATCATACACTATGACCAACTTGGATTCATCCCAGGGTCACAGGAATGGCTTAACACATGCAAATCAACCAGTGTGACACACTACATCAAAAAAAGAAAAGAAAAAACTACACGGTCATCTCAATAGATACAGAAAACACATTTGGTAAAATTCAACACCCATTCATGATAAAAAACACAAACTCTCACCAAACCGAGTATACAGGGAACATATATCAACATAATAAACGCTATTTATGACAATAGTTATGAATAGTCAGTATAATACTCAACTATGAAAAGGTGAAAGCCCTTCCACTAAAATCTAGAATAAAGCAAGGTTGCCAATTTTTACCACTTCTATTCAACATAGCATAGGAAGTCCCTGTCACAGCAAACACACAAGAAATAAAAATCCAAATTGGAAAGGAAGAGGTAAAACTGTCATTATATTTAGAAGAAATGACAGAACATATGTGCCTGCATGGTACGATACTTCAATCCTGTTTGTCTCTTTGNGGAAGTCCCTGTCACAGCAAACACACAAGAAATAAAAATCCAAATTGGAAAGGAAGAGGTAAAACTGTCATTATATTTAGAAGAAATGACAGAACATATGTGCCTGCATGGTACGATACTTCAATCCTGTTTGTCTCTTTGTGACCCAAAGGACTGTAGCTTGCCAGGCTCCGATGTCCATGGGACTTCCTAAGCAAGAATACTAGAGTGGGTAGCCATCTTCTCCTCTAGGAGATCTTCGCCACCCAGGGATCAAACCTACATTTCCTGCAGCTCCTGCACTGCAAGTGGATTCTTTACTGCTGAGTCACTGGGGAAGTCCCGATACTATATATATAGAAAACCCTAAAGATTTCACAGAAAAGCTACTAGTACTGATAAAATGAATTTCAGCAAGGTAGCAGGATACAAAATTAACATACAGAAATTGGCTGCACATCTTTACACAAAAAGTGAATGTAAAAATAATCCCTTTTAAAATGCCTGAAACAAAATAAAATACTTAAGAATAAATATGAACAGGAGGTAAAAGACTTTTTTCATCATTCATATATGAAATTGATGGTGATTCAAAGATCACCAAGATATCAAAATCTCATGGACTACAAGAATTAATATTATTAAAATGGCCATACTGCCCAAAGTAATCCACAGATTTATTGTTCAGTTCAGTCACTCAGTTGTGTCCAACTCTTTGTGACCCCATGAACTGCAGCACATCAGACTTCCCTGTCTATCACCAACTCCCAGAGTCCACCCAAACCCATGTCTATTGAGTCGGTGATGCCATCCAACCATCTTATCCTCTGTCGTCCCCTTCTCCTGCCCTCATCTTTCCCAGCATCAGGATCTTTTCAAATGAGTCAGCTCTTCGCATCAGGTGGCCAAAGTATTGGAGTTTCAGCTTCAACATCAGTCCTTCCAATGAACACCTAAGACTGATCTCCTTTAGGATGGACTGGTTGGTGTGATCACTATCAAATTACCCATGAGACTTTCCACAGAACTAGAAAAAAAAAAAAGTCCTAAAATTTATAAGGTACCATAAAAGACCTAGAATTGCCAAAGGAATTCTGAAGGAAAAAAAAAAAAAACACAACAATGCAGCAGGCTTAACTGCCAGGCTTCAGATAATACTCAAAGCTACTTTAATCAAAACAGTATGGTATTAGCACAAAAACAGATACATAGACCAATGAACAGAAAAAAGAGCTCAGAAATAAACCAACACACTTCCAGTCAATTAATCTTCAACAAAGATGGCAAAAATATACAAGGGAGAAGAGAGACTCCTGAGTAAGTGGTGCTCTGGAAGTTGGACATCAGCGTGTAAATCATTAAGTTAGAACACACCCTTCACAGCATATACAATAATCAACTCAAAATGGCTTAAAGACTTAAACATAAGACATGACACCATAAAAATTCCTAGGAGGGAACATAAAACGTTTTCTGACATAAATTGGACCAATGTTTTCTTAAGTCAGTCTCCTAAGACCAATGGAAATAAAAGCAAAAATAAACAAATGGGACCTAATCAAACATAAGCACTGCACAGCAAAGAAAGCCATAAACAAATAACAACCTATCAAGCAAGAGAAAATATCTGCTAATGAGGCAACAAACAAGGGCTCACTTTCCAAAATATACAAACAGCTCACATAAATCAATAACAAAAAAAAAGAATCCAATCAAAAAATGGGCCAAAGATCCAAACAGACATTTCTCCAAAGAAGAAACACAGACTGTCAACAGACACATGAAAAGATGCTCAACATCACTAAATATTAGAAAAATGCAATCAAAACTACAATGAGGTATCATCTCACACTGCTCAGAATGACCATCATTAAAGTACTTCAAATACCAAATGCAGGAGAGGGTATGGAGAAGAAGGAATTCTTGTACACTGTTGGTAGGAATGCAAATTGGTATAGCCACTATGGAAAACAATACAGATATTCCTCAAAACACTAAAAACAGAATTACCATATGATCTGGCAATCCCACTCCTAGACATACATCCAAACAAGAGTATAATTCAAAGAGACATATACACCCCTATGTTCATGGCAGCACTATTTATAATAGCCAAGACATTAAACCAACCTAAATGACAACAAAACATGAATGGATAAAGATGTGGTACATATATACAATGGACATTACTCAGCCATAAAAACGAACTAAACTGTGTCATTTGCAGAGATGTGGATGGACCTACAGACTATCATTCAGACTGAAGTCAGAGAAAAGTTGGACTCTACATATATGTAGAGTCCAGAAAAATGGTATAGGTGATCTTTTGTGCAAACCAAAAATAGAGACACTGATGTAGAAAACAAACATATGGATAACAAGGGGAAAAAAGAGGTGCACCAAATTGGGGGTGGGTTGGGACTGACATATATACACTACTACGTGTAAAATAGAAAATTAATGAGAACCTACTATATAGCACAGGATACTCTACTGGGACCTCTGGTGACCTAAATGGGAAGGAAATCCTAAAAAAAGAAGGGATATATGTATGACTAATTCATTTTACTGTACAGTGGAAACTGACACAGCAGTGTAAAGCAACTCTACACCAACTAAAAAATAAATAACAAAAAAAAGAAATGTAGTACATTCATGCAATAGAATATTACTCAGCCATTAAAAACAATGAAATAATGCCACTAGCAGCAACATGGGTGGACCTGGGGATTATCATACTGGAGTGAAGCACAGAGAAAGGCAAATGTCATATGAAGTCACTTACAGGTAGAATCTAAAAAAATGATACAGATGAACTATTTACAAAGTGGAGGCAGACTATCAGACTTAGGGAAAAAACTTATGGTTGCCAGTGGGAGGGATGGGGAGACTGATAGACTGGAAGTTTGGGATTTACATGTATTCACTGCTATGTTTAAAACAGATTATCAGTGGGGGCCTACTACATGACACAGGGAACTCTGCCCAATATCCTATAATGGGATAACAATTTTTNAAAAAAAAAAAAAACACAACAATGCAGCAGGCTTAACTGCCAGGCTTCAGATAATACTCAAAGCTACTTTAATCAAAACAGTATGGTATTAGCACAAAAACAGATACATAGACCAATGAACAGAAAAAAGAGCTCAGAAATAAACCAACACACCTCCAGTCAATTAATCTTCAACAAAGATGGCAAAAATATACAAGGGAGAAGAGAGACTCCTGAGTAAGTGGTGCTCTGGAAGTTGGACATCAGCGTGTAAATCATTAAGTTAGAACACACCCTTCACAGCATATACAATAATCAACTCAAAATGGCTTAAAGACTTAAACATAAGACATGACACCATAAAAATTCCTAGGAGGGAACATAAAACGTTTTCTGACATAAATTGGACCAATGTTTTCTTAAGTCAGTCTCCTAAGACCAATGGAAATAAAAGCAAAAATAAACAAATGGGACCTAATCAAACATAAGCACTGCACAGCAAAGAAAGCCATAAACAAATAACAATCTATCAAGCAAGAGAAAATATCTGCTAATGAGGCAACAAACAAGGGCTCACTTTCCAAAATATACAAACAGCTCACATAAATCAATAACAAAAAAAAAAGAATCCAATCAAAAAATGGGCCAAAGATCCAAACAGACATTTCTCCAAAGAAGAAACACAGACTGTCAACAGACACATGAAAAGATGCTCAACATCACTAAATATTAGAAAAATGCAATCAAAACTACAATGAGGTATCATCTCACACTGCTCAGAATGACCATCATTAAAGTACTTCAAATACCAAATGCAGGAGAGGGTATGGAGAAGAAGGAATTCTTGTACACTGTTGGTAGGAATGCAAATTGGTATAGCCACTATGGAAAACAATACAGATATTCCTCAAAACACTAAAAACAGAATTACCATATGATCTGGCAATCCCACTCCTAGACATACATCCAAACAAGAGTATAATTCAAAGAGACATATACACCCCTATGTTCATGGCAGCACTATTTATAATAGCCAAGACATTAAACCAACCTAAATGACAACAAAACATGAATGGATAAAGATGTGGTACATATATACAATGGACATTACTCAGCCATAAAAACGAACTAAACTGTGTCATTTGCAGAGATGTGGATGGACCTACAGACTATCATTCAGACTGAAGTCAGAGAAAAGTTGGACTCTACATATATGTAGAGTCCAGAAAAATGGTATAGGTGATCTTTTGTGCAAACCAAAAATAGAGACACTGATGTAGAAAACAAACATATGGATAACAAGGGGAAAAAAGAGGTGCACCAAATTGGGGGTGGGTTGGGACTGACATATATACACTACTACGTGTAAAATAGAAAATTAATGAGAACCTACTATATAGCACAGGATACTCTACTGGGACCTCTGGTGACCTAAATGGGAAGGAAATCCTAAAAAAAGAAGGGATATATGTATGACTAATTCATTTTACTGTACAGTGGAAACTGACACAGCAGTGTAAAGCAACTCTACACCAACTAAAAAATAAATAACAAAAAAAAGAAATGTAGTACATTCATGCAATAGAATATTACTCAGCCATTAAAAACAATGAAATAATGCCACTAGCAGCAACATGGGTGGACCTGGGGATTATCATACTGGAGTGAAGCACAGAGAAAGGCAAATGTCATATGAAGTCACTTACAGGTAGAATCTAAAAAAATGATACAGATGAACTATTTACAAAGTGGAGGCAGACTATCAGACTTAGGGAAAAAACTTATGGTTGCCAGTGGGAGGGATGGGGAGACTGATAGACTGGAAGTTTGGGATTTACATGTATTCACTGCTATGTTTAAAACAGATTATCAGTGGGGGCCTACTACATGACACAGGGAACTCTGCCCAATATCCTATAATGGGATAACAATTTTTTTTCCTAAATGGGAAAGCAATTTGAAAAAGAGAGATGTAAATATAAACTGAATCACTTTGCTGTACACCCAAAACTAGCACAACACTGATAATCAAATATTTTTCAAAAAAAAATTTTTTTTTCAAAAATAGACAAGACATAGAAACAACTTAAATGTCCTTCAACAGATGAATGGATCAAGATGTGGTACACATATACAATGGAATACTACTTGGCTATAAAAAAGCATGAAATAAAGCCATCTGCAGCAACACAGATGAACCTGGAGATTGTCATACTAAGTGAAATTAGGTCAGACAGAGAAGAGACAAGTATCATATGATATCACTTATATTTGAAATCTAAAATATGACACAAATGAACTTATTTACAACACACTTGTGATTTGCCAAAGGGGGAAGGAGAATGTGTAGAGAAGGATTCGGTGTTTGGGATTAGCAGGTGCAGACTATCATATATGGAATGGATAAACAAGGTCCTACTGTCTAGCACAGGGAAGAATAGCTAGCATTCTGTGATAAACCATAACAGAAAAGAATATGAAAAAGAATGTCTATGTAGGTATACTGAATCACTGTGCTGTGCAGTAGAAATTTACACAACATTGTAAATCAACTATACTTCAATAATATAAATTTTAACAAATGATTTCTACATGACAAAACAGATCTTATCTATCACTTACTTTTCTTTGGCAAAAAAAAATCTGTACCATCTCTATGCAGCTTGGTATATGTACTTTCTCACATCTGTCAATAAACATCTTCATTAGATTAGGTGGGAATAAATTTGGAAATCAATTTTGCTTCAAATGAGGACCTCAGCCAGTTTTCTGAGTCTACATGTTAAAAAAAACTACCAAAGATGCAAAACTCACATAGAAATAAGAGATGTAATCCCTCTCCTTCATATAGTTCAAAGGTAATAAGGGTAACTATATGTAGATATAGGAAAACCAAACAGTTATTTGAGAAGGTTATAATCTTTGTCCATGGAGTCCCAAAAAGTCAGACACAACTTAGCAACTGAACAACAACAAATGATCTTTGTAGAAATAACAAGTTCCACCCTCACTGTTCCAACTGCAAAACACAGGTCACATGACTGTTAGCACAGTGCTCAGGTGGCCGCTCTGACGGAACACTTTTCATCCACACCAAAGAGACTTCATCTCGTTAGTCCTCAGGAAGGGCCAGCCACTCGCCACTATTCCCCAGGTAGAGAACCACCAGAAAAGGGTGCCAGACAGCCTTGCTCTCAGCAGGCTATGATATTCTGAGTATATCAGAACTTCCCAGAGAAGGTGGTAAGGACTTGGTTTTTCAATTTGAGGTTCAGAACTAAATCTCAAAAACGTCCAGAAAAGTCTTATAAACACAAAATTGGACAGCTGAGAACAGGAAGAAATATTTAGTGCTTTTTCTTTTAGCACAACATGACCTGAATTTAAATCCCAGCTTGGGGGCTTCCCTGGTGGCACAGGTGTAAGGAATCCACCTGCCAGTGGAGGAGACATGGGTTCAATACCTGGTCTAGGAAAATCCCATATCCCATGGAGCAGCTAGGACTATGTGGCACGAGGACTGAGCTTGTATTCTAGAGCCCTGGAGCCACAGCTGCTGAGAGCTCCCGTGCTGCATGGGCTACTACTGAAGCCTACAGGCTCTACAGCCTGTGACCCATACCGAGAAGCCACCGCAATGAGAAGCCTGCAGATAGCAACTACAGAGTAGCCCATGCAGCAGTGAAGACCCAGTACAGCCAAACATAAATTATAAAGATTCCAGCTCTGTGCTTTGTCTTAGAGAAGCTACTGAATCTCTTTCTAAAGTTTCTACATTTGTGACATGGGGATACTATCACCTTCCTCACAGAGTTGTCAGAATTACTGAAAGAGATCATCTATACATTCTTTAGTCAAATGCTTGGGACATGGTTGGTCCTCAATAAACAAACACACCTTGGTTATTTTTAAATTACATAGTTTTTGACATTTGAGATGGCAAATTATTTTATTAAATTAGGGTTCAGAAAACTCATCTTAAATAAACACTGAAATGCCAGAAAAGTTCTCAGGCTAAAAAACTAACTGGATTGAGGTGAGATTTAGCAAGGAGGCAGAGAAAAGATGATTTAAGTCAGGGAGAGGATTTTCAAGACAAATACAAGTAAAGAAAGATGATTTATTGAAAAAATGAAGGCCATTAAAGGTAGGGAACATGGGGAAATCATGAAGGTAAAACAATACTAATGANATATACAATGGAACACTACTTGGCTATAAAAAAGCATGAAATAAAGCCATCTGCAGCAACACAGATGAACCTGGAGATTGTCATACTAAGTGAAATTAGGTCAGACAGAGAAGAGACAAGTATCATATGATATCACTTATATTTGAAATCTAAAATATGACACAAATGAACTTATTTACAACACACTTGTGATTTGCCAAAGGGGGAAGGAGAATGTGTAGAGAAGGATTCGGTGTTTGGGATTAGCAGGTGCAGACTATCATATATGGAATGGATAAACAAGGTCCTACTGTCTAGCACAGGGAAGAATAGCTAGCATTCTGTGATAAACCGTAACAGAAAAGAATATGAAAAAGAATGTCTATGTAGGTATACTGAATCACTGTGCTGTGCAGTAGAAATTTACACAACATTGTAAATCAACTATACTTCAATAATATAAATTTTAACAAATGATTTCTACATGACAAAACAGATCTTATCTATCACTTACTTTTCTTTGGCAAAAAAAAATCTGTACCATCTCTATGCAGCTTGGTATATGTACTTTCTCACATCTGTCAATAAACATCTTCATTAGATTAGGTGGGAATAAATTTGGAAATCAATTTTGCTTCAAATGAGGACCTCAGCCAGTTTTCTGAGTCTACATGTTAAAAAAAACTACCAAAGATGCAAAACTCACATAGAAATAAGAGATGTAATCCCTCTCCTTCATATAGTTCAAAGGTAATAAGGGTAACTATATGTAGATATAGGAAAACCAAACAGTTATTTGAGAAGGTTATAATCTTTGTCCATGGAGTCCCAAAAAGTCAGACACAACTTAGCAACTGAACAACAACAAATGATCTTTGTAGAAATAACAAGTTCCACCCTCACTGTTCCAACTGCAAAACACAGGTCACATGACTGTTAGCACAGTGCTCAGGTGGCCGCTCTGACGGAACACTTTTCATCCACACCAAAGAGACTTCATCTCGTTAGTCCTCAGGAAGGGCCAGCCACTCGCCACTATTCCCCAGGTAGAGAACCACCAGAAAAGGGTGCCAGACAGCCTTGCTCTCAGCAGGCTATGATATTCTGAGTATATCAGAACTTCCCAGAGAAGGTGGTAAGGACTTGGTTTTTCAATTTGAGGTTCAGAACTAAATCTCAAAAACGTCCAGAAAAGTCTTATAAACACAAAATTGGACAGCTGAGAACAGGAAGAAATATTTAGTGCTTTTTCTTTTAGCACAACATGACCTGAATTTAAATCCCAGCTTGGGGGCTTCCCTGGTGGCACAGGTGTAAGGAATCCACCTGCCAGTGGAGGAGACATGGGTTCAATACCTGGTCTAGGAAAATCCCATATCCCATGGAGCAGCTAGGACTATGTGGCACGAGGACTGAGCTTGTATTCTAGAGCCCTGGAGCCACAGCTGCTGAGAGCTCCCGTGCTGCATGGGCTACTACTGAAGCCTACAGGCTCTACAGCCTGTGACCCATACCGAGAAGCCACCGCAATGAGAAGCCTGCAGATAGCAACTACAGAGTAGCCCATGCAGCAGTGAAGACCCAGTACAGCCAAACATAAATTATAAAGATTCCAGCTCTGTGCTTTGTCTTAGAGAAGCTACTGAATCTCTTTCTAAAGTTTCTACATTTGTGACATGGGGATACTATCACCTTCCTCACAGAGTTGTCAGAATTACTGAAAGAGATCATCTATACATTCTTTAGTCAAATGCTTGGGACATGGTTGGTCCTCAATAAACAAACACACCTTGGTTATTTTTAAATTACATAGTTTTTGACATTTGAGATGGCAAATTATTTTATTAAATTAGGGTTCAGAAAACTCATCTTAAATAAACACTGAAATGCCAGAAAAGTTCTCAGGCTAAAAAACTAACTGGATTGAGGTGAGATTTAGCAAAGAGGCAGAGAAAAGATGATTTAAGTCAGGGAGAGGATTTTCAAGACAAATACAAGTAAAGAAAGATGATTTATTGAAAAAATGAAGGCCATTAAAGGTAGGGAACATGGGGAAATCATGAAGGTAAAACAATACTAATGAATATACAAATTACAAAAGCAAGAAATAAAAGTAGGAGAAAGATAAATATGTTAACTAGAGATCATTTTAAACCAAGTACTGGGTTGGCCAAAAAGTTCATTCAGGATTTCTATATGTGCATGGAAACAAAATGAACTTTTTGGCCAATCCAAATAATCACTTGGGCCAATGTGAAGCCAAATGAATCCATTAGAGAACTCTGTGTTTGCTGAACAACTGAATAAATAAGAACAGTGGCTGTGAAACACAAAAAAGGGAAAACAGGTCCAGATTGGGAACAGCCTGCCTTGCTGAGGTCTGAGGGAGCACAGAAATACTTACACTTCCAATGTCATTTCCTAGGCAGGTAGGATATGAAATGCTATCAATGAGACAGGGAAAAATGAAAGTGGGAAACATGAAAGAGCCCACTGGCCATATAAAGCTAAGTTTAAATGTTCTCAGGAGGAGAGGGTGTCCTAAATTAAAGTGAAAAGCGGCAGAGGGATACAGGTGGTGAAAAGATAAGGATTTGTATAAGCATAGATCACTGTTTATTTTAATAGTAATGATTACAGCAGAATGGCTGAAATGAAACATAGGCTAGAAGCTTAGAGCAATCATTGGCAGAAGGTAAAGAATGAAAGAGAACAAGAGGAATATGAGTCATTGTGGAGCTAGATGAAAGGGTCAACCCATATCATCTTTTAATTAATTTATTCTCATTGGAGGATAATTACAAATATTTTGATGGTTTTTGCCATACATCAGTATGAATCAGCCACAGGTATACACTGGTCTCTTCATCCTGAATCCCCCTCCCTGCTCTCTCTGTACCCTATCCCTCCAGGTTGTCAAAGAACACTGGCTTTGGGTAGGCAATGTAAATTTAATATGACAACAAGCCAAGTTATTGAGTGTTTCNTAGAGAACTCTGTGTTTGCTGAACAACTGAATAAATAAGAACAGTGGCTGTGAAACACAAAAAAGGGAAAACAGGTCCAGATTGGGAACAGCCTGCCTTGCTGAGGTCTGAGGGAGCACAGAAATACTTACACTTCCAATGTCATTTCCTAGGCAGGTAGGATATGAAATGCTATCAATGAGACAGGGAAAAATGAAAGTGGGAAACATAAAAGAGCCCACTGGCCATATAAAGCTAAGTTTAAATGTTCTCAGGAGGAGAGGGTGTCCTAAAGTGAAAAGCGGCAGAGGGATACAGGTGGTGAAAAGATAAGGATTTGTATAAGCATAGATCACTGTTTATTTTAATAGTAATGATTACAGCAGAATGGCTGAAATGAAACATAGGCTAGAAGCTTAGAGCAATCATTGGCAGAAGGTAAAGAATGAAAGAGAACAAGAGGAATATGAGTCATTGTGGAGCTAGATGAAAGGGTCAACCCATATCATCTTTTAATTAATTTATTCTCATTGGAGGATAATTACAAATATTTTGATGGTTTTTGCCATACATCAGTATGAATCAGCCACAGGTATACACTGGTCTCTTCATCCTGAATCCCCCTCCCTGCTCTCTCTATACCCTATCCCTCCAGGTTGTCAAAGAACACTGGCTTTGGGTAGGCAATGTAAATTTAATATGACAACAAGCCAAGTTATTGAGTGTTTCGTATTTCATTATAGAGTTTGTGCCCCTTTGTGGATCACAGTCTTATTATGGTGAATGGGCTTGTATAACTCAATGGACCTATGAGCCATGCTGTGCAGGGCCATCCAAGATGGATGGGTCACAGTGGAGAATTCTGACAAAATGCGGTCCACTGGAGGAAGGAGGGCAAACCCCTGCAGGATTCTTGCTGCAAGAGCCTCATAAACAGTATAAAAAGACAAAAAGATATAACACCCAAAGATGAGGCCCCCAGGTCAGAAGGTGTCCTATATGCTACTGGGTAAGAGCAGGGGGCAATTAATTACCAATAGCTCCAGAAAGAGTGAAGCAGCTAGGCCAAAGCAAAAATGATGCTCAGTTGTGGATGTGTCTGGTGTGAAAGTAAAGTCCAACGTTATAAAGAACAATACTGCATAAGAACTTAGAATGTTAGGTCCATGAATCAAGGTAAATTAGAGGTGATCAAGAAGGAGAGGCAAGAGTGAACATCGATATATCAGAGGAGTCTGTGAAATAAAATGGACTGGAATGGGAGAATTTAATTCAGATGACCATCACATCTATAACTGAGGGGAAGAATCCCTTAGAAGAAATGGATTAGCCCTCAAATCTGAAATGCAGTAATTAGGTGCAATCTAAAAAATCAAAGAAAGATCTCGGTTGGTTTCCAAGGCAAACCATTCAACACCACAATAATTCAAGTCTATGCCCCAAGTACTGATGCCAAAGAAGCTGAAGTTCACAGATTCTATGAAGACCTACAAGAATTCTAAAACTAACACTTTCAAAAAAGATGTCCTTTTCATCACAGGGAATTGGAATGTAAACATAGGAAGTCAAGAGATACCTGGAGTTAATAGGCAAATTTGGCCCTGGAGTAAAAATGAAGCAGGAAAAAGAATAACAAAGTTTTGTCAAGAGTACACACTGGTCACAGCAAAACACCCTTTTCCAGCAACACAAGAGATGACTTTACACATGGACATCACCAGATAGTCAGTAAAGAAATCAGACTGATTACATTTTTTGCAGCCAAAGATAGAGAAGCTCTATTCATCAGCAAAAACAAGAGCTGGGGCTGACTGTGGCTCACATCATGAGCTCCTTATTGCAAAATTCAGACTTACATGAAGAAAGTAGGGAAAACCAACAGGCCATTCAGGTATGACCTAAATCAAGTCCCTTATGATTATACAGTGAAGGTGACAAATAGATTCAAGAAATTAGATCTGGTAGACAGAGTGCTTGAAGGAATATGGATGAAGGTTTGTACAGGAAGAGGTGACCAAAACCATCCCAAAGAAAAAGAAAGGCAAGAAGGCAAAGTGATTGATTGAGGAGGATTTACAAATAGCTGAGGAAAGAAGAGAAGTGAGAGGCAAAGGAGAAGGGGAATGATATACTCAGCTGAATGCAGAGTTCCAGAGAACAGCAAGGAGAGAAAACAAAGCCCTTCTTAAGAGAACAATGCAAATAAATAGAGGAAAACAAGAGAATGGGAAAGACTTGAGATCTCTTCAAGAAAACTGGAGATAACTAAGTGAACACTTAATGCAAGGATGGGCAAAATAAAGGACAGAAATGGTAAGGACCTAACACAAGCAGAGAGATTAAGAAAAAGTGGCAAGAATACACAGAGCAACTATACAAAAAAGGTCTTAATGACCCAGATAACCACGATGACCCAGATAACCCAGAAGCAGAAGAGATTAAGAAGAAGTGGCAAGAATACACAGAGCAACTATACAAAAAAGGTCTTAATGACCCAGATAACCACGAAGGTCAACCTACAGCCAGACATTCTTAAGCGTGAAGTCAAGTGGGCCTTAGGAAGCATTACTACAAACAAAGCTAGTGGAGGTGATGGAATTCTAGCTGAGCTGTATCAAATTCTAAAATATGATGTTATAGAAGTGCCACACACACTATGCCAGTAAATCTGAAAAACTCTTTAGTGGCCACAGGACTGGAAAAGGTCAGTTTTCATTCCAACCCCAAAGAAGGGCAGTGCCAAAGAATGTTCCAACTATTGGACAATTGCACTCCTTTCACATTCTAGTAAGGTTATGCTCAAAATCCTTCAAGCTAGGCTTCAGTAGTACATGAACCTAGAAATTCCAGACGTACAAGCTGGGTTTAGAAAAGGCAGAGGAATTACCAGACATTGCATTACCAACATTTGATGGATCATAGAGAAAGCAAGGGAATTCCAGAAAAACATCTGCTTCACTGACTATACTAACGCCTTTGACTATGTGGATCACAACAAACAGGAAAATTCTTAGAGATGGGAATACCAGACTACCTTACCTGCCTCCTGAGAAACCTGTATGCAGGTCAAGAAGCAAGACAGAACCTAACATGAAACAACGGACTTGTTGAAAACTGGGAAAGGAATACGTCAAGGTTGTATATTATCATTCTGTTTATTCTATGCAGAGTACATCATGGAAAATGTCAAGCTAGATGATCACAAGCTATAATCAAGATTGCCAGGAGAAATATCAACAACCTCAGATACCATACTAATGGCAGAAAGCAGAGGAACTAATTAGCCTCTTGAAGAGAGTGAAAGAGGAGAGTACAGAAGCTGGCTTTAAACTTAACATTCAAAAAACTAAGATTGTGACATCCAGCCCCACCATTTCATACAAACAGATTTTATTTCCTGGGCTCCAAAATCACTGTGGACGGTAACTGCAGCCATGAAATTAAAAGACACTTGCTCCTTGGAAGAAAAGTTATGACAAACCTAGATAGCATACTAAAAAGCAAAGACATCTCTTTGCTGACAGAAGTGTGTATAGTNATGAGCCATGCTGTGCAGGGCCATCCAAGATGGATGGGTCACAGTGGAGAATTCTGACAAAATGCGGTCCACTGGAGGAAGGAGGGCAAACCCCTGCAGGATTCTTGCTGCAAGAGCCTCATAAACAGTATAAAAAGACAAAAAGATATAACACCCAAAGATGAGGCCCCCAGGTCAGAAGGTGTCCTATATGCTACTGGGTAAGAGCAGGGGGCAATTAATTACCAATAGCTCCAGAAAGAGTGAAGCAGCTAGGCCAAAGCAAAAATGATGCTCAGTTGTGGATGTGTCTGGTGTGAAAGTAAAGTCCAACGTTATAAAGAACAATACTGCATAAGAACTTAGAATGTTAGGTCCATGAATCAAGGTAAATTAGAGGTGATCAAGAAGGAGAGGCAAGAGTGAACATCGATATATCAGAGGAGTCTGTGAAATAAAATGGACTGGAATGGGAGAATTTAATTCAGATGACCATCACATCTATAACTGAGGGGAAGAATCCCTTAGAAGAAATGGATTAGCCCTCAAATCTGAAATGCAGTAATTAGGTGCAATCTAAAAAATCAAAGAAAGATCTCGGTTGGTTTCCAAGGCAAACCATTCAACACCACAATAATTCAAGTCTATGCCCCAAGTACTGATGCCAAAGAAGCTGAAGTTCACAGATTCTATGAAGACCTACAAGAATTCTAAAACTAACACTTTCAAAAAAGATGTCCTTTTCATCACAGGGAATTGGAATGTAAACATAGGAAGTCAAGAGATACCTGGAGTTAATAGGCAAATTTGGCCCTGGAGTAAAAATGAAGCAGGAAAAAGAATAACAAAGTTTTGTCAAGAGTACACACTGGTCACAGCAAAACACCCTTTTCCAGCAACACAAGAGATGACTTTACACATGGACATCACCAGATAGTCAGTAAAGAAATCAGACTGATTACATTTTTTGCAGCCAAAGATAGAGAAGCTCTATTCATCAGCAAAAACAAGAGCTGGGGCTGACTGTGGCTCACATCATGAGCTCCTTATTGCAAAATTCAGACTTACATGAAGAAAGTAGGGAAAACCAACAGGCCATTCAGGTATGACCTAAATCAAGTCCCTTATGATTATACAGTGAAGGTGACAAATAGATTCAAGAAATTAGATCTGGTAGACAGAGTGCTTGAAGGAATATGGATGAAGGTTTGTACAGGAAGAGGTGACCAAAACCATCCCAAAGAAAAAGAAAGGCAAGAAGGCAAAGTGATTGATTGAGGAGGATTTACAAATAGCTGAGGAAAGAAGAGAAGTGAGAGGCAAAGGAGAAGGGGAATGATATACTCAGCTGAATGCAGAGTTCCAGAGAACAGCAAGGAGAGAAAACAAAGCCCTTCTTAAGAGAACAATGCAAATAAATAGAGGAAAACAAGAGAATGGGAAAGACTTGAGATCTCTTCAAGAAAACTGGAGATAACTAAGTGAACACTTAATGCAAGGATGGGCAAAATAAAGGACAGAAATGGTAAGGACCTAACACAAGCAGAGAGATTAAGAAAAAGTGGCAAGAATACACAGAGCAACTATACAAAAAAGGTCTTAATGACCCAGATAACCACGATGACCCAGATAACCCAGAAGCAGAAGAGATTAAGAAGAAGTGGCAAGAATACACAGAGCAACTATACAAAAAAGGTCTTAATGACCCAGATAACCACGAAGGTCAACCTACAGCCAGACATTCTTAAGCGTGAAGTCAAGTGGGCCTTAGGAAGCATTACTACAAACAAAGCTAGTGGAGGTGATGGAATTCTAGCTGAGCTGTATCAAATTCTAAAATATGATGTTATAGAAGTGCCACACACACTATGCCAGTAAATCTGAAAAACTCTTTAGTGGCCACAGGACTGGAAAAGGTCAGTTTTCATTCCAACCCCAAAGAAGGGCAGTGCCAAAGAATGTTCCAACTATTGGACAATTGCACTCCTTTCACATTCTAGTAAGGTTATGCTCAAAATCCTTCAAGCTAGGCTTCAGTAGTACATGAACCTAGAAATTCCAGACGTACAAGCTGGGTTTAGAAAAGGCAGAGGAATTACCAGACATTGCATTACCAACATTTGATGGATCATAGAGATAGCAAGGGAATTCCAGAAAAACATCTGCTTCACTGACTATACTAACGCCTTTGACTATGTGGATCACAACAAACTGGAAAATTCTTAGAGATGGGAATACCAGACTACCTTACCTGCCTCCTGAGAAACCTGTATGCAGGTCAAGAAGCAAGACAGAACCTAACATGAAACAACGGACTTGTTGAAAACTGGGAAAGGTATACGTCAAGGTTGTATATTATCATTCTGTTTATTCTATGCAGAGTACATCATGGAAAATGTCAAGCTAGATGATCACAAGCTATAATCAAGATTGCCAGGAGAAATATCAACAACCTCAGATACCATACTAATGGCAGAAAGCAGAGGAACTAATTAGCCTCTTGAAGAGAGTGAAAGAGGAGAGTACAGAAGCTGGCTTTAAACTTAACATTCAAAAAACTAAGATTGTGACATCCAGCCCCACCATTTCATACAAACAGATTTTATTTCCTGGGCTCCAAAATCACTGTGGACGGTAACTGCAGCCATGAAATTAAAAGACACTTGCTCCTTAGAAGAAAAGTTATGACAAACCTAGACAGCATACTAAAAAGCAAAGACATCTCTTTGCTGACAGAAGTGTGTATAGTCAAAGCTATGGTTTTTCCAGTAGTCATGTACGGATGTGAGGGTTGGACCATAAAGAATGCTAAGCACCAAAGAATTGATGTTTTCAAACTGTGGTGCTGGAGAAGACTCTTGAGAGTCCCTTGGACAGCAAGGAGATCAAACCAGTCAATCCTAAAGGAAATCAATCCTGAATATTCAACAAGGACTGATGCTGAAGCTTCAGTACTTTGGCCACTTGATGTAATGGGCCTGCTCGTTGGAAAAGACCCTAATGCTGGGAATGATTGAGGGCAGGAAGCAAAAGAGGTGACAGAGAATTAGATGGTTGGATGGCATCGACTTAAAGGACATGAGTTTGAGCAAACTGTGGGAGATAGTGAAGCACAGAGAAGCCTGGCATGCTGCAGTCCATGGGGCTGCAAAGAGTCAGACACGACTAAGTGACTGACGACAACTGCCTGACTCCAGTGCACATGTTTAACTCCTATGCCATTCAACAGCATCGGGATTGTATGCTCACACCCCCAGGCTGATCCTCATTGTTTTCGGAGTAGCATTTTAAAAGTCAGAAGATCTTACATAAAATGTTAGATTTTCAGTTTTTCCTTAAAAATCACAGCTCTGGAACGTTAAGTCCACACATCTCCCTGACACTAAGGATCTGCCCGAAGATCACCACCTTCCCCACCACTCCACAGGATAGACTGGCTTCTGTCACTTGGCGGAGGCCTGTGAACTACTTTATAAGGATTCTCATGTTCACTGTCATCATGAATGTTAACAGGAATCTCACTATACAGTCAGAAATGAGTGTTTTTTTTTTTTTAAGTCTTTTGTCCCACCCATGCAGTGCAGCATTCTTAATTCCCTGACCAGGAACTGAACCCACAGCCCCTGTACTGGAAGAAAAAGTCTTCACCACTGGACCACCAGGTGAGAATATTTTTAACAGTTTTCAAAGGGGACTCAGACTGTCCCCAGGTTAATCTTGTAGTAAGTTGTAGAATCAAGATTTTAATCCAGTCCTATGATTCTGAAGTACAATTTCCTCTCTTGACCTTACATCTCAATATAATGGGAAGGTCCATGACCCGAATCCAAGTCACACTGATAATGCAGTTTTACAAAGAACAGGGACTTCCATGGTGGCAATGTGGGTAATCTGTCTGCCAATGCAGGGGACACGCATTTGATCCCTGGTCCAGGAAGACTTTATGTGCCATGAAGCAGCTAAACCCAAGTGCCACAGCTACTGAAGCCAGTGCTCCTAGAACCTGTGCCCCACATAAGAGAAGCCATCGCAGCGAGAAGCCCACACACGGCAACAAAGGGTAGGCCCTGCTCACCGCAACCAGAGAAAGCCTGCACAAAGCAACGAAGACCCAGTGCAGCCAAAAATAAAGAAATAAAAACTTAAGAAGGAAATAAAAATTTTAAAAGAATAATAAAATCCTTTAGAGTGCTTATTGATAAATTCTAAGTCTCTTTAGAATCCAAAACTGGAATTCATGGGTTATATACATACGTGAAAAGCCATTTACCTGTGGCTATACCTCTGTAACAATATATACTCATATACACATAAAAGCATTTAGTTTTAAAAATGAAAAAAGATGATTTTACTTGATGAAAATACATTACACTAAGCTAGTTAAAAAGAAAGTATAAATCCTAAACTTACAAAAATATAAGGATTTATATTGAAAACTCACCCAATAAATTAATCCCATCGTTGACAATGAGCTGTCCGTGACGCAAGTAGTTCAAAATGGGTTCAAAGTACTCAGGACTTCGGTCAATTAAGAAAGCTCCTCTATGATCTTGTTTATTTCCCCAGACACCTGTGGGGCCAACAAAATGAAGACAGCCCCCCATAAGCAAAAAATAAAGTCAGAAATTTATAGGAAGGAAACTGTGTAGCATACCAGTATGTTTTTACTCTTGTACAGATTACTACCAATAGCATTAAAAAGTACAGAAGGACAGGAGTTTATAAAGTCAATACAGCTACAGACGCAAAATGGGAAAATTATGGACGGCACTCACCTTTGTCCTTAAACATGTGGGCCAGCATACTGTCGGGTTCTTTATTCACTAAAGTGCTCCTAAGAATTCAGGGAAAAAAATGGATTTCTCCATTTGTCTTTATAAACAAACATATTTAAGTCAAGAGTATACTTGATCTCAGCTGCTCTCTCAAAAAGATGCATGCTATAACCTGGGAGGAGTGATGCTGGGAGACAAAAATGTGCAATAAGTTGCCATTTATCAAAATCTCTTCTAATCTGGCACTTCCTTTGATTTAAACATCGATTTAGTTGACTTTAATTTCAATGCTAATCTATCCCTCTAGCACGCAACTATATCACAATTTTCATGCTCTAAAATAGGCTGTTTTTATCCTTTTAGTATAAGCAGTTGTGTCTTAAAATTTCAGTGTTGTTAATTTTCTTACTTGTGTTACAACTATATTGCTCAATATTTTAAAAACACATTCTAAAAATGCTAAATTCATGCTTTTCGTGCCTTCTCTGGAATGACTTATGAGCCATTTTTCTACTCTTAAAAAAAAATTTTTCTAAAAATTGGTTTCAAATCACACAGTATATTTAAGCAGCACTGGAATATCTTCTAAGGAAATCAGTACTCTGAAGGAAAGGACAGACAGCATATAGTACCATGCTGACACACATGTGCATGTGCACCTACCGTGTGGTTGTAAAGTACCGCCCTCCAACATTTAATGTGAGCCAGTCTGTGTGAGATCCTGAAAGCCCTTCAGGCAGTTTAGAATCTGTCTGAGGATCTAGGGATGACAGGTAGAAAAACATTAATTTGAGGAGGCATTAATTTGGTGATTTGGGGAAGATGGCAATACCATAATTTTTTAAACTAAAAACACACATACAAAGCATGGCAGAGCAGTATACTAGGACAGCAAGCCCTGCACCCACAGACAGCATTGAAAACAAAACTAAGTATAAGGTATACCACCAGCACTGACAGCTAGGAGAGCAGCTATGGCGTCAGCTTCTTTGACAGCAATAGCAGGGTATGTAATGATCCTAAGAATTCCAAAGTAATCCGTACAGACTCACTTCAAAACTCAGCAAATCTACTTGAGAACCACCACCCGGAAGTGGAGGGGTCTGCCCACTCTTAACTGCAGGTGATTCAAGTAGTGTGCAGTAAGATCTGAAGAGGCTGAAAATGAACTCTCAAGACTCCTACCTAGGAAAAAAGCCCCACACTGAGGGTAAGTTGTTGGGAAAAGGAACACATTGAAGTCAGTATTATGAGGTAGATGAACCTAGAGTCTATTATACAGACGGAAATAGGTCAGAAAGAGAAAAACAAGTATCACATATTAACACACATATATGTGGAATCTAGAAAGACGGTCCTGATGAACCTATCTGCAGGGCAGCAATGGAGATGCAGACACAGAGAACAGACTTACAGACACAGGCAGAGGGGAGGAAGGAGAGGGTAAGGCAAATGGCGACAGCAGCATGGAAACACATACACGACCATACATAAAATAGGCAGCCAGTGGAAATGTGCTGTATGACTCAGGAACCCAAACCTAGGCTCTGCAGCAACCTAGAGGGGTGTGAAAGGGCGGGAGGAGGGAGGGAGTTTCCAGAGGGAGGGCACATATATATACCTATGGCTAATTCATGCTGATGTATGGCAGAAATGAAACCAATGTTGTAAAAGAAATTATCCTTTAATTAAAAATAAAATTTTAAAAAAGATAATAAAAGTCAACAAGGTCCACCAGAACCAGAATACATAAGAAGGTAATCTCCATATTTTTCAATACTTCACAATAAACAGAAAAGGCAAACCTAAAGCCATGGAATTAGGAAAACTTTGCTAAGTCAGCCTGTCCTTCTCCAGTAAAAGAAAATGAATTTCATGTAAAAAATGAGGACTAGAAACTCCCATACAAAATTATTTTTAAAAAGGAAGACTACATCCCTATAGATAATAAAGATGTGGCAGAAATACCCATAAAATAGGTAAACTATAATATTTCAAATATGCTAAAAGAGGTAAATAATATAAACCAAAACCAAAAATGAAGAAATGGGACAAGAGAACTCAGAAGTAAAAAGAAAAATCATTTCAGAAATGAAGATTACAAGAAACACAGGAGTGAAAGAACACCACAGATAATGCCTGAAAGGAGATAAAAGATGAAAGGAGAAAGCTTTAAAAATCAAAAAGAAATGAAGGAAGAGATGAAAAGTATTTAATAGATTTCAACTTACCTAAGGAGGCAAAAGAGCTGTGCACAGAAAACTATAAGACATTGATGAAAGAAATCACAGAAAACACAAACAGATGGAGAGAGAGTCCATGCTCCTGGGCTGGAAGAATCAATACTGTGAAAATGACTATAGTATCAAATGTAATATATAGATACAATGCAACCCCCATCAAGTTACCAATGGCACTTTTCACAGAACAAAAAAATTTCACAATTTGTATGGAAACACAAAAGACCCCAACTAATCAAAACAATCTTGAGAAAGAAGAATGGAGCTGGAGGAATCAACTTACCTGATTTCAGACTATTAATACAAACATACAGTCATCAAGACATCATGGTACTGGCACAGAGTACAGACCAATGGAACAAGATAGAAAGCCCAGAGATAAATCCACACACCTATGGGCACCTTATCTTAGACAAAGGAGGCAAGAATATACAATGGGGAAAAGACAGTTGCTTGAATAAGCAGTGCTAGGAGAACTGGACAACTATGTGTAAAAGAACGAAATTAGAACACTTTCTCATGCCATATACAAAGACAGACTCAAAATGGAGTAAAAACCTAAATAAGACCACAGACTATCAAACCCTTAGAAGAGAACATAAGCAGAATACGACATAAATCATAGTAAGATCCTCTATGATCCACCTCCAAGAATAATGAAAACAAAAACAAAAATAAACAAATGGAACCTAATTAAACTTAAAAGCTTTTCCACAGCACAGGAAAGTATAAACAAGGTGAAAAGATAAACCACAGAATGGGAGAAAATAATAGCAAATGAAACAACCAACAGAGAACTTCCAAAATATACAAACAACTCATACCAGAAAAACAAACAATCTAGTCAAAAAGTGGACAAAAGATCTATAACAGACATTTCTCTAAAGACCACATACAGATGGGAATAAACACATGAAAAGATGCTCAACACCTCTCATTATTAGTGAAATGCAAGTCAAAACTACAATGAGTATCAACTAGTCAGAATGGCCATCATCAAAAAATCCACAAACAACAAGTGCTGGAGAAAGTAGGAGGAAAGAGAACCCTCTTGCACTGCTAGTGGGAATATAAATTGATACAGTCACTATGGAAGACAGTATAGAGATTGCTTAGAAAACTAGGAATAAAACCACCAAAAGATGGGCTCAATAAAGGACAGAAATGGTATGGACCTAACAGAAGCAGAAGATATTAAGAAGAGGTGGCAAGAATACACAGAAGAACTGTACAAAAAAGATCTTCCTGACCTGGATAATTACGATGGTGTGATCACTCATCTAGAGCCAGACATCCTGGAATGTGAAGTCAAGTGNCAGTTCTTCTGTGTATTCTTGCCACCTCTTCTTAGTATCTTCTGCTTCTGTTAGGTCCATACCATTTCTGTCCTTTATTATGACCATCTTTGCATGAAATGTTCCTCTTGGTATCTCTAATTTTCTTGAAGAGATCTCTAGGTCTTTCCCATTCTATTGTTTCCTCTATTTCTTTGCATTGATCGCTGAGGAAGGCTTTATTTCTCCTTGCTGTTCTTTGAACGCTGCATTCAAATGAGTGTATCTTTCCTTTTCTCCTTTGCTTTTCCCTTCCCTTCTTTTCACAGCTATTTGTAAGGCCTCCTCAGCCATTTTGCTTTTTTGCATTTCTTTTCCCTTGGGGATGGTCTTGATTCCTGTCTCCCATACAATGTCACAAACCTCCATCCATAGTTCATCAGGCACTCTATCAGATCTAGTCCCTTAAATCTAATTCTCACTTCCACTGTATTTTATTTAGGGATTTGATTAGGGATAAGGGATTTGATTTAGGTCATACCCAAATGGTCTAGTGGTTTTTTCCACTTTCTTCAACTGAAGTCTGAATCTGGCAATAAGGAGTTCATGATCTGAGCCACAGTCAGCTCCCGGTCTTATTTTTGCTGACTGTATAGAGCTTCTCCATCTTTGGCTGTGAAGAATATAATCAACCTGATTTCAGTGTTGACCATCTGGTGATGTCAATGTGTAGAGTCTTCTCTTGTGTTGTTGGAAGAGGCTGTTTGCTACGACCAGTGCGTTCTCTTGGCAGAACTCTTATTAGCCTTTGCCCTGCTTCATTCTGTACTCCAAGGCCAAATTTGCCTGTTACTCCAGGTGTTTCTTGACTTCCTACTTTTGCATTCCAGTCGCCTATGATAAAAAGGACATCTTTTCGGGGTGTTAGTTCTAGAAGGTTTGTAGGTCTTTGTAGAACTGTTCAACTTCAGCTTCTTCAGCATTACTGGTTGGGACATAGACTTGGATTACTGTGATACTGAATGGTTTACCTTGGAAACAAATAGAGCTCATTCTGTCGTTTTTGAGATTGCATCCAAGTACTGCATTCTGGACTCTTGTTGACTATGGTGGCTACTCCACTTCTTCTAAGGGATTCCTGCCCACAGTAGTAGATATAATGGTTATCTGAGTTAAATTCACCCATTCCAGTCAATCTTAGTTCACTGATTCCTAGAATGTCGATGTTCACTCTTGTCATCTCCTGTTTGACCACTTCAATTTGCCTTGATTCATGGACCTAACATTCCAGGTTCCTATGCAATATTGGTTTTTGCAGCATTGAACCCTGCTTCTATCACCAGTCCCATTCACAACTGGGTGTTGTTTTTGCTTTGACTCCATCCCTTCATTCTTTATGGAGAAAGAATGTATACTGCAGACATGCCATAAATGACTGTATCCTGTAGAAAATGTGTCCCTTCTGTTTCATATTTTTCATCTTTGCAGCAGAGCCTGTAATTCTGTCATTTCAGACACAAAGTTCCAGAGAAGGAGAAAGATCTAGAAAATTCTTAGTATAACAGTAACTATGATAAGAATGCTGATGATGGAAAGGATTTTCCTAGTCTCCCCTAGCAGTTCCCAGGCTGTAAAAGTTGTTCTGAATTTGCTTTGGTTGGTCTCTTGGCTGCTTCTTGTGTATCTTCACATGGCTTTATTTTGCCTGACATTATCCCCTCCTTGCCCTAAGATCAACTTTCTCCACCCCATTTCTTTTTACTTCTCTCCCTCAAGCAACATAAAATAAAATGTATCTCTCTACATTATGCTCCTGAATTTAAATAGTAGAGCATACTATGAGACTTTTTTTTAAAAACTACAAATTAAATTGTTTTCTACTTCCATATGATTGCCTTAACTTCTTCTGTGGCTCAGCTGTTTCCTCATGAAAATAAAGGGCACCTACCACGTTTGAAAGCCATGCTGTCAAACTTGGAAGTAACTAGTTATGAGAGGCTATTAAAATTTTTTTTAAAGTTAGTTATTAAAGACCTCACTTTTTTTTAATGTAAGCATTTATCACTACTAACTTCTCTCTTAGAACTGCTTTTGCTCTATCTCATACATTTTGGGATGTTGTATTTCCACCTTACCATAATAAAGAAAATAATCAGGCATAATAATCTTTTCTTTTCCATGGAGTTTCTCAGGCAAAGATACTACAGTGGGTTGCCATGTCCTTCTCCAGAAGCTATTTAATTTTATAACTAATTACAATAAAAGTCAGTTCATCAGTTACATCAGCCATATTTCAGGTGATCAGTAGCCACAGTGGCTGGTGGTTACCATATTGAACAGCACAGATATGGAAGTTTTCCTCCATCGCAGAAGTTCTTTGAATACCACTGTTTCAAACAGCAGAATAAAATGGAGAACAAAGAACCAGATATATTAATTGTTAGGCTTGACCGTGTCACAGCAACCCACGATAACAAAGTGGTACAGTCCAACTTAAATCCTGGTTTTTTTGTACAGAAGGTGGAGTAGTTGCCATCTTTTGTTTCCCACTGAAGTAAAATTTCATTATAAGGTTAAAAAAAGCCCCACACAACACAGTTTGGCAATTTCAGGGTAATCAAAATACAACAGGTGTTTTTTTGTAGGCTGTAGAACTACTAAAGAGCACATTCTAGACACAAATTGAGTTTGCCTTTATGACTTAAATAAGGCCTAACATAGTACTGAACACAACTTATCATTTGACCAAATATCTTCTAACCTGACTTCCTATCTAGGCTGTAAAGTTTTAATAAAAATTTTTTTAGTAAAGTCATTACTTGTTCTGTGAATTCAGGTAATCACCAAGCCCCTGTAATTATTGAAGAAGTACCTCCCTGTACAACCCACGTCTCTTGACACCCACAAAAAAAAAAAAAAAAATGCAGCCAGTTTAAAAAGAGGGATCCTCTGAAGTGTCACAGTAAGTATCTGGTTCATAATAGGACTCTGATAAATGTTTCCTGAATGTCAGATGAAATTTTCATTGCTTTCAGAGTGCTGAATGAGGATGCATCTTTTTGTGTGAGTCAATAATATTTAAGTCTTCACTGACATTAGGTAAAAAAGTACACCGCAGAAATGCAATTCTAAAGTAATGTTCATAGAGTTCATGTTGACTATGGAAAGTGGCCATTTTTGGATAGAATTAAGGTTCACTTATCTTGTGAGACTTTTTGTACTCCAGACTTGTTACAATGAACATCTTTTATGAAAAAAGAGAAAAAAGTTATAACTTACAGTTTCCATAGCTCTAGATACTAGATTTACAAATAAGAATTATTTTAGCAATTGACAAGTAATCTGGTAATGGACAATGTTTTTTAAATGAGATCACCAAAGGGCCATCGATGAGAAAACAGCACTGAAATTACTGGCAAGAATCTTACAGAATTGAATATTTGAAAATGTCCTTTAAGTTGGGCCAATATACTTGTTTTTCGTTTGAAAGGTAATTGTGGCATTTGTTTTCAACAAAATTGCTTTAGCTGACTCTCTTGAGTATACTCACAAATAACTTACAAGTAAGATTGTAGAAATACTTGAAATCTTTTATATAAACCAATGAGAATCAGAGTTTAAAATGGGATACAATTTTTAAAATGTGATACACCTGGAAAAGATTTTAAGTTGGTAAGATTCAAACAGCCTACATATATAGCTTTCATTATCTATCAACACTGTTGAGAAAAGGTGACATTGGAAAGCTCATATGTCATGGATATGAGTTCTGTTATTTACTAAGCTTATTACTCCAGTCCTCAGAGAGGCCAAGCATTTATAAAATGTTCATGCTTACAATGGCTATCTGTTTCATGTGTGTTATACTTCCTAGTGTGGACTTCAAGTTTTCATGTCACTGTGATTAACCATTTTAATAACCTAGGCACTATACTTCGAATGGAAGCATTCTATGGAGAAAGTTGAGAAGTATGTCTATTAAACTTTATGGCCACTAGCTTATATTCGTGTTTAATTCTTTCTAAAGTTCAGATCCCATTACAAGCGAAAGCTATCTACCAACTAGGAAAGTAAAAAATGCCTAACAGGACATATCAGTTTAATGAAGTTTAATTTACCTTTAAACATTGTTCTCAAATTGTAACCTATGTTATTCAAATTTAAAAAGTAAAACCTATATTTAAAATGTTTTTCTTACATGCCCACAGTACCTATTACATAATATACAATCAATAAGTACTTATTGGATTTATGCAGGTCAATTTACCCAACTGGCCCACCAATAACTAAATGTAGAATAAAGTTATCTACCCTTTCTGCTTCATACATTTTAAAAAATTAAAATTATTTTATTTCTAAAAATGATGACTCTCCCTCAGGAAGGCAAATATTAAAATATTCCAAATTTTTAAAGTCTGACCACAGCAGGTGTTGAAGAGAATATGGATTAACGAGAGGATTTATGTCATGCTCATGGGATATAAATTACTGCAATGGCTTTGAAAAACTTGACATTCTTAAAAAAAAACTACACATTCACAAAAACTAACATCCAATAATTACAACCCTAGAGCAGTGGTTCTCAAAAGTGAGCTCTAGACCAACAGTGTTAGCATAATTAAGGGGTAGATTAAAAATTAAACTCCTAGCCTTTACCTCAGACCCCGGGAATTTACAGCTCTGGGGGTGGTGTGTGCTCTGTGGCCCAGTGTTCGACTCTGTGCAACCCATGTATTATAACCTATCAGGCTCCTCTGTCCATGGAACTTTCCAGGCAGGAATACTGGAGTGGGTTGCCGTTTCCTCCTCCAGATGATCTTCCCAACCCAGGGATGGAGCCTGCATCTGGAGTCTCCTATATCAGCAGGCGGACTGTTTACCGCTGAGCCACCTGGGAAGCCCCTGGGGGTGGGGCCTAGCAATAGTTTCTCCAGGTGATTCCAAGGCATGCTAAAGTGTGCAAACCATTCCCCTAGAAAGACGCTTGCACATGCACACCAGGCTATGCCAGACTCTTCGTGTCAGGACTATCAATTTCATAGCAAAGTATAAAGAAAATAAACACCCCAACTGTCCATTGACAGGAGAATGGGTAAATTGTGATAGTATTTGTATGTAATTTGCATAATTATTATAAAGGAGTGAAAATGAGTAAACTATCACCATGTGGGACAATATGGATGAATTCTTAGAAATGTATTCAGTGACGAACGCAAGTCCAGAAAGCAAGTTTCTTATTATTTCGATTTCAATATACATAAGTTTTACATAGCTTTTTCACCTTTCTTCAACTTAATACAACAAATTCAACTCTGGATACTTACCAACCACATATTTCTGACTTAATGCTAAAGCCAGATTTAAACAGGTCCTGGTCCAAGACTGTAAACATCAGTACAGAATTAAAATCTATTTCACATCCCACTATGGCTGCAGTGCCTGGCATGGTGCTTCATATGACAGTATTCAGTCACTGCTGATTTAATGAATGAATAAGGTATACAAAAAGCCTGGTTGAATATTCTGAAGAAAGCAAAAGCACCTTAATTCCACAACGCTCAGAAACATGGAACTGACATCAGGTAGCTCAGAAGCCACTCACTGCATCCTCATTTCAAATTCCTTGATGCCAACTGTTACAGAGAATATTAAAAGAGAACGGGAATTCTGAGACATGTGGAGAAAGAATGAAAGATTCAAACCTGACTCTGGTAGCAACTTAAAAAAATGAAAATTTAAAGAGTCCAATTTTTTAGAAATATGGCCTTCAAGTTCTTTTGACTAGGCACCCATCCATGAAACACTAGGGGGGATGTACTCAAACATCCATGTATCATTTACTTATTTATAAAGTATACACCAATGTCAGGGAAAACAATTTCCCAAATGAGAAAAGGACTTTTATTGACTTAAGACAATGAGTCAACCAGTAAAAATCCCTTAAATATATATCATTAAATTTAATGAACTCCTGCCAAATATAAGACTGACTTTAAACATTAAAAGAAAAAAACGTCTAACGTGATCTTTGTGTGCTGGGAAATATTTTTAAATGTCTTGCTAATTGGAGAAAGCAATGGCACCCCATTCCAGCACTCTTGCTTAGAAAATCCTATGGAGGGAGGAGCCTGGTAGGCTGCAGTCCATGGGATGGATAAGAGTCGATAGGACTAAGAAACTTCCCTTTCACTTTTCACTTTCATGCACTGGAGAAGGAAATGGCAACCCACTCCAGTGTTCTTGCCTGGAGAATCCCAGGGATGGGGGAGCCTGGTGGGCTGCCATCTATGGGGTCACACAGAGTCAGACACGACTGAAGTGACTTAGCAGCAGCAGCAGCATCCTGTCATTGACTACTATTTCAAAGAACAATACACATTTAGGGAGCAGCCAATCAGCTGACCCACTCAATGACTAAAAGCACCTGTGTCCTTTAAGATTGGCCAAATCAAGTCTTGATGTAATTTTGTATCTTTAAGTAAAAACAAAACAAAACAACAACAAAAAAAACCCTAAAAGGTGTAGTATTTCTTCTTAAACTACTGGATCTTCTTGCATGCCCTGTGAGGTAGACAACCTCACTTGGGAAAGCATCACTTTAATGAAGGCACAACTCGGCCCTCCCCAAAACCTGTCTTCAACATCAAAACATTCAGTATACTTCTGTTTACTCAATATACACAAAGTCAAAAGTCGTGGTGAGCATATGTTGTCCTCTACAGTGACTAAAATGCAGTTGGATACAACTTTGCGACTGAACAACAATCTGCAGTGACTCTGCCTTCCCAACCTCAAGCTTCACCACCCAGTGTTGGCAATTGCTCAACAAGCTTTAAAGGAGGGAAACTTATATGGAAAAAAAACAAAAAACAAAAAAACAGGCATTACTCTTAGGGCCAGATAACAAAAACAGAAGCTAGGTAAGTATGGAGATAATGAAAGTGACAGATTTTTCAACTGGTGGACAAGAGACCAAACTTTATCTTGCAGCAGTGCTGTTTCAGTTTCACGAAACTCATGTCAAGATGATGCCGACCCTGGCCAAGTACAGCCACTTCATCTATACAAAAATGCAGGCTGCTATGTATTATTCTGCTCTCTTTGGTCAAATAAGAGTAATTTTTAAAAATCAGTAATAGTATATTTTTTTTCAATCAGTTTAAGGGGAGGGGTGGAAACATGGAAAACTTTGGCACAGAGTATGTTTTTCAGCTAAGCAGTAAAGATGATCGCGTCTTTAAAATTTTTTTTTGGTTGATTCGCACTGCCTGTGGGATCTTAGTTCCCAGATCAAGGACTGAACCTGCACCCTCGGCTGTGAAAGCATGGAATCCTAACCACTGGACCACTAGGGAAGCCCCTGACTTACTTTCAATATTGAATCATATTAGTCTTTTCCAATTTGGGTTTTTATAATGTTTGTAATTAACTATTTGAGAAGTTTTCTCCAATTTTCTGATTCTCTAGCAAAATATTTAAGTAAACTAGTATTTAAATCCAAAAAGCTGACCTAGTTAAAAGTACGTTTAAAAAACAAAAAGCCACCTTAATAAAAATATGGCAAAACTAAGCCAGCCAATTTTTGACAAGAATAAAACTCAATAGTTTCAGAAGTAGTTAAAAATTTATGGCTGGGTCTAAACATCTTGCCTTCCATGAAATAACGTAGCAGAGATGTTGAAGAAAAGGGTCAGTCACAGGCCTGTTTTCGAGAACATACAACAATTGTAACTTTGGATATACTAAATCTTTCTTCCAGTAACACCATATGTTTTGGGTTATGAGTAGTAGTTATCAACAAACCAGGTACAGAAAAAGTTAATAGAATAAAGTGAATGCTGCGAAGAATTTATGAAAACTCAATTACTTAAATTTATGCTACTTCTCATTTTCTAATGAGTATTAATCTCTAAAACCAGAAGAACACGATAACTGCAGTCAAAAAACTACGGCGTGGTTCAAATCTTTAGAGCACTTTTACTCAAAACTGCAGAGTAATTGGAAAGCCATTTTTTTATATCGTGGCACAACTGCGCTATTTAAAAATTTACAGTGTGTGCAAAAGATGCGGAAAACATGCTGGCAGATAAGACAGGGAGCCCACTCTACCTTTAACTCCGACTCTATTGCTTAGTAATTTCTAGATGTCATTTAGCCACACCATAAATGTCTGCCTTGAACGGTCAAATTTTCCAAAGACGCCGAACAACTTTCATGGGTGGGGCAAGGGGCTGAGAAGGAACAGGATACATTTTGGCTTGCTCCAGCGATGGAAAAATATTCAGCACCACACCCTCAACAAAGGCCTAACTCAGCAAAGAGTAATGTCCAATCCATCCACTTCGGTCTATTGTCCCAGTCCTCTAAGAAACTAAATTAGTGCGAAATATTAATAAAGCGAGTACAGAAGTTTTGGCGGTGGTGGTGCTGTGGGATCCTAAAAGTAGTGGGGGGGGGGGGTGACCATTTAGAAAATGTCAGTATTATTTCATCCCTCTATTCGACTTAGACTGAGTGTACGTTTTACTTAGCCACAGTTAGAAAGTTTTAATTGTTTTCACCTGATCACCCTTAAATGCTTTAGTTGTTAACCAGCACTTTCTGGAGCGGACCATTACTCAGCACGAAGGTGGGAACCAGCGCCTTCTGCAGCCACGGGCGGGGCGCAGCGGGGTCTTGGTGGAGGTGGGAAGCGGAATTTGAGCATCAGGTGACAGCGACCGTCCCCACGTCCTCCGAGTCCTCTGTACTCCAGGACCCACACCTGGTCTTGAGAACGATTAAGCCCAAACTGAACTGCGCCGGTCCCCAGAGCAGCTGGGGAGTCCAAGGGCAGGCGCGGGCTAGGGATCCCGGGGTTGGGGAGGAGGCCTCAGGGACCCAAGGTCGGCCTCCTCCCGGACGCCCCCCGCCCCGGCGCACGCCCACCTCCCCGCTTCCAGTCCCTCTCCCCAACTTCAGCCCTCTGCCCCGCGAGCCCGCTCCGCACTCCGCTGCCCTCGCCCCCCGCAGCCCGGCCCGCCTCGCCTCCTCCCGACCCCCTTACCTTTCCATTCTTGGGGCTGCCGTTAAGGAACAGGGTCACCCGCCTCATTGCGTTGCCCCCACCGGATCCTGAGTGAGTCGCCACCCTCCCACCTGTCTCTCCTCCCACCTTTTTCTTCTCCCGCCCTTCCCCTCCCTCCACCCACTCGGACTCTCCTCCCTTCGCCACCTTCCTTCCTTTACTGACACACGCACACACAAACACGCACTCTCCGTCCCACACCCCAAGGTTGGCCGGTCCTCCTTCCCACCCCGCCCCTGGGCTCTTCAGTCAGTCTGGGGCCCTTCCCCCACCTCTCCCAGACTGACTCTAAGCTTCCCCAATCATCGGGCAGCGCAGGGCAGCACTCAACCAATCATGCCCCTGCACTGGGTGGGCTCTCACTAACCCAGCCCAGGTGGAAGGAGGGAAGAGAGGCTGCTGTCTAGCCGACAGGGAACGGTTATCAGCCAATCAGAGCTCAACCTGGAGCCGAACGGCGGCTCAAAGCATTACTGAGCAGGCGCAAAGCCAACACCAGGTAGAAGTAATCTGCATACGAAGGCGGGGTTTGAGAGAAGGAGGTGGGGCGCTGGAAGTGATTCATAACCAGCGCCTCCCAACTTTAACACCTCCCCCTCGCCCAACCCACAGAGGAAACGGCTGAGGCTGGGGCTCGCTGATTGGGTTAAGAGCCGGTCAGCTTTTCTGTTCTGATTGGTCCAAGGATTCTTTTCGAAGTTTGCAGCATCCAATCGAAAGGCGGAATACGGCGTTTAAAAACTACGGAAGGGATCTTCCGCGAGGCTCTCACAGAAAGTAGTCCCTGCGGACAGAGGTCAACAGCTGGTCTCTTTGGTCAGTGTGTTATCGGCAGCTAGTGGTGGTGTCTCTTCGAGCCCGTGAAGCCTCTCCTTTTCCTGGGACGGCGATGTAGAGGCCTGGCAGGGTTCGGAGTGCGCGCGCACACGTGCGGGTGGCGGCGGCGTAGAGATTTGCAGAGTAACGCCCGGACGCCGAGGAGGTGGGGCCGGCGATTTGAATCGGGTGGCGGTCCGAGCCCTCGCGGAAGGAAGGCTGTAAGGGACTCCGGCCGCAGATTGTAGTGTTGGGGTGGGGGGTCTGGGACCCCCCCTGCGGATGGCTTGACGGCCGGTAGTTGTTTTCTCAAGCGAATGCTTCAGGAACAAACAGCTCAGATCTAGAAGGCACGGCAGCCCCAACATTCATCGGAGTAGCGTTCAAAGTAAACCCTACGGGAGGTAAGACAAGTGATCTGGTTGGGATTTCAGAGACTAGTGCAGATTCAGGGCTTCCCTGAAAGCTCTGAGAGTAGAGTCCGCCTGCAATGCGGAAGACCTGGGTTCGATCCCTGGGTTGGGAAGATCCCCGGGAGAAGGGAATGGCAACCCACTCGTCTTATTGCCTGGATAGTCCCATGGACAGAGGAGCCTGGCTGTCTACAGTCCATGGGGTCGCAGAGTCGGATAAGACTAAGCATAGCACAGTGCCGCAGAGCTGTTTCTTCGCGGGGGGGTGGGGGGGAGGTTGTTCTCAGCAGTGTGTTCCACTGGATCACCCGCGTGCTTTTTAATATGCAAACTCCTGAGGTCTGGGCAGACCTCCTGAATTATAATTTTGGGGAGTCTGCAAAAGGTGCGTCTCTAACAGAGTGCCCAGATAAGTCCGATGTTCTCTAAGGAACATCCTTGGCTTATAGGGTCTGCTTCGTTTCATCCTGAAGAGCAGTCTCCTCCAATGCTCTTTAATTTGAGACCCTAAAGTAGTCTTTTGACACCTGTTTTCGTGCCAGTGTAGATTGTGTTGGGCTTCCCTGGTAAAAAAAGAATCCACCTGTCAGCGTAGGAGCTGTCTGGTTCAGTTCCTGGGTTGGGAAGATCCCCTGGAGAAGCAAATGGCAATCCACTCCAGTATTCTTGCCTGGGATATCCCATGGAAAGAGGAGCCTGGCTGGCTACAGTCCATGGGGACACAAAAGAATTGAACACGACTTGGCGACTAAACAGCAACAACATGGATTGTATTAGGATTCAGTCTTAAAAGAGGATCTCAATCAAATCACATTAATCTTGGAGGTGAGGTTATTTTTCTTTTTCCTCCTCTCTCTTTAGATGGATACTTGTTCACAAGACAGCGAGCCCCTTCAAACCAAGGAGTCTCCTATTAATAATGCTGGTATGTAGAGATCTGTTGTCTCTGTGAAATTAAAGGTTTAAATATTTATCTTCTAATGATGTTTAACCTCTACCACATGTTGTCTGTTTCAGGAAATACCCCTTTCATTTTGGGAAATGGGAAGCTTGTAACTCCCCACAAGCAGGCACCTGAAATGACTCCTAATCATTACACATCAGAGACTTTTAAATCACCTTTGAACTTTTCCACAGTAACTGTGGAGCAATTGGGAATTACACCTGAAAGCTTTGTAAATAACTCTTCGGGTAAGAAATGTTGTCCCTTTGTTGCAGTGCTTTTAAAAGTTTAAAAATTAAACTCTGTACTGTTCACCTACCCCATCTAGCTTAGCATGTTATGTATCTAAATTGATTGACTCTCAAACGTACTAGATCAGGGTTCCAGGGCACCAAGATTATGTTGTTTCTGATTCACAGCTATGCTCCGTATTTAAACTGGAGAAGAATATGTGTGCAAATTGCTCTTTGACCCAACACATGGAATACAGGAGGGTGTATGCCCTAAATAGTAATACATTCAACAGTCATGTATAGCAAAAATGAGAGAAAGCTAAAAGGCAACTAAGAAAATGAAATTGAAAGAGTAGGGTATGCCTCTTCAAACTTACAAACAGAAAATTGACCTGGGCTAATCTCCCTTACATAGTAGAAATAAAATTCACTTTTGAAGTCTTTTTTTGCCGGTGAAGAAAGAAATAATAGGAATGGAATTAGAGAACAGCATTTAACTATGGAGGAAAATGTGCTTGAAAGCCAAAGGGCACTAGCTTAATAACACGTGATGGAGACCATACCATAGTGGCAAGCCATCCTGTGCTCCCTTCTCAAGAACATCCCACTTGGCACTTCCCTGGTGGTCCAGTGGTTAAGACTCCAAGCTCCCAATGCAGAGGGCCAAGGTTGGAGCTCTGGTCTGGAAACTAGATCCTGCATGCCACAACTTAAAAAAAAAAAAAGAAAGAAGAACACTCTTAGACCTTTAGAAAGCTAGACTTCGTGTGTTTAGGTATGCAGCTGGAATTCAGGGTAATGTGCTGAAGGTAGGCAAGTATCAAGGAGAAACAAATCGTCTTGAGATAGCAGAACTTGAAAGTATGTGCCAAGGGGGAGATTGTCCTTGGAGATTAGACTAATTCAGATAAAGGGAAATTCTTAGTCCAAAGCAAGCCGTTACCAATCCTGTGCAGGAAATATGAAACAAAATATGAGATGTGTTAATTCAAATGTGTTATGCAACTATTTGATAAACGCTTTCTATATTCTGCACACAGCTCCAGGGCATGGAATAAATCAGTAGTTAAAACAAAGGTCCCTACCCAAAAACTGGTGATGTGTGAACAGTCTTCCTTACGGTTTTCCATTTAGATTTCTGTATCACTTTCTTACCATGTTCTCTCTCAGGCTAGTGGATCATGGGGGTGTCCAGAGCATGATTACTGGTTCTTGCCTTTTGTTTTGTTCCAACTTAAAATAGAGTTTTCATTACAGGAAAGTCATCACCATACCTTAAAAAATCCAGACGGCGCTCTACAGTTGGTCTTCGAGGCCTTCCTGAAACAAACCATCTAATTCGTTTCGTTGCCGAGCAGCGGAGTTTAAAGAATGCTTCATTGACCCAGACTTCTCCTTTTCAGGTATGGTGTTCTAAGTTCCATCGTGAATTCTTCTAGGAGGATGTTTTGCTGTTTAGAGCACTTTTGTACAGTGTTGGAGCTCTGCAGTGCACCTCGTCTGTTTTGAATCTGGTGAGAGAATATCTTCTCTGTGTCTTACAGAGATATTGACCTTAGCAGAAATGTTGATGCTGAGCATGGATTTAGTAAGAGTTATGAGATGCTGTATGGAAATGACATTCTGGAAGTGCAACTGCTATGCATTGGCATGTAGGGATAAGAGTCACCCTCCCTCTCCATAAAATATATTTGGGATAACTTTGTGGAAAGGAGCTAAGTATTTGTCTGTTGATGGGAAAGTATTTAGATGGTTTTGTCAATTTTTATTAGACTAATAAATGCTACTAAAAAGTCAAATAGTAGAAGACTTGTGGTGAAAGACAGTCCTTGGCTTGTCCTTCTGTGGCTCTTTTGGTCTTGACCTTCCTATTTTAAAAGGTACTTTTATTGGCACTTCTTTATCTTTCAGTTTTAGACCCTGTATATATAGAAGGCTGTTTAGTGCACTGCAAGCCTTCTCAAAAATTATCTGTAGGTTCCTGGGAATCCCTGAGTCCCATCCAAGAGGCCTCTGAGGTCAAAATTATGTTTTGAAACAACACTAAGATGGTAATTTGCCCTTTTTTCACTCTATTGATGTAAACTTCATGGTGTAAAAGCTGATAGCACCAAGCAGTCATTTTACCTTCATCACTGTTCAACATTCACAGGAAATAAGTCCAGTTTCACTTAACTTCCTTGATGAAGCAATAAAAAATCATCCATTTTAATTTTTCAACCCTGAAATATCATGTGTGATGAAATGGGAAGTGATACCACGCACTTTCAAAGTACATACCAAAGTGTGGTGGATGTTTCCAGAAAAATCGTGGATGTGACTGTCGGCACTGTGAGTTGAACTAGCTGTTATTTTCATGGAACGTCATATTTATATGACAAACCGACATGGTTAGCCAGACTTGGGAATATGGCTGGCATTTTCTCAGAAATAAACAGTGAACTTGCCATAAATACAGGTATTTCTTCCCAATGAAAAAAATTCAAGTTTTTCAGAGAGAATCAGAATTATGAAAAATTTGTATTCACCACCACTCTGAACTTACTGGACAACTTCCCAGTGACAGCTTTTCTGATGGGTCCATGAGGTTATTAATTAATGTGATGTTTGGATATTACATAATAAAATATGTCAGCATTTGGAAGATATACACAGCTGAATGAACCAGTAGTCTCTGCATGGCAAGTGCTTGCAAAATATACCTTCAAGTTGCAGGATAAGTCCATGGATTCTAACATAACATAATATGAAAAGTTCATTGACCTAACTTGAACTTTTGACTTTTAACTAATTTGAACTTCGTATTTGACATTGCAACTAACCTTTAAGAAATCTTCATTGAATTTTGTGGTGCATTAAAGAGAAATGTCCACAATTCTGAAAAGGTTCTTGAAATACTCTTGATAGATACAAGCCCCATGAATTGAGAGTCTCTGAAGTGCTCAGTCATTTTTTAGAGTGTAAAGACTTCTTGAGACCTGTGTTAGAGGAGATGGCAGCATGGCCTGTGGGGTTATATTGCTGGTGTTTGATTCTTGGGTTTATTATTAGTTCATTGTGACTTTTGGCAGATTAGTTGACTTCTGTGTCCCAGTTTCCTCATGTAGAAAATGGGTTATAATAGTAGCAAGAGTTTTATGAGAATGAATAAATTAAAACATGAAGTACTTACAACTCTGCCTGGAACATGGTATTTGTTGTTGTTTTGGCTGTGCTGCACGCCACGTGAGATCTTAGTTCCCCAGCCAGGAATCAAACCTGCAGCCATGACATTGGACCACCAGGCAAATCCCTCTGTTTTAGATTTGCTGTCATTGTTTATATTTCTGTGAAAAATGAGAGTTTTGCTCTCTCACATCTCCTAACCATAACTATTCCAACACTTTCCCCTTCCTGCCAATACAACCAATTACAATACTGGTTAAATAAGGGTTTATTGTGTATTATCTCTGGAGTTTGTGTGCTTGTGTGCATGTGTACACAACACAGCTGCATCCAACTCTTTGCAATCCCTGGACTGTAGCCTGCCAGGCTCCTCTGTCCATGGGATTCTCCAGGCAAGAATACTAGAGTGGGTTGCCATGCCCTCCTCCAGAGGATCTTCCCAACCCAGGGATTGAACCTGCGTCTCCTGCTTTTTTTTTTTTTTTGGTGTAATCTTTTATCATGTAATCTTGAGAATCCCCACACTCTGACAGAACTGTCGATCTTGGGAGTCCATCCATTCTTTTCTCATTTCTAAGTGCCCTCTGACTTAGATTGGCTTCTAGATTTGTGGGACAGCTGGCACTTCATGACTTCCTTTCACCATCCTTGGTGATTGCCTTTTCCCTCTCCTATTTGTATTTCCTTTCTTCATAATCTCATATCTTTTCTTTGTGTACTACCTCATTTTTCTAGAGCCTCTGCATATCTGACAAAGTTTATCCTACCAACATAATTGAATTATGGTTTATCCTGTACAGAAATCTGGGTTGGACCTATTTTCCCTCAAAATTTTGAAATTTTGAAGGCATTTTCTGTTGTATTTTAGCTTAGAGAATGAAAAAAATCCTATTTGTTCCTTCATTCAACTTACCTTTGATTCCCTACCCTTTGTTTAGCCTTCTTTTTCATTCTGGAAGGTCCATTCCTGCTGTTATAAAATATCAGGATGGACTATCTCTCACGGTGGCCTGTTGAGGACATTATAGTTTTTTCTTCCTTAGATCTCGGGGTCCCATTTTACTGCTTAATTGTTTTAGGTTCTGGCTCATGCTCAAATCTTTTCTCCGGATGCCTAGTGATCCTTGACTCTGTTCACATTTAAAAGTGCGACACTTTGACAACTGCTCATGCTCAGTCGCTGAGTCTGATCAAACTCTAGGAGACAGTGAAGGGCAGGGAAGCCTGGCGTGTTGTGGTGCAGGGGGCTGCAAAGAGTCAGAGACCACTGAGCGACTGAACAACAACAAGCTTGAGGATTGTTCGTTTCATTTCTGTGATATTGTAAACACTGTTGAAATTTAGACAGGGATTGCAGTGAATCTGGAGATTGTTTTGGGTAGTGTGGACGTTTTAACAAATGCTTCTTCCAGTCCACGAGCACAAAATACCTTTCCATTTATTTGTGCCTTTTTTCAGTTCCTTTCATCAGTGTCTTACACTTTTCAAGATATAGATCTTTCACTTCCTTGGTTCAGTTTATTTCTTAATATTTTATTCTTTTTGATACAGCTGTAAATGTTCTCTTAAATCTTCTTTCCTATAATTCTTTGAGTGTAGAAACACAACAGATTTTTGTATGTTCATTTTGTATTCTGCAGTTTTATTGAATTTCTTTATTCCAACAGTTTTTTAGTGTGGTTGTGTTTGTACATATGTCATCTGAAGACAGTGACAGTTTTATTTTTCCGTTTCCAACTTGGCTGTCTTGTCTTTTTTTTTTTTTCCTAATTGCTGCTTCTTATTCTTTCAGTATTAAGGCATTAGTTATTGACTTCCTACTATGTTCAACCCTCTTTCTTCCTCGTCCCTTGTGTCATAAACATAGATATGCACTTCCCATCCTTTACAACTTCCCAGTAGATAAGTTACTTGAATATTCAAGTCTTTATGTTATTGTGACCATGTGTGTTATTTTCACCTGTTTTCCCGTCTGCATTTGTCTTATCCAACCTTTTCTTTTGAGTCATTTTCCTTTAGCACAAACAAATCTTTATCTGTCCCTTTAACTTTCCCTAGGGGATTCCCTGGTGCCTCAGTAAACAATCTGCCTGCAGTGCAGGAGACCCATGTTCAGTTCCTGGATTAGGAAGACCCCCTAGAGGAGGAAATGGCAACCCACTCCAGTATTCTTGCCTGGAGGATCCCATGGACAGAGGAGCCTGGTGGGCTGCAGTGCGTGGGGACATAAAGAGTCAGGCATGACTGAGCGACTACCACTTAACTTTCTCTAGACCCCCATGCGTCCCATTTCTGTGCCTGTCCCTCACAGCAAGCTCCTTGAACAGTTGCCTGTCCTGTCTCACTCCTCTTCCGTTGTCTCCAGTGACCGTGGCTACTCCACCTGGGCTTCTGCATTGATCCCAAATGGCCCACACCTTGGCCAAGACCATGATTAATTAAGTCTTACTTTGCGTCTTAATCCGCCTTGCCTCAACATTTGACTGAACTCAGCTACTCCCTCCTTGAACCACTTCGCTTGGCTCTTGGAGATACCAAACTCACCTCATTCTCTTCTTGTTATTGTCATCCCTTCCTCTGCTGATCTCCCTTTTTTAGTTCTCCCCTCAAAAATGTTTGAGCACCCCAGGTTCTCCTCTGCCCCCGTTGTGTTGCTTTCCTTATATAAACCAATTCTTTCCTGTGGTTTTGGACATTGTCTATCGACTCGTGACTCCAGAATGTCTAAAGTTGGCCCAGAGTTCTGTAGAGCTCATATCAGATGCCCTCTTGCCTATTCAGTATCTTCCCTTTGGTGTTTCAGTAAGCACTTCGAGCATTACATGCTGCTGTTGCTGCTAAGTTGCTTCAGTTGTGTCCAACTCTGTGCGACCCCATAGACGGGAGCCCTCTAGGCTCCTCTGTCCCTGGGATTCTTCAGGCAAGAACACTGGAGTGGGTTGCCATTACATGGTCACAGCTAAACTCTAGATTTCCATTCCCCACCATTTCCCCGTCTCAGCACACACCATCGTCCAGTTGCTCTGGCCAACAACCTACCAGTCTTCCTCGGTTTCTTTCCTTTTAATCTCTCACATCCAACCCAGCATTGCCTTTTCACTTCATTTCAGAAACCTCTCTGTAAGCTCTCATGTCTCTCAGCTCGGCTGCTACAGCCCTTATGTGCTTTCTACCTGAATCACCAGCTGCTTCTTCATAACTAGTCTCCTTACTTCTCACCTTCCCTGATCCATCCACCATCCCGCAGAGCAGTCAGAAAGATACATTTCAAGTGGGAATAAGGGACTTCCTTGGCAGTCCAGTGGTTAAGACTCCGCAATTCCAATTCAAGGGGGTGCGGATTCAATCCCTGGCTGGGGAACAAAGATTTCACATGCCACAGGGTGCAACAACAACAAAAAATAATAAAATAAAAATGCTAAAGTATGAATCAGATCAATCACTCTGCATCTTAAAACCGTCCCATGGATTCCCGTTATGCCTTCAATTAAACTCAAACCACATCTTGAAGCCTTCATGCCCTCCCTGATCCGAGCCCTGCCCACTCCATCCTCAGCTCCCTATCTCCTGCCATTTTCTGGGCACCCTTGCCTTCTTTCTGCCACATCCTCTCTGCGTTCCAGGCCTCTTATTCTGCCTTGTTCTTGCAGAATGCCGCCCTCTTCTCGTATCTTCCTTTCATTCCTATTCATAGTGTTGGTCAGTGAGTCTTGTCTAACTCTGCGATCCTGTGAACTCCTCTGTCCACGGGATTCTCCAAGCAAGAACACTGGAGTGGATTGCCATTCCCTTCTGCAGGGGATCTTCCTGGCCCAGGGTTCGAACCCAGGCCTCGTGCATCGCAGGTGAATTCCTTAGTCTCCCACTTACTGTTTTCGTTCCAACTCGGCTGTTACTTCAGAGGGAGTGCTGTCCTGACCCAGGTAGAGCAGCACTGTTGTTACCGAATCACACTCCTTTTTTAGCTTCTCAGTGGCACCTCTTGTACTTGAAATTGTATGAATACGTTTTCAGAATTTTACTCTAGAATGTCATTTCCTCCTGTATTCTGAGCCTTTCAAATGGTTTCTGTCACAGGGAAAGAATGTTGACTGAGCGATATAATTCCTAAGACAAAAGTATTTTAAAAAGCAGTATATTTTTTCATGCTTCCTTTACTTTTCATATATGAATGTTGTTCTCTGTCTCCATCAGGAAACAGAGAAACAATGATCTTGACTGGGGAACCTTTAATTTGTTTAAAGCAGATTTCAAAATGGGCCAGACTCCTAGGAAATTAAACCTAACTCTCCCATGTTCAAATATAAGTTTTACAAAAAAGGTACATTAAACATAAATTGTATGGCTTTAGGATAAACCCTTTCTTTCTCTATATCTCAGATGAGAGTTGACCACCAGCTTTTTATGAATGTTATGTGCTGTTTATGTCATAAAGGTTTACATTGTCAACCTGTTTGAATTTTAAATGTTCTGTTATGTAACAAAGTTTGCTTTATGAATGTATTTAACTGGGAATAACATCAAGAGTATGAGCAGATTCACACCATCAAACATGGCTTCAAGATTTTAACAGGGTTTTCTCCATATGATATCTTAAAGGGAAGTAATTTTTTATTTTTGCTTGTTAGTGTAATTCCTTAAATTGCTGTAAGCTCCAAATCAGTGGAAATATGTTAGTCTAAATAATACAGATGGGGGTGGTGGGTGGGGAGAAGTTCTAGATAGAGAACTTAATCAGAAATTTATTTTATGGGTAACAGAACTCTTAAATTATACATCACTTACATTTATATGGCAATTCTACCCTGCTTCTTGTTATTTAGTCACGAAGTCGTGTCTGACTCTTGCGACTTCATGAACTGTAGCCTGCCAGGCTGCTCTATGAAATTTCCAGGCAGGAATATTGGAGTGGGTTGCCATTTTCCTTCTCCAGGGGATCATCCCAGATCAGGGATTAAACCCATGTCTCCTACATTGGCTGGAGAAGGAAATGGCAGCTCACTCCAATATTCTTGCCTGGGAAATCCCACAGAGAGAAGTCTGGTGGGCTACAGTTCATGGGTTCATAAAGCATTGGACACGACTGGGCGACTAAACAGCTCCTGCTTTGGCAGACGGGTTCTTTACCACTGAGCCACCAGGGAAGCTCCATACCCCAACCCCTGCTAGTACCAATTTAATTTGATGACTCTTCAGCTCTTAGCAGAATTTCCAGAGAGCTCTGTTTTTAACTATTTGGCTTTATAGTTTGAGTAAATGACTAGCTTTCACCTCTGAGGAAGTAAGCCCCCCATGACATCAGAAAGATTTAGCTCGGGGTTGCCAAAGGAGAGAGGGTATGTGTAAGGGAGGTATCCAAGCTACTGCAGAACATCTGTCTCTTGTTCTGGGCCCTGGTGTGTGTATAGATGGAAATGAATAGAGACCAGTGTGGATGGAACTAGTTACGCTGAGACCTCCACATGACACAGGGGCCAAAGCAGATCGTCAAATGTTATTTTTAGCAAAATTTGGTAAAATTTCCAAATAGTTTCTTCTTGTCCCTTCTTCGTAGTTCTGTCTCCAGAATTTGTTGTTTTCTTGTAACCTTAATCTCCATATAGTATCTCTTTCTCTTTTGTTATTGGGTAAACCCTCACTAACTGTGTAGACAAAACATTCTTAATACTGACTTTAACCTTTTAATTTTTACTTTTTATATAATCTCTAAAGTTTATATTCCATTTATAGGTATTACAAAGTATTGGTTATATTCCCTGTGTTGTACAATATATCCTTGTAAACTATCTTACATCCACTAGTTTGTACCTCCCACTCACCACCCTCCAACCCCATATTACCCCCGTCCCATAAAAAATATTTTGTTCTCTATAGCTATCTGATTCTTTTTTGTTATATTCTCTAGTTTGCTGTGTTTTTATTTTATTTTTGCTGTGTTTTTTAGATTCACATATAAATGATATCATACAGTATTTGTCCTTGTCTGTCTGTTTATGTTATTTCAGTTAACATAATGCCTTCCAAGTGCATTTGATGAAGGTGGCAAAATTATACTCTTTTTATGGCTGAGTAGTATTCCAGTATATTGTGGATATTCCAGTACATACATTGTGTATCCGTTGGTCTGTTGATGGATGCTTAGGTTGCTTCCATATCTTGGCAGTTGAAAATAATGCTGCTATGAACATTGGGGTTCCTATCTCTTCGAGTTAGAGGTTTTAGGGGGTTATATATCCAGGAGAATTGCTGGGTCATGTGGTAGTTCTATTTTTAGTTCTTTCAGAGACCTCCATACTATTTTCCGCAGTGGCTATACCAATTTCCATTCCTACCAACAGCAATGAGGGTTCCTTTTTTCTTTTGGCCACACCATGTGGCATGCAGAATCTTAGTTACCAGACCAGGGATCAAACCCATGCCCCCTGCAGTGAAACATGGAGTCTTAACCACTGGACCACCAAGGAACTCCTGATCTGTGATCTTTTTGATGATAGCCATGCTGACAGCTGTGAGCTGATACCTCACTGAGGTTTTGATTTGCATTTCCCTAATGACTAAGATCCCTCTAGTCAAGGCTATGGTTTTTCCAGTAGTCATGTATGGATGCGAGAGTTGGACTGTGAAGAAGGCTGAGTGCCAAAGAATTGATGCATTTGAACTGTGGTGTTGGAGAAGACTCTTGAGAGTCCCTTGGACTGCAAGGAGATCCAACCAGTCCATTCTGAAGGAGATCAATCCTGGGATTTCTTTGGAGAGAATGATGCTAAAGCTGAAACTCCAGTACTTTGACCACCTCATGCGAAGAGTTGACTCATTGGAAAAGACTCTGATGCTGGGAGGGATTGGGAGCAGGAGGAGAAGGGGACGACAGAGGATGAGATGGCTGGATGGCATCACGGACTTGATGGACGTGAATCTAAGTGAACTCCGGGAGTTGGTGATGGACAGGGAGGCTTGGCGTGCTGCGATTCATGGGGTCACAAAGAGTCGGACACGACTGAGCAACTGAACTGAACTGGACTGAATGATTAGTGATGTTGAGCATCGTTTCATGTGCCTGCCGTTCATCCATATTTCCTCTTTGGAAGAAAAGTCCTTCTGTACAGTTTTTAAGGGATAATATACATCATATGTAAACAAAATATATAACTCAACATTCATGAAAGTAAAAGTGTTAGTCTGACTCTTTGTGACCCCATGGACTGTAGCCCGTTAGGCTTGTCTGTCCATGGAATTCTCTAGGCAAGAATACTGTAGTGGGTTGCCATTTCCTTCTGCAAGGAATCTTCCTGACCTAGAGATCAAACCTGCGTCTCTTACGTTGCAGACAGATTCTTTACCATCTGCGTAACCAAGGAAGTCATCAAATGTAAAGATTTGTTTAACTCTCAAATAATTGAGATGTTCTCTGGGTTTCTTTTTTAAGTGCTTCCCACCTATTCCAGACNTTTTACTTTTTATATAATCTCTAAAGTTTATATTCCATTTATAGGTATTACAAAGTATTGGTTATATTCCCTGTGTTGTACAATATATCCTTGTAAACTATCTTACATCCACTAGTTTGTACCTCCCACTCACCACCCTCCAACCCCATATTACCCCTGTCCCATAAAAAATATTTTGTTCTCTATAGCTATCTGATTCTTTTTTGTTATATTCTCTAGTTTGCTGTGTTTTTATTTTATTTTTGCTGTGTTTTTTAGATTCACATATAAATGATATCATGCAGTATTTGTCCTTGTCTGTCTGTTTATGTTATTTCAGTTAACATAATGCCTTCCAAGTGCATTTGATGAAGGTGGCAAAATTATACTCTTTTTATGGCTGAGTAGTATTCCAGTATATTGTGGATATTCCAGTACATACATTGTGTATCCGTTGGTCTGTTGATGGATGCTTAGGTTGCTTCCATATCTTGGCAGTTGAAAATAATGCTGCTATGAACATTGGGGTTCCTATCTCTTCGAGTTAGAGGTTTTAGGGGGTTATATATCCAGGAGAATTGCTGGGTCATGTGGTAGTTCTATTTTTAGTTCTTTCAGAGACCTCCATACTATTTTCCACAGTGGCTATACCAATTTCCATTCCTACCAACAGCAATGAGGGTTCCTTTTTTCTTTTGGCCACACCATGTGGCATGCAGAATCTTAGTTACCAGACCAGGGATCAAACCCATGCCCCCTGCAGTGAAACATGGAGTCTTAACCACTGGACCACCAAGGAACTCCTGATCTGTGATCTTTTTGATGATAGCCATGCTGACAGCTGTGAGCTGATACCTCACTGAGGTTTTGATTTGCATTTCCCTAATGACTAAGATCCCTCTAGTCAAGGCTATGGTTTTTCCAGTAGTCATGTATGGATGCGAGAGTTGGACTGTGAAGAAGGCTGAGTGCCAAAGAATTGATGCATTTGAACTGTGGTGTTGGAGAAGACTCTTGAGAGTCCCTTGGACTGCAAGGAGATCCAACCAGTCCATTCTGAAGGAGATCAATCCTGGGATTTCTTTGGAGAGAATGATGCTAAAGCTGAAACTCCAGTACTTTGACCACCTCATGCGAAGAGTTGACTCATTGGAAAAGACTCTGATGCTGGGAGGGATTGGGAGCAGGAGGAGAAGGGGACGACAGAGGATGAGATGGCTGGATGGCATCACGGACTTGATGGACGTGAATCTGAGTGAACTCCGGGAGTTGGTGATGGACAGGGAGGCCTGGCGTGCTGCGATTCATGGGGTCACAAAGAGTCAGACACGACTGAGCAACTGA
>SJYW01001294.1:970229-1023533 GCA_006410735.1 Raphicerus campestris
TCCGTCTAGTCAAGGCTATGGTTTTTCCTGTGGTCATGTATGGATGCGAGAGTTGGACTGTGAAGACGGCTGAGTGCCAAAGAATTGATGCGTTTGAACTGTGGTGTTGGAGAAGACTCTTGAGAGTCCCTTGGACTGCAAGGAGATCCAACCAGTCCATTCTGAAGGAGATCAATCCTGGGATTTCTTTGGAGAGAATGATGCTAAAGCTGAAACTCCAGTACTTTGACCACCTCATGCGAAGAGTTGACTCATTGGAAAAGACTCTGATGCTGGGAGGGGTTGGGAGCAGGAGGAGAAGGGGACGACAGAGGATGAGATGGCTGGATGGCATCACGGACTTGATGGACGTGAATCTGAGTGAACTCCGGGAGTTGGTGATGGACAGGGAGGCCTGGCGTGCTGCGATTCATGGGGTCACAAAGAGTCAGACACGACTGAGCAACTGAACTGAACTGGACTGAATGATTAGTGATGTTGAGCATCGTTTCATGTGCCTGCCGTTCATCCATATTTCCTCTTTGGAAGAAAAGTCCTTCTGTACAGTTTTTAAGGGATAATATACATCATATGTAAACAAAATATATAACTCAACATTCATGAAAGTAAAAGTGTTAGTCTGACTCTTTGTGACCCCATGGACTGTAGCCCGTTAGGCTTGTCTGTCCATGGAATTCTCTAGGCAAGAATACTGTAGTGGGTTGCCATTTCCTTCTGCAAGGAATCTTCCTGACCTAGAGATCAAACCTGCGTCTCTTACGTTGCAGACAGATTCTTTACCATCTGAGTAACCAAGGAAGTCATCAAATGTAAAGATTTGTTTAACTCTCAAATAATTGAGATGTTCTCTGGGTTTCTTTTTTAAGTGCTTCCCACCTATTCCAGACAGACTTCTCTCCTCCATGGGTTTGTCAATATCAGTACTAGCCAACCTGTTGCTCCATGTTTATAGTAATATAAACTTTTAATAGCTACCAAGAGTGGCTGTTGCTTTTTGGTAAGGCTTACCTGGTAGCTCAGCTGGTAAATAATGCACCTGCAATTCAGAAGACTCCAGTTCGATTCCTGGGTTGGGAAGACCTGCTGGAGAAGGGATAGGCTACCTACTCCAGTATTCTTGGGCTTCCCTGGTGGCTCAGATGGTAAAGAATTTGCCTGCACTGCAGGAGACCTGGCTTTGATCCCTGGGTGGGGAAGATCCCCTGGAGGAGGACATGGCAACCCACTCCAGTATTCTTGCCTGGAGAATCCCAGGGACAGAGAAGCCTGGTGGACTGCAGTCCATGGGGTCACAAAGAATTGCTCAGTTGCAACTGAGCAACTCGGCATAAGTAGGAGAGAGGAGAAACAGAGGTGAGGGCAGCACACTGAATGTTCAGACTGAAAGTACATGATTTGGGACTTCCCTGCTGATCCAGTAGTTAAGACTCCACCGTTCCACTAAATGGAATCCTTCCACTGCAGGGGCACAGGTTCGACTCTTAGTCAGGGAACTGAGATCCCACATGCTGAGTGGCATGGCCAGAAAATTTTTTTTTAAAAATTGTTTTAAAAATGTTTGATTCAAGGGAGCAGGGTCTCTTCTCTATTAACTTTTTACCTCTGATCTTCAAAAAGCCCATCTTTGGCTTGATTTGTAATGTCCTCTGTGCTTCTATATTTTAACAGGGCAGTCCTGCTTTGTATCGAAATGTTTATTCTTTAAGAGAGCAAATGTCTGCCTTCCATTTGGCTTTTAACTCCATAAAGGAAAACGAGAAAATGACTGACTATCCTGAATTCTCAGAGGCAGAAGGAGTGTTCAAGACCAGAGGCTCGAGTGAGTAGAAAAACTTCAGTCCGTTTGGACTTTTGCATCTTTTGAGACAAATCTCTAAGATGTTAAAAAAAAGATTTACTTCTATAGTGTGAAAGATGTCTTTTCTGAATAGAGCCATATTTTTCAGTGGAGCCTAACATTTAAAATTTGGGATGTTTCACAGAAAAATCTAGATTTCTGATTTCTCTTGAAAAAAACATCATTCCTGAGCATACACCTTATGTTTGCATATGGCCACAATTAAGTGTTTACATGTTACATTGTCAGAGCTCATGGACTCTTTCATCTTTAAAATTGGGCATGCTGTAAATTTGGATAAACAACCTTTCTTCTTTTTTTTTCTTTTTTAATTTATTTTTATATTGAAAGATAATTGCTTACAGGATTTTGTTGTTTTCTGTCAAACCCTTAGTTTTTTAGAGGATTATTATTAATTTTGGTAAGCATTTATATGAATACCAAACACTCAACCCTGATATTATAAATAGATATATTTACTCTGACATCTTAATAGCCTGCCATACTCTTTACCATAAGTTTTAAATTGTAATTTTTTTGGTAATCTTTCTGTCACTTTTGGTTTTCCAATCACAAAGCATTTCAGACCCCAGAACTAGACAAAATCCTGGCTTTGCTGTAATCAGCGTAATCCTAAGGTTCCAAATGGTTTTGTTTGGTTTCTTGAACCATCTTCAGGTATATTTCAACACCTACTTGCTTGCCAGGCATTGCTACTCAATACAAATCCAGGGCATCTACCCCTGCAGTACACGGCCTGCTCCCTGTACTCATTTATATTTGTAACTTGTAACTTACCTATTTTTCAGTTTTTATCTGAGCTTTAAAATATTTTATTTACATAATTGCTATAAATTCTGTAGACAATTAAATTCCCTTTTTGTACCCAGGAAAAATTGTGGCTGTATTTTTTATAAAATCATATACAGTCAGAACAAAACCAGTATTGGAACATAACCACATCCTTTAAAATGTTCAAAAGGAAAGGTTTCATTTTAAATTTAAAAATAGAATGAGATGATATATCAGAAATGCAAATATATCTTGGTGCATCTTTTGAAAGCCCAAAGAAAGTTAATTCTGATAATTAAATTGTTATCTTTTCAGTAATCATGTTCTCTTACATTTCAGTTAGATTTCCTTTTTTGAATAAAAATGTACTACTAGATTTTCCTTTTCATTGTTAAAGGATTTATGTTCAAGCAGTAAATTACCTCATGAAATTATGATGATGGGTGCAGTTTTCCAATGATATTGTAAAGGAAAATATTTGAACCTATGTTTTGTTTTTATTTTGTTTTCTGTACCTAGCCAAAAAGGAAAGTCTTGGTGAATGTCAGCTGTCTGAGTTCTCTGCACAGTCATCATCCAAACGTCGGAGACTATCCTCTCCATTCAGCTCTGACATAAATCTAACTGATGCGGTTAATCTCCAGACATGCAATGTCAATGTTGCTGCTTGTCCCAATACAGACATGAAGTGTGCTGTTGAAACTTTTGCTGATCTCTCCCAGGTAATACACTTACTGGGAACAGGAAGTGAAGTTTTGGTTTTTCTAGCTAGCCAGTTTGAGGACTATCAATGCCCTTTTGCAATTTAAGTACTTATGTATGTTGTATTGCAGTGTTTTGGGCTTCCCAGGTGGCTCAATGGTAAAAGAACCCACTTGCCAGTGTAGGAGACACAAGTTGAGTCCCTGGGTCGGGATGATCTCCTAGAGAAGGAAATGACAACCCACTCTAGTATTCTTGCCTGGGAAATCCCATGGACAGAGAAGCCTGGTGGGACTATGATCGACGGGGTTGCAAAAGATTCAGACTTGACTTAGTTACTAAACAAGAACAACATGCTATTACTGTATTTGAGCTGGGTTTTAAATTATGTGTTTATGAGGGATTTCCTGCTTGTTAAATTTTTGTGGGTTGGTTGGCTTACTGGCTGTGAGAGACTGCTTTGATCAATATGTTGCTTTTGATATGAAAAACACTATGCAAAATGAAGCCCTGTGATCTTCTATTTGTATTATTCTAGATACCAGTGGTACCACGGTGAGAAAGTCTCAGTCCCGCCCTTGAACAGCATTTTGTCTGCTGTGGGCAGTAGACATATGAGCATCTTATTTACATAGACCTGATAAATGAGGTGACAGTTACACTTGGGCTGTACCCCCAAGGTCTGGGGTCTGGCATGTCTGCGTTGCAACCCCTCAGTGATTTAATACCTGTTGGAAAGCAAGGTATCATTTAGCAATTTTTCCCTTGCTCTCCCCACTTCTTTCAAGTAGCCATAGGGATTTTTTGTTGTTGCTTATAACTGTCTAGAGGCTGTCAACATCATCAAAAGATGACAATCAGCATGAGTTCAGTAATACTATTGCAGATGCTTGCGTGTGTGCATGCTTAGTTGCTTCAGTAATGTCTGACTCTTTNTGCTTATAACTGTCTAGAGGCTGTCAACATCATCAAAAGATGACAATCAGCATGAGTTCAGTAATACTATTGCAGATGCTTGCGTGTGTGCATGCTTAGTTGCTTCAGTAATGTCTGACTCTTTGAGACCCTATGGACCATAGCCCATGAGGCTCCTCTGTCTATGGGATTCTCCAGGCGAGGATACTGGAGTGGGTTGCCATGCCTTCCTCTTGGGGGTCTTTCCAACCCAGAGATCAAGCCTGCATCTCTTACACCTCCTGCATTGGCAGGCAGATTCTTTACCACTAGCACCACCAACCCAAGGATCCTTGACCTTCACACAAGTGTAAACAGGGAGCTAGTTCTTTCACGACCCTGAGTTTTGCTTTGATACAGTGGGTTCCTATTTCTTTAGTGAGAGAAGACACCTTAGGCCAGTAGAGTGGAAGCTTTTTTCCTTGCAATTTCTCTGTCATGTAGCTCCAGCCCATGTCCTGGTGATCCTATCTAGACTGGCTTAGTAGATGTTTGATGCCCATTACGATCAACCATCAGGACCCATGAGTTTCATGTGTATCTCAGAGTCGCATATAATCTGTGCTCTCTCTGCCCTATTCTAGTTAATATGAAGTCATCTGATGGTAATTTTTTAAATCAGAATTTTGATTAATTTTTGGACACACAGCATGATTTAGAAATGGTTTCCACATTAATAGGAGTGTGTTTTCTACCCTGACCATTAATGGTTTTCCTTTTTTAGCTTTTGATATCTTCTGTTGTTTGATTAGTAATTTTGTTTTTCATTATTTTGAGAATTTTCTCTTTAAGGAAAGTAGTTAACATAGTTTTCTAGACTTCAAACAATAAGGCAGCAAAAACTGTGCCCTATGAACACTTCCTAGGGAATTGAGCATTGTTGGATTGGATGTTTAGGAGTCANAGTCTTATACTTCAGATCATTATACAGTATACCTCAGTTGACACTGTCCAGAGTACACTGTAATTCTGCCCACTCATATTTTCCTTAACTTCATTTGCCAGATCCAAAAGGAGGAAATGAATTTAGCCCACATTATGGATTCCTGTTTTTTCATTTTGGCTTAAAACTACTTACTAGAGTAATAACTAGGAAACCCAATTTTTCTTTGTGGCTAATGTCATGGTATTTTAAGTTAGATCAATTATGAAGGTAAAGGTAACCTGCAGTACTGTTTAGTATCTATCCTTGGCAGAAAAGGATTCCAAATTGCCATTCTTAATGACTGTGTATATGTATTTATATATGTAAAGTTATTCATGGTTGTTTATTTTGTTTAGGAACACCATGACAACCTCTATAATGATGGAACTTGTCCAAGCTTAACCTCCAGTCCTGCAGACTGTTGCAAAGAGCAAACAGTAGGTAAGAACTTCAGGTTTATTTTGAAGCATATGGATATAATTTTCTTGTTACTAAAACCATCTGAGATAGTCTGTGATATTTTCAATGACCTGCCGATGCCTGATGCTTCTGAAATTACCTGGGAATGAAGAATATTTGAGGGGTGGGGGATGGAATCTCTGTAGAGAGTCTCAGAATTGGTTCTATCCACTTTTGTATAATGGTGAAATTTGTAGAGGAAATGATATTCCATTCTTGTCATCTAAATTCAGCATGCAAAATTTACTTCAAATTTATTACCACATTTTAATTGGAAATATTGTATATCTCTTCCATTTTAAACTTTTTTTCTCTCTACAAACTATGTTTTGTATTATACGAATAGCCAATCCAGTCATGTTGAGATTCTAGGATATGCCTTTTAGATAAGAAATGTCGTTATCTACAGAAGGTCAAGAAAATTGTAAACTACTAGGCTTTCCAGTGCGGGAGACGTGGGTTTGATTCCTGGGTTGGGAAGATCCCCTGGAGAAGGGAAAGGCTCCCCGCTCCAGTATTCTGGCCTGGAGAATTCCATGGACTGTATAGTCCATGGCGTCGCAGAGTCAGACACAACTGAGAGGCTTTTGCTTTCACTTTCACAGCCTTGCCAAATACAAAGAAGAGGAAGAGAGTTACTTTCGGAGAGGACCTAAGCCCTGAAGTGTTTGATGAATCTTTGCCACCTAACACTCCTCTGCGTAAAGGACAGACACCTGTCCGTAAAAAGGATTTAAGCAACCTCAGTCCCCTGCTACTTGAACAGTCTCCAATTCCTGAGCGGTTACCTCAACCAAATTTTGATGACAAGGAAGAGAATCTTGTAAGTAAGGAAAGTGTGAAACAGACTTGTTTATGTTTTCATCATACCTCATCTGTTTGCATGACCAGTAATTATGCTTTGAAATCATTAAACAAAATGAATGGTGAGTCATGATATAAGTTAATGCATTTTCTAGCTAGATTACTACCAGTTTTCTCCTGTTAAAAACAATAACTTCCATGACTCCTTGAACATAGCATATTTCCTGGAACCTTACTGATTGTAAGATGTGCTGTTCTTTGAGAAAAAATGCTGAAAGTTAAACTGACACACACCATGTGCTCAGATTTCAAAGGTGTTAAGATGTGAAAGAACAACAATCTTAGAATCAATATATTATAAATATAAATTGTTCTAAATTTCTACAGGTAGGATGACTGGATTCAGGGATATGAACCATTTTTGAATGTTTTGATACATAGTGCTAAATTAGCATTCAGAAAGTATGTACTTGTTTGAACTCATAGTACTATAAGTAATCCTATTTTATTATATCTTTGTAAACCCTGAGTATTAACTGTACTTTTTTTTTAAATAGCTTAATAGGAGAAAAAGATGACTTGAAAATTTTGTTAGTGAGGTATGAACATTTTCACATGTTTGTAGGCCATTTGAATTTCTTCTCTTGAGAATTACCTATTAATTTTACTTACCCAGTTTACATTGGGACTGTTATTCATTCTCTCTGGCTATTATACCTTGAAATAAGAATATTCTGCTTTTGGCCAAGATGGAGTAAGAGGGACCTAATTTATATTCCCGTGAAAAAGAACTCAAAGGCCAGAGAAAAAGATAAGAAACAGTGGTTCACAGACACTGGCTCCTGGAAGCAGACAGTAATCCCAGGGGAACAAGGGAGGTAAACCTCCTGAGAGCCCCATCTTGCTGCCTGGGCTGGATTTCCAGGCGGCAGCACAGGGGGGTGTTACTTCGACGGAGCCTGGAAGTCTCCCTGAGTTGAGAAGATGGAGTTTGGGCCTGGGAAGGTAAAGGAGGCTGGAGTGCGCCAGGTAAAATACCAGAGAAGAGACTTGCACAGAGAGAACTCTGGAGATCTGCTAAGGGTCTCTCTGGGGTCACTGCTGGTCTACGTACCTTTGTGAGTCAACTGCCACAGGCCAGGGAGGAACAGCTCAAGTGGAGCAGAGGGAAATGCCTAGAGCTCACACAGGGCTTCCCAGGTGGTACCTGTGGCAAAGAACGCACCTTCCAGTGCAAGAGGTGTAAGAGACATGGGTTCAGTCCCTTTGTTGGGAAAACCCCCGTGGAGGGAGGGCATGGCAACCCACTCCAGTATTCTTGCCTAGAGAATTCCATGGACAGAAGAGCCTGGTGGGCTACAGCCCGTAGGGTCGCAAAGAGTTGAACATGACTGAAGTGACTTAGTGTGCATGCACATAGGCCAGGAATTGTGTTCTCACCAACCCACGTAGCAAAACCTTATAATTCAGAGGGTGTCAGATCCTCAGAATATTGACTCATTAAATGGAGCAGAATTAAACTAACAGCCACCTTGTATTCATGTAGCTGTGTTGCATTATGAAACCCAAGAATATAAGAAGTACTTTGAGCAACTGTGAAGCTGTGGAGATCCGAGCCAGGTTACAGGCATCAGATGTAATTGTCCACCAGCCCTTCACCCCTCCTCTGAAGGCCCTCAATAGAATGGTTTGATCTTTCCCACCAAAACAAAACTATCTAGCACCAAATAATGTTAAGTTCAGAATGTCTAGCATTCAAGTAAAAATTAATAGTTGTGTAGGAAACAGTGTGCATAATGCGGAGACAGATCAATCAGTAAGAATAGACCCAGACATGATACCTATGGTAACATTTGTGGAAAGTGAAAATGAAGTTGCTCAGTCATGTCCGACTCTTTGCGACTCCGTGGACTGTAGGCCACCAGGCTCTTCCGTCCATGATAGCTCAGTTGGTAAAGAACATTTGTGGAGAGACAGTCAAAAGAGTTATTTTAACTATATTTCCTGTGCGTGCAAGAATGTAAGAAAAGATTGAGAACACAAAAGATAAAGCCAAGACCCAAATCAAATTCTATATTTTAAAATCTCCAGGAATAAAAAATGTATTGGGTGAGATTAATAACATATTAGAGACTGCAAGAGAAAAGATTAGTGAATTTGAAGATGTAGCAATAAGAATTATTCTCAGTAACACAGAGAAAAAGACTAAACAAGAATAAGCAGACAATTCATGATCTGGGACAACTTCAGGTGGTATAATATGTAATTAGGGTGCCCAAAGGCGAGGAGATAGTGAAAGGAACAGAAAAAACATACTTGAAAAGCAATGGCTGAAAAATGTTCAGATTTTTTAGAATTAGAAGCCCATTGATCCTAAAGTTCATCAAATTCCCAGCACAGGAAACGTAACATACAGAAAGCTTAAAATCAACAATAAATGGCCTAAAAGGAGCCAGAGAGAAAAAGGCACCTGACATAAGACAAAATAGAGGAGAGGCAGCAGCAGATTTCTTGCTGGAACTATGGGAACCAGAAGACAGTATAGCAATGTCTTTTAAAGATGTATTTAAGTACTTAGAGCAAAAAAATAAATAAATACAAAATACCTGTCCAGTGAGACCATCTTTCAAAACAAAAAGTGAAATAGAGGCTTTTTCAGACATAGGAAAGTTGAAATAATCCTATTACCATAACAGTTTAGCTTTAGAAGTATTAAAAAGGAAGCCCTTTTTCAAAAGAAAAATAGTTCTGCATGAAAATCTGCATCTACACAGGAATGAAGAGCACTGAAAATGCTAAATATTTGGGCAGATACAACAGACTCGTTTTTAATTAGTCTTCATAAGGACAATTGTTCAAAGCAAGAGTAAGAACAATTTTTTGTTTATATGCAACCAAATTAGCATGGCATCAAGGTAGGGAGAGGTTCTTAGACTATAAACAAAAGTGGAATAAGTTAAAAGATTAAAACACAGTAAAATGACAAAAATACGTGGGGTACAACTAAACCCATGCCTAGGGAAATTTTAAAAAATTAAAGGCTATATTTGAAAATGAGAAGTCTGAAATTAATGATCTCAGGCTCCACTTTAAGAAACTAGAAAAAGAAAATCAAACTAAGATGAAAGAAAGAAAGTAATAAAAATAAGTGTAGGGCTTCCCTGGTGGCTCAGTGGTAAAGAATCTACCTGCCAGTGCAGGAGACACAGATTCGATCCCTGGTCTAGGAAAATCCCACATGCTGTAGAGCAGCTGGGCCCAGGTACCACAACGTTGAGCCTGAGCTCTAGAGCCTGGGAGGTGCAGCTACAGAGGCCTGAGCTGCCTGGAGCTTGCACTTTGCAACAGGGGAGGCCACTGCAGTGAGAAGCCTGTGTACCACAACAGAGTGACCCCCGCTCACCATTACCCGAGTGAGCAGCCGCACAGACCCGGCACAGCCAAAAATAAATAAAATTATTTTTTTTAAGTGCAGAAAATCAATGAAATACAGAACAGAAAAACAATAGAGGAAAAATCATTGAAATCAAAAGATTGTGCTACAGAAAATAATGGTAAACTTCTAATCTGACTGTTCAAGGAATAAGGGAGGTGACATAACTAATTTCCTAATAATCGATAAATTGAAAGGATAATAAAACAATATTATGAACAACTTTATATTAGGCCAGTAAATTCAAGAACTTAAGCTATATTCCTTAAAAGACACAAACTGGTGTCATTAGCCCTGTATCAACTAGAGAAATTAAACTGTAGGTAAAACCTTCCTACAAAGAAAATTGCATGTCCAAATGACTTTACTAATGAATTCTATCATTTAAGGAAGGTGCAATACTAATTCTGCCTCAGTCAGTTCAGCCGTTCAGTCATGTCTGACTCTTTGCGACACCATGGACTGCAGCACACCAGGCCTCCCTGTCCTTCACCATCTCCTGGAGTTTGTTCAAACTCATGTCCGTCGAGTCAGTGATGCCATCCAACCATCTCATCCTCTGTCAGCCCCTTCTCCTGCCTTCAGTCTTTCCCAGCATCAGGGTCTATTTCAATGAGTCTGTTCTTTGCGTTGGGCAGCCAAAGTTTTGGAACTTCAGCTTCAGTCCTTCCAGTGAATATTCAGGACTGATTTCCAGTTGAATTGAGCATGCTTCCCAATTCATCACTGTCAGCTTTAACCTGATACCATAATCAGACATTATAAGAAAAGAACACTACAGCCAGTATCCTCATAAACATATTAATATGGAAAAGGGAATAAATTATGAGTAAGTGAGATTTTTACCCCCAAAAGGCAAAGTTGGTTTAATATATTTGAAAAACAGTCTATGGAATTCACCATATTAACAGAATAAAATAGAAAAATGATATGGGGTTCTTAGTAGGTAAAGAAAAAGCATTTGGCAAAATCCAGCATTGATTTCTGATAAATTCTGAGCACACAGGTGATAAAGGAATTTATTTAACCTGACAGATTTTATCTATGAAAAGTTAACAGCTACCATTATACTGGCTGTGTAAAAGAAAAGATTTGACATCTGCATTTATATTTGCCTTGAAGCTTGCCTGAAAAATAATGTTAGGTTGTATTTGTTAATAGATTTTCTTTATCGGGGTTAGGATATGGGACTTCAGATGATTCAAAAAGTAACTTATTGGTGGATCATTAATGCCTTCCCTTCACTTAAAAGTTTTATTATTATTTTGGTGGATTATAGTTAGTAAATGTGGTTTCCTTTAGGATGATTGTAAATATTATAAACCAATTATATTTATATTCAGTATCTTATTTTGCTTTTTTTTAAATNGTTAGGATATGGGACTTCAGATGATTCAAAAAGTAACTTATTGGTGGATCATTAATGCCTTCCCTTCACTTAAAAGTTTTATTATTATTTTGGTGGATTATAGTTAGTAAATGTGGTTTCCTTTAGGATGATTGTAAATATTATAAATCAATTATATTTATATTCAGTATCTTATTTTGCTTTTTTTTAAATTTAGTTAATCCCTTATTGATTTCCTATCTTTATGCTTATTACAATTAATTCTACAAAGATATGTCTTGTTTTCTTTGGGGCACATTTTTTATATGTCCACTGAATTTAAAGATATCTCATTTCTACCCTTTTGTTTGTTTAGGAAAACATAGAGCCTCTTCAGGTTTCGTTTGCCGTTTTGAGTTCTCTTAATATGTCTTCAATTGCTGAGACGCTTTCAGGTAGTAACTTTTAAATAATCATAAATATTATTAACTGTATGTATATATGAAGATCTCCTTAATTTAAAATTTTTATTTTTATTGTGATCATAGTTGATTTTTTAAAAAACCCAAATAGTATAGAGAAGCTTATAAGAAATCTCATGTCCATCTCATTCCATTCCGAGTCGCATACTTTATGATCACCCACACTTAACTTCCTTCAGTGGGTAGCCCCATTTTTTCAAGTCCCTGCAAGCAGAGGAGTTCCTCTCTCCACTGTTAAGGATTCACAGTGAACTCCTTATCAGGTTGCACAATTGAAAGGATAAGGATTGTAAGCATCATTTGTAAATATACAAAATTGTTCATCAACATGGCATTTTGTGCACACGTATCTTCCAAGGTCTCTGGCTTTTTTTATGATTATGACAAGGCAGCAGAGATCTCTCTGTGCTTTTCTGACAAACTAGGACTTGGCCGGCGAATATCACAGGCAGAGCAGGTAGGGTGGGAACCATTATTCATGTCTCTCCCCTAGTGGACATCCTTTAATGGATCACCAACATATCTTCTTGTCTCTCGGACACAAACTGAGCTCATTAGCACAGAATCCAATATGTCGAATGTTAAGTTACTAATAGAACTAAGTTGGAATCATAGTCTATCATCTTCCAGAGCTTATGCTCTTTGACGTGCTTCACTGCCTTCTCTTTATACCATCAAGAGTGATCCCATTATAATTTTTTGAACTTTGTGAGAGTACGTCAATGTTTTAAAATTTTTTTGAATCTCAAAATTTATTTCTCATGGTAATTAACATTTATGTTCAGATATGGGCTTCCCCAGTGGTTTAGCAGTGAAGAATCTGCCTGCAGTGCAGGAGATGCCTGTTCAATCCCAAGGTTGGGAAGATCCAGAGAGAAGGAAATGGCTACCCACTCCTGAATTTTTCCCTGGGAAAATCCCATGGACAGAGGAGTCTGGCAGGCTACAGTCCATAGGGTCGCATAGAGGCAGATACAACTTAGTGACTGCTATTGCTGCTGCTAAGGTGAGTCAGTCGTGTCCGACTCTGTGCGACCACCAGGCTCCTCTGTCCCTGGGATTCTCCAGGCAAGAACACTGGAGCGGGTAGCCATTTCCTTCTTAAATGCGTGAAAGTGAAGTTGCTCAGTTGTGTCCGACTCTTCGCGACCCCATGGACTGTAGCCTACCAGGCTCCTCCGTCCGTGGGATTTCCTAGGCAAGAGTACTGGAGTGGGGTGCCATTGCCTTCTCCAAACTTAGTGACTATAGGATACTAAAAGCAAAATTAGTATTCAAGAGTATCCAGTGTTTCCAAGACAGCAGATCTAAAAGTTTTTGTGAGCTTCCCTAATTTTGCTGTATCTTGCTCATCAGGCACTGATAACTCTGCCTCTTCAAGTAACCACGAGGATATAGCCCCCTTCGGTGTCGGCAGAGCAACGCGGACCTCCAACAGAAGAAGGGTAAGTGCTTGTGTTTATTTCTAAATCTTGCAATAGCTTTTTTTTTTTTTTTTTTTCTGTTTTCATGATCAAATGACTTATTGGTTAAATCTTGGTTTAATCGATGTTTTAAGAGCTAATACCTTATCCTACCTACCATGTAACCCAGGGGGATGCTGTTTTCCTGATGTGATCTCAATTCTGTGAGAAGAAAAATACGTTAAAACAAGATGATTTCAGAGTGTGTATTCAGTGGAAGGTCATCTGTTTTGAAAGTTTCTTTGGGATCTCCGTGGTTTGATTATAAATTGCATCAAAGTGCAAAGCAAAGAAGAGTAGCATGTAATTAACAATCAGAAAATGACATAACTTTTCCTAAACTACATTCCACTGTTTTCAATGTGAGGATAACTCCCATTGAATGCATGTCTTCTGTGATTTTATTAAATTAGTTGAACTTGAATTTTTGTCTCCAGCTCCATAGTGCATAAACACATAGCATACTGATACTATTTTTTGCTCATATTGTTGGATGATAAACACAGAAGTCAAACTTAGATAATCTAACAGTTCATGATTTTTCCCCCTCGTAACCCATCAGTAGTTAGGTACTAATACTAAATTATAGGTGTTCAATAGGTGCCTGAGACAATGATTCTTCTTTATTTTTTAAAATTTTATTGAACTCTAGTTGATTTACCGTGTTATATTAACTTCTGCATGTTAATACTATTAATATTGCTATATGAACTTCTGCAGAAATGAGATGTAAAATGGTAGAATCCACAGGGGAGGGAAAAGACATGTGAAATGAAAATGTGACTGCCTGTGTTTTACGGTAGCCCTGCTTTCAATTTTCCTTCTAGACGTTGATCAGTTTTTCACAAGAGAGTGTTTGCAACTTACTCAATGCAGAAGCTCAGCCTTATAAAGAAAAGAAAACTAATAGGAGGAAGTCTCAAGAAAGCAAGCATGCAAACAGAGTCCTTCCTCGGAAGAATCGGGTGAGTGTGTGCTTAAAGATGTGACCAAGAGGAGACATAGTACATTTGTTTNTTCTGTTCTCCACCCAGACACGAGAGTGCAACAGTGGCTGCTTCTTAGAGCTATCTTGCTCAGTTGTGCTGGGAAAGGGGAGCAGTACAGCAGATGCCACAAGGGGTGTGTGGGGAGTACTCACCGCAGCTGGTTTCTGTGGGAGGTCACCCCGGCCTGAGGTGAGTCCTGCACTTACCCAGGCAAGTTGGTCCAGGTTGCAACACCCTTCGCAGAGTTGATACACTCAGGACCCCAGGAAGATGTGGGTGGCGATCTGCAGTCACTCACAGCTTGGCAGTAGTTGCGATCTCGGGCTGGGACCATAGCAGTCCCCTTCCTTTCACCTCTGGTTTTCCCACCTGTTTCTCTGCCTTTGGGTCCATAGACCGCAGAAAGTTTGCCCCCTTTCAGCATTCATTAGGGCGGGGTCCTTTGTTCTGTGAGCATGTGAATTAGAGCAAAGCATTAGAGCCTCCCTGTGGGAATTATCTTTTTCTTCTCTGGAGGTCCCAGGGTTTTCCTTGGGCTGCTTCTGTAGTGTCACATTATCCCCCTCAAAGTGCCTTCATGCCATTCAGTTTTGGTCCTTCCCCTGAGGACCGACCCCAGAGGCCTTAGCCTCTGCACCCAGCCCCCTCTTGCTGTGAGTGGACCTGAGCGTGTGAGCCTCTTCTTGGTTGGGAAGTGCTGTTTGGTGTGATCTCTGTGGTGAATTTTCTCCGTTTTGCTTTCAGAACATCTGCTCACTGTGCTCTCCTCTGAGGTTCTGAAGCCCCCCACTGGCCCCACCTGTGAGGGGGGTTTTTAGTGTGCAGAAAGTATTCCTTCTTCATGGCTCCCTCCCCCCAGATGAGGACCCAGTCCTGAGCTCCTTTGTCTTCCATTTTGTCTTTATCTTTTTCACTGTCTCATTGCAAGGAGATTGGTTTGCCTTTCTGGGAATCTGGGGTCCTTTACCAGCATTCAGAAGATGTTCTGTGGAAATTGTCCCCCATGCAGATTGTTTTTATGATCTATTTGTGGGGGAGAAGGCAGTCTCCCCATTCTATTCTACCATCTTGAAGGTCTCCCCTGAAAATTAACTTTAAATGCATATTAACTGGAGGTTTTTATTATTACTACTACTTTTACCTTCTAAGTGCTAGTGCTAAGTCACTTCAGTTGTGTCTGACTCTGTGTGACCCCATAGATGGCAGCCCGCCAGGCTCCCATCCCTGGGATTCTCTAGGCAAAAATACTGAAGTGGGTTGCCATTTCCTCCTCCAATGCATGAAAGTGAAAAGTGAAAGTGAAGTCACTCAGTCGTATCCGACTCTTAGCAACCCCACAGACTGCAGCCTACCAGGCTCCATCCATGGGATTTTCCAGGCAAGAGTACTGGAGTGGGGTGCCACTGACTTTTACCTGGAAACAGTAAATAGTTAATTGGATAAGAAGTTAAAATTTCTGTGATTTTGGGGGAGTTGTGTCAAGGCTATAGAATTCTTTTTTGTTGTTGTTTATTCATGTATTCATTTAAATTGATATTAAGTTGATTTACAATGTTTCAGATGTACAGCAAATTCATATATAAGTTTTTGTGTATATACATAATTTGGATCTTCCCTCCCTTTGCCTATCCCTGTGCTGCTGCTGCTAAGTTGCTTCAGTAGTGTCCGACTCTGTGCGACCCCATAGGTGGCAGCCTATCAGGCTCCACTGTCCCTGGGATTCTCCAGGCAAGAACACTGGAGTGGGTTGCCATTTCCTTCTCCAATCCCTGTGCAGTATATGGCTATTCCAGAGTGAAGAAGAGAGTGAAAAAACTGGCTTAAAACTCAACATTAAAAAAACTAAGATCATAGTATGTGGTCCCATCACTTCATGGCAAATAGAAGGGGGAAAAGTGGAAGCGGTGACAGATTTTCTTTTATTGTGCTCTAAAATCACTGTGTTTGGTGACTGTAGCCATGAAATTAGAAGTCACTTGCTTCTTGAAAGGAAAGCAATGGCAAACCTAGACAGCATATTAAAAAGCAGAGACATCACTGTGCCAACAAAGTCCGTATAGACAAAGCTATGGTTTGACAGTTGGATCATAAGGGAGGCTGGGTGGTGCTGGAGAAGACTCTTCAGAGTCCCTGGACTGCAAGGAAATCAAACCAATCAGTCCTAAAGGAAATCAACCCTGAATATTCACTGAAAGGACTGATGCTAAAGCTGAAGCTACAGTATTTTGGCCACATGCTGCATAGAGCCAAATCATTGGAAAAGATCCTGATTCTGGGAAAGACTGAAGGCAACAGGAAAAGAGGGTGGCAGAGGATGAGATGATCAGATAGCATCACTGACTCAATAGACATGAACTTGAGTAAACGCCGGGAGACAGTGGTTTATAGGCAAGTCTGACATGCTTTGGTCCATGGGGTCACAGAGTCAGACACAACTCAGTGACTCAACAACAGCAACATGCAGTATATGACTATTCAGAATTACCCTGCTTTGAAGTATTTGACAATAACAGGGATAAGCAAAAGAAAGAAAGATTCAAACATTTTATTTTTGGATAAATAGACCACTTTAAAGTTAATATCAGGTATCTGCATGTATACTAATGTTATTCCTCAACACTTATACCTACTATTTCTGTATTAATAAATTCCTAGACTATTTGGTTTCTGTATTCAATCCTATTGTATATACAAAAACTACATTCTATTGGATTTTAAAGATGATCTAAAGATTTTCAAACACAACATTCTATTCAGTAGGGGAATGCACTTGACACAATTTATTCAGCATATTTTTATCACCTATTAATTAGCAAGCATTATGTTGGACATCAATGATAGATAAAATCAAAACATCTTTTCCCCATCGAAGCCCACGATCTAGTAGGAAAGCAGAATAAAGTGAACAGACTACTACAATACCCTGTAACAAACAGTAAACTAGATGTATATAGTCAAGCTATAACAACTCTGGAGTGGGATACTTGACACATGTGGTGAAAGCTGAAAAATTCATTCTGAGGAGTAACATTTGATACATGCCTTGAACAATAACAGTGAAGAGCATGCCAAGTAAAGTAGGTAATATTCAGAGACAGACAAGAAGAGAACACAGAAAATTTAAAGAATTATGAGTAGATTGACATGATATGAAATGGTAAAGACTAAACCACAAAAGGCTATTTTTATCTGTGCATGTGCCATTCTGAGGAGCTGAGACTTAAACAGGTCATCCAGATACCATGATCACATCCAGAGTTCACAAAACAGCAATTATACTTTTGAATAGTGCTTATTGACAGATATTTTTACCTATATATTTTGCTAAGATCTGCCTCTGATATTTATACACTGGTAATATTTTCAACTGCATTACTTTAATTTTAGTCTTACTCCTCATTTTATATATCCATTTTCCAGATATTTAAAGGTGACTCTTCCTTACCTTTTAATTCTCCAAACTTAAATTTCCAGTCATTTTACCTATTAATCATGTTCTTCTAGGAACATTTCAACCTTAAGCTTTGGCTAATACAACTAATATGTTGCCTAACTTGGTGTGGCATATTCTGACCTTTTTCTGGATTCTACAAATAGGTCTATTAGGGCCCACTTATAATTGTGCTGTTGTTCAGTCACCAAGTCATGTTGGATACTTTACCACCCTCCCTGGACTGGAGCATGCCAGGCTCCCTTGTCCTTCCCTTTCTCCTGGAGTTTGCTCAAGTCTGCGTCCAGTGAATTGGTGAGCCTGTCTAACCATCTCATCCTCTACTGTCCCCATACCTTTTGCCTTCAATCTTTCCCAGCACCAAGGTCTTTCCTAATGATTCAGCTCTTTGCATGAGGTACCAAAGTATTCAAGCTTCAGATTCAACATCAGGCCTTCCAATAAATATTCAGGATTTATTTCACTTAAGATTGATGGATTTGATCCCCTTGCTGTATAAAAGTTTTTTCTCCAGTAGAACAATTTGAAAGCATAAATTCTTCAGTGCTCAGCCTTCTTTATGGTCCAGTTCTCACATCTATACATGACTACTGGAAAAACCATAGCTTTGACTATATGAACCTTTGGGGCAAAGTGATGTCTCTGTTTTCTCATATGCTGTCTAGGTTTGTCATAGCTTTCCTTTCAAGAAGCAAGCATCTTTTTATTTCATAACTGTAGTCACTGTCCACAGTGGTTTTGGAGCCCAAGAAAATAAAGTCTGTCACTGATTCCACTTTTTCCCCTTCTGTTTGTCATGAAATGATTAGACCAGATGCCATGATCTTCATTTTTTGAATGTTGAATTTTAAGTCAGCTTTTTTTACTCTCTGCTTTGACCCTCATCAAGAGGCTCTTTAGTTGCTCTTCACTTTCTGTCATTAGAGTGTTATCATCTGCATATCTGAAGTTGTTGATATTTCTCCCAGCAATCCTAATTCTAGCTTGTGATTCATCTAGGCCAGCATTTTGCATGATGTTAAATAAGCAGGGTGACAGTGTATTCTCTTCCCAATATTGAACCAGTCCATTGTTCCATGTCTGGTTATAACAGTTGCTTCTTGACCTGCTTACAGGTTTCTCAGGAGACAGCTAAGGTGGTTTGATATTCTCATCTCTTTAAGAATTTTCCACAGTCTATTGTAATCCACATCGTCAAAGGCTTTAACATACTTAATGAAGTAGAAGTATTTTCTGGAATTCCCTTGTTTTCTCTATGATCAAACAAATGTAGGCAATTTGATCCCTGGTTCCTCTGCCTTTTCTAAACCCAGACTGAACATCTGCAAGTTTCTGATTCAAGTACTGCTGAAGTCTACCTTAAAGATTTTAGAGCATAAACTTACTAGCACATGAATTGCACACACTTATACTGTAACTGAACATTCTTTGGCATTGCCTTTCTTTGAAACTGGATTGAAAACTCATCTTTTCCAATCCTGTGGGCACTGCTGAGTTTTCTAAATTTGCTGACATATTGTGTGCAGCACTCTCATGGCATTATCTTATAGTATTTTAAATAGTTTAGCGGGAATTCCATCACCTCCACTAACTTTAATTGTAGTAATGCTTCTTGAGGCCCACTTGACTTCACATCCCTGGATGTCTGACTCTAGGTAAGTCACAATACCATTGTGGTTATCCTGGTCATTAAGACATTTATTGTATAGTTCTTCTGTGTATTCTTGCCGCCTNATAGTAATGCTTCTTGAGGCCCACTTGACTTTACTGGATGGATGTCTGGATGTCTGACTCTAGGTAAGTCACAATACCATTGTGGTTATCCTGGTCATTAAGACGTTTATTGTATAGTTCTTCTGTGTATTCTTGCCACCTCTTCTTAATTTCTTCTGCTTCTGTTAGGTCCTTTCCATTTCTGTCCTTATCATTCCCATCCTTGCAAAAAATATTCTCTTGTTACCTCCAATTTCTTTTAAGAGATCTCTAGTCTTTCTCATTTTATTGTTGTCCTCTGTTTCTTTGGATTGTTCATTTCTTAATTTTTGCTAGTTTTAATTACTTTATATTACTGGTATATATGGGCCTCCTTGGTGGCTCAGGCAGTAAAGAATCTGCCTGCAATGTAGGAGACCTGGCTTCAATCCCTGGATTGGGAAGATCACCTGGAGGAGGCCATGGCAACCCACTCCAGTATTCTTGCCTGGAGAATCCTCATGGACAGAGGAGCCTGGCAGGCTACAGGCATGACTGAATGACTAAGCACAGCACAGCACACTGGTATAATATAAACTTTAGTTTCTCATGGAAAAAAAAATTCAACAAGGTCCTTGTTGATTATACATTTTAAATGTAGCAATATGCACACGTCCATCCCAGATTCCCTAACTCTTCCTTCCCCCTATCCTTACTCTTGGCAACCATAAGTTCATTCTCTAAATCTGTGAGTCTTTTTATATTTTGTAAGTTTGTGTGTAACATTTATTTTTTTGATTCCACATTTAGGGATGTCATAAAATATTTCTCCTCACTTTGAGTTTTTACTCTGTATGACATTCTCTAGGTCCATCCATGTTGCTGCAAATGACATTATTTCATTCTTTTTAATGGCTGAATAGTATTCCATCATATATATTTACCACATCTTCTTTATCCATTCCTCTGTTGATGAACATTTAGGTTGCTTCCATGTCTTATCTATTATAAACAGTGCTGCAATGAATATTTGGGTGCATGTATCCTTTAGCATCATGTATTTCTCCAGATAAATGCCCAGGAGTGAGATTGCAGGGTAGTATGTTAACTCTATTTTTAGTTTTTTAAGGAACCTTCATATTGTTCTCCATAGTGTCTATACCAATTTACATTGTCATCAACAGTATAGAATTTACCCTCTCCAGCATTTATGGTTTGTGGATTTATTGTTGATAGCCATTATGGGTGGTGTGAGGTGATATTGCATTGTAGTTTTGGCCTGCATTTCTCTAATACTTAGTGATGAAGAACATCTTTTAGTGTGCCTGTTGGCTATCTGTATTTCTTCTTTGGAAAAATGTGTTTTTAGGTCTTCTGTCCATTTTTGAGTGGACTGGTTGTAGCCTACAGATATAATGCAATCCCTATCAAATTACCAATGGCATTTTTCACAGAGCTAGAAAAAAAATCTCAAAATTTGTATGGAGACACAAAGTGAAACTGTTAGTAACTCAGTTGTGTGTAATTCTGTGCAACTAACCCTATGGACAGTAGCCCACCAGGCTCCTCTGTATGGGATTCTCCAAGCAAGAAACCTGGAATGGGTTCCTATGCCCTCTTCTAGGGTACCTTCCCATCCCAGGAATCAAACCTGCATCTCTTTTGACTTCTGCATTGGCAGGCAGGTTCTTTCCCACTAGTGCCACCTGGGAAGCCTCCAAATATATGCACCAACGGTCAATTAATCTATGGCAGAAGAGGCAAGATACACAATTTTGGAAAGACAGTCTCTTCAGAAAATGGTGGTGAGAAATCTGAGCCACTACAGGAGAAAAGGTGAGTTTTCATTCTAATTCCAAAGAAGGGAAATGCCAAAGAATGTTCAAGCTACTGCACAATTGCACTCATTTCACATGCAGCAAGGGCATGCTCAAAATCCTCCACGCTAGGCTTCAACAGTATATAAGCCAAGAACTTCCAGATGTACAAACTGGATTTAGAAAAGGCAGAGGAACNAGAATGTTCAAGCTACTGCACAATTGCACTCATTTCACATGCAGCAAGGGCATGCTCAAAATCCTCCACGCTAGGCTTCAACAGTATATAAGCCAAGAACTTCCAGATGTACAAACTGGATTTAGAAAAGGCAGAGGAACCAGAGATCAAATTGGCAACATCCACTGTGGAAAGTTCTGAAAGACATGGGAATACCAGACCACCTGACCTGCCTCTTGAGAAACCTGTATGCAGGTAAGGAAGCAACAGTCAGAACTGGACATGGAACAACAGACTAGTTCCAAATAGGAAAAGGAGCACATCAAGGCTGTATATTGTCACCCTGCTTATTTAATTTATATGCAGAGTACATCATGAGAAATGCTGGGCTGGATGANTCAAGATGCAGGACGTTTCCATTGCTGCAGAGATCTCTTCTGCCTTGTAGCTCTATCCTCTTCTCACTGCCTCCCCTACCTTAACCCTCCAGCAGCCAGTCCTGGAGGGTTAAGGACCACTCTGTCCTCCACTCCTTTCATTTTGTCATTATGTTCATGGACTCACACTTTAGGTAACCTTTTGGGACTGGCTTTTTCATTCAGTATTATTCTCTGGAGGTTTGTCCAGATCTGTGTGTATCAGTAGTTCCATTTATTGCTGACTAGTATGACTAGTATTTGTCATTTTAGAAAAAGGTAATCATTTCACAATATATATACTTATGTGTATTACTTAAACCTATGTATAAGGTTTATACGTCTGTTACATCTTAAAGCTGGGAAAAATAAATAAAAGTTCATTGTACAAGAGGGAAGAAATGAGCAATAAAATACAATGCCAAGTAATAGGATGTTTCTCTTTTTTTGTTTGTTTGTGTGGGGAGGTGGGGGTGGGGGAAGAAGCACTTATCTCTTAGAGATATTGTAGGATTTTCAGATGAGATGATGTGTCTGGGATTTGTTTTAAAATAATCTGAGCAAAGGGGTTATAAATGAATCATGATTTCTATGTTAGTAATCAGAGGAGTTAGCTGTTGGAAACATGGGATTCAAGGTTCTGTTCTGTCTTCTANGATGAGATGATGTGTCTGGGATTTGTTTTAAAATAATCTGAGCAAAGGGGTTATAAATGAATCATGATTTCTATGTTAGTAATCAGAGGAGTTAGCTGTTGGAAACATGGGATGCAAGGTTCTGTTCTGTCTTCTATTTGAGTGTTTGAAACTTGACATTATTAAATGTTAAAAATACAGCAGTCTGAGCCCTTTATTTAGAGAGATGGAGCCAGCTACAGGAACTAAAAATGAGCCAATAAATAAGTAAATGGCAGGGACAGAAAAATGTTTGCTTTTCACCAGAAGCTTTCCTGTTCAGTTTGATGTATTGCTCTGTACCTGGACTATTTTAAAATAATTTAAAAGTTACTCTAAAAACAATTTAATTTAATTGTGCAAATAATACAAGAAGTAGCTATTGCATGACCTCGTTCCCTGTGTGAGAAGAAATAGTGGTGATTGGGGAGTAAATAGAATCCCATTAAACATAATATCTTCAGTTGTCCTTTGTCTCCAACTCCTAAACCAGTGTCATCATTTCTAGATCACATGGCTTCCTGAGGATTCCAGCTGCTTAGCTTCCCAGGTGGCTCACTGGTTAATAATCTGCTTCCCAATGCAAGACATATAGGAGATGTGGGTTTGATCTCTGGGTCGGGAAGATCCTCTGGAGTAGGAAATGGCAACCCACTCCAGTATTATTGCCTGGAACATCCCATGGACAGAGGAGCCTGGCAGGCTACAGTCCATAGGGTCGCAAAGAGTTGGACACAACTGAGTACGCACGCACTCACTTCTCTTGTTTATTACAGTCTAAAGAAGGCTTTTTGTATTGGAGTAAATTCAGGTATTGATAAAATTCTAACCTTTGTAAAGACAAAACCTTCTTGTGGATAAGATAAGCATTGCTAGATATTTTTTCATGACAGACCACAGGCTTTCTTTTTTTTTTTTTAATTAGCTCTTATTGGAGTGCAGTAGTTTTACACTGTTGTGTTAGTTCATCTTTACTTTTTTCTTTTTGGCTGGTGTCCTTCTCTTGGTCCATGACTGTGAAAAAACAATACTAGTCTTTCCTCATGTTTGACAGATTTTCTGTTTAACTGTACTTTTCCTTTCTCATTCATTCATTAGTTCATTTATGTTTCTTGAGAAGCCACTAAGTTCCAGGCACTGTTGCAGATGCTGGAGACAGTTTATATAAACAAAGATTTCCAGAATCCTGTTAAAAGGGGATTTACTTGAGCCATGAATCAGAAGCTATCCTGATGGCATTGATCATAGTGTACTCACCAAAGCAGTAGGGCCAAGTTCACACAGTAACACTAAGAGCATAATTTAATGTTAAAAGTACTTCCTTCCCTATCAGTATTCAAAGGAGTAAGAAGAAAAAGAATAACGAACACATAGCCTTTCCTATGAATCAAGCCGTACTTTAACCTTTTCACATATATTGACATGATGCTCACAACTTTCTGTGGTATGTGCTTTTGTGGTTCCCATTTTGCAGATGAGAAGACTAAGGGACAGAGAGGTGAGGTAACTTGCCTAAGATTACAAAGCAGTGAGTGAAATGTCAGAGTCAGGATTTGAACTGAAGACAACTGGCACAAAGCCAAATATTTCTCTATTGCGACTTAGCTATGGAGCCCAAGTAAAGATTTTTCTCTTGGTTTCCATTTCCATTACCCAAACTATAATTTTCCCAACTGTTCCTTGGAAATCAACAGATGTTCTCTGGAAAAAAAAATGTTCCATGGAAAAATATTTAAGCCAGCATTTTTCTAATGTATATAGAGGTTATTTATACTGAGTACTTCTCAGAGAATTTAGTGTTCAGTGTATACTGTAAATCACCAAGAGGACCATTTATCTTGTACAGTTCTAAAGTTATTTTTTCATGGAATATTTTTTTCTTATTTTGTTTTTACAGGATATCTATAGAAATCTCAAGGAACTTAAAGTTCTGTGCCATTTCTGTACTCTTAAATATCTTCCACTCTTCCACACCATTCACTTCTGTGCTGTCACCCAAATACTCTCTCTCAAATGCAGACTCAGATGTTCCCACTCTCTGAATCCCCATGTGGTGAGCCCTCATTGCTTTGGGGTATATTCATTGCACTGAAGGGCCTTGCTGGCTTTGTTGGCCTCTTCTGCTGCTGCTTTGTGGGTCGGTGGACCATGAACAGCTCCTCCTCTGCTCTGTGCTGCCTCACTTAGACCTGTTCCCTCTGCATCCACTTGAAAAGCCCTTCTTTGCACTCCCATCAATAACTGAAACAATTCTCACTTGTTTAAAATTTGGCTTAGACATTCCATTTCCTGTGGACCCTGTCTTGAAAACCTCCTGTAGGCCAGGTCTCCGTCTTCTCAGTCTATGTAGAGTCTTTCCTGGTCTGTATGTATGTATTACAATTACTTGCCATTAAACCAAGAGTTCCCTAAGGACTTGTTTTTACATCTCATACCTAGCAAATTATTACCTGCACAAAGCAGTTTCTCCATAAATATTTGAATGGATGCCATTTTCCAGAAGCTCTAACTGTTAGCATTGTATTCCTTATGTTGACCTAAAATCTGGTTCTTTCCAGTATTATCACATTGAATATATTTCATTCTTTTTGCTCATAACAACCTATCTAATAATACTGTATTATTTCAATTCAGTGTTTGAGTTCCCTTCAAGTCTTCTCCTTGCAAAACTTACTTATTTATTGTTCTTATATTTTTATGAGCTATATGCCTAGAAGTAGCATTGCTGGAATATCCACATGAAACTTTTTTAAACAGTAGAGCATTAGTACTCAGTTACTGATAGGCAGTCAGAATGAACACTGCATTCCAGATAGTATTAAAGCAGTTTTAATTTTTATAGAAACCCACGTGTTTTCCATCAGTTATTACCAAACCTTTTCCCCTTATCTTCGGCTTCTGCTTATTGAATTCCATCTTATTTNAGGAGCCTGGCAGGCTACAGTCCATAGGGTCGCAAAGAGTTGGACACAACTGAGTACGCACGCACTCACTTCTCTTGTTTATTACAGTCTAAAGAAGGCTTTTTGTATTGGAGTAAATTCAGGTATTGATAAAATTCTAACCTTTGTAAAGACAAAACCTTCTTGTGGATAAGATAAGCATTGCTAGATATTTTTTCATGACAGACCACAGGCTTTCTTTTTTTTTTTTTAATTAGCTCTTATTGGAGTGCAGTAGTTTTACACTGTTGTGTTAGTTCATCTTTACTTTTTTCTTTTTGGCTGGTGTCCTTCTCTTGGTCCATGACTGTGAAAAAACAATACTAGTCTTTCCTCATGTTTGACAGATTTTCTGTTTAACTGTACTTTTCCTTTCTCATTCATTCATTAGTTCATTTATGTTTCTTGAGAAGCCACTAAGTTCCAGGCACTGTTGCAGATGCTGGAGACAGTTTATATAAACAAAGATTTCCAGAATCCTGTTAAAAGGGGATTTACTTGAGCCATGAATCAGAAGCTATCCTGATGGCATTGATCATAGTGTACTCACCAAAGCAGTAGGGCCAAGTTCACACAGTAACACTAAGAGCATAATTTAATGTTAAAAGTACTTCCTTCCCTATCAGTATTCAAAGGAGTAAGAAGAAAAAGAATAACGAACACATAGCCTTTCCTATGAATCAAGCCGTACTTTAACCTTTTCACATATATTGACATGATGCTCACAACTTTCTGTGGTATGTGCTTTTGTGGTTCCCATTTTGCAGATGAGAAGACTAAGGGACAGAGAGGTGAGGTAACTTGCCTAAGATTACAAAGCAGTGAGTGAAATGTCAGAGTCAGGATTTGAACTGAAGACAACTGGCACAAAGCCAAATATTTCTCTATTGCAACTTAGCTATGGAGCCCAAGTAAAGATTTTTCTCTTGGTTTCCATTTCCATTACCCAAACTATAATTTTCCCAACTGTTCCTTGGAAATCAACAGATGTTCTCTGGAAAAAAAAATGTTTCATGGAAAAATATTTAAGCCAGCATTTTTCTAATGTATATAGAGGTTATTTATACTGAGTACTTCTCAGAGAATTTAGTGTTCAGTGTATACTGTAAATCACCAAGAGGACCATTTATCTTGTACAGTTCTAAAGTTATTTTTTCATGGAATATTTTTTTCTTATTTTGTTTTTACAGGATATCTATAGAAATCTCAAGGAACTTAAAGTTCTGTGCCATTTCTGTACTCTTAAATATCTTCCACTCTTCCACACCATTCACTTCTGTGCTGTCACCCAAATACTCTCTCTCAAATGCAGACTCAGATGTTCCCACTCTCTGAATCCCCATGTGGTGAGCCCTCATTGCTTTGGGGTATATTCATTGCACTGAAGGGCCTTGCTGGCTTTGTTGGCCTCTTCTGCTGCTGCTTTGTGGGTCGGTGGACCACGAACAGCTCCTCCTCTGCTCTGTGCTGCCTCACTTAGACCTGTTCCCTCTGCATCGGCTTGAAAAGCCCTTCTTTGCACTCCCATCATCAACCGAAACAATTCTCACTTGTTTAAAATTTGGCTTAGACATTCCATTTCCTGTGGACCCTGTCTTGAAAACCTCCTGTAGGCCAGGTCTCCGTCTTCTCAGTCTATGTAGAGTCTTTCCTGGTCTGTATGTATGTATTACAATTACTTGCCATTAAACCAAGAGTTCCCTAAGGACTTTTTTTTACATCTTATACCTAGCAAATTATTACCTGCACAAAGCAGTTTCTCCATAAATATTTGAATGGATGCCATTTTCCAGAAGCTCTAACTGTTAGCATTGTATTCCTTATGTTGACCTAAAATCTGGTTCTTTCCAGTATTATCACATTGAATATATTTCATTCTTTTTGCTCATAACAACCTATCTAATAATACTGTATTATTTCAATTCAGTGTTTGAGTTCCCTTCAAGTCTTCTCCTTGCAAAACTTACTTATTTATTGTTCTTATATTTTTATGAGCTATATGCCTAGAAGTAGCATTGCTGGAATATCCACATGAAACTTTTTTAAACAGTAGAGCATTAGTACTCAGTTACTGATAGGCAGTCAGAATGAACACTGCATTCCAGATAGTATTAAAGCAGTTTTAATTTTTATAGAAACCCACGTGTTTTCCATCAGTTATTACCAAACCTTTTCCCCTTATCTTCGGCTTCTGCTTATTGAATTCCATCTTATTTTGACCTAATCATTTTAATCTTGATTAGATCATCTCTTGTTTGAGATAGCTTTGCATTATCTTCAAATTTTATGTATATACCTGTTGTTTCTTCATCCACATCTCGGAACAGAAAACAGTTTCCAATAGAGAACTCATTCTAGGTTAATCCTGAGTCATCCTAACCACATCCTAGTTACAATTCCTCTTGTCTTCAGTCTGTCCCATTCTACAGCACCTCGCCTGTCTTTCACTTATCCAGAACTTATTTCAGCACATGCTTTGTGGAAATATAGACTGTGACTGTACAATTCATAAATTGAGTTCAGCTTTTTATTTTAGTTGACACCTGTAAACTACCTAGCCCCTTCACCCTGACTCAGGTTTCTCAAGTTTTAAATGGAATAACTAGTCTGAAGTTTTTCTGTAAAAATTTAATCTGAGGGTCAGAAGGGTACGTGGTGCTCCATCCTTCTCAGTGACGGTGTTCTAATACATTTTCTCAGGTTTTAAAAAGTTGCAAAAAGAAGAAAGGAAAGGGAAAGAGAAAAGGTGTCCAGAAGTCTTTATATGGAGAAAGAGACATTGCCTCTAAGAAGCCGCTCCTGAGCCCTATCCCTGAGCTGCCAGAGGTCTCTGAGACTCCATTGGTTGGGAGCCTCGTTCGGAGGATGTACCCAGGTAGCGTATCCTTTGTCACCACTGTATCTCTTCTCCCTCTTTGTTGCCATTTCACTCCCTTTTTTCCCCCCTTTTCTCTTCATTGTGTCAAGAATACATATATTTAAAATAGCAACTTTCCCTCCTATTCCCACAAGAATGTTAAGAAGCAATGGGCAACTTCCCTGGTGGTTCAGTGGCAAAGACTCCAAGCTTCCAATGCAGGGGCTATGAGTTTGATCCCTGGTCGGGGAACTAAGATCCCACATGCTATAAGGTGTGGCCAAAAAAGCGTTGTTTTTTTTAAAAGCAGTAGTTCTTTAACTTTCAGATCACCTAGACACTTTTAAGAATCTGCTGGACACCCCCTCTCCTCAGAGAAACTCAGACACAGTATATTGTATATAATTTTAGGGGAAAAAATTTCCTTTTATCCTGTCTTTGCTTTTTGAAGCATTTTGGTAAAGCAAAATGAATTCTTCATTGATGGTGTATTCCATTGATGAAAGTCAACAAGGTGATGGCTCAGTAATAGGTGTATCTTCTATGAATTTAAAAAAAATAAAAATAAAAACTTGCCCAGAAAAAACTTCATTAGAGTTGGCACTGCTAAACATCTTCTGGAAATAGCATTTATAAATCAAACTTGATTACTTGGAAAATTTTGTTGAAAAGGAAGATTAAGTCTGTTGATACCCTGATTAGATAAAAACTGGATTGGAGTTATATCTGGTTGGTTAATGCTTGAGTTTAAATCGACTAAATCATCCTGAAAATTGAAAATGAGTTCATTTGGTGCGTGAATTTTGTATGGAACCAGTTTTAAAATAGCTTCCTTTGTCAGTCATCAAATATTTATAGCCTACAGGCCATTTGCAACATACTATAAAGGATCTATCATAGATTCAGGGGTGAATATGGTACACGTCATTATGGACTCTTGGTGTCTGCTTCCCAGGTAGCACTAGGGGTAAAGAATCTGCCTCCTAATGCAGGGGACAATGGGATGGAGACACAGGAGATATGCGTTCAATCCCTGGGTCGGGAGGATCCCCTGAAGGAGGAAATGGCAACCCACTCCAGTATTCTTGCCTGGATAATTCCATGGGCAGAGGAGCCTGGCAGGCTACAGTCCACAGGGCCACAAAGAGTCAGACACAACTTAGCAGCCGAGCACAGTGCTGCTCAGCCTTTAGGACATAGCCAGGCTGGCTATGTTCCCAGGAAAGCTCTATGTTCACATTATACCTTTACCACCTGGTTTATAATGATCTGTCCACCATCTTCCCCTGCAAGTTTTCGTTCCCATGAGACTGGAAACCAAGACCTATTTTCATTATATCGCCAGTTCCTCATAGGGTTTTTCTAAAGGCATTTGAACAGTGACTGTTAGTGCATATCTTCCATCATGCATCCTATTAGAGAATGTCTTTTCAAAAATACCTGAAGCTTTTTTTTTTTTTTAATCTGTAGGTTTCATCTGCTCTGAGGGTCTGAAGCCATCTCTCCATCCCCCTCTCTTCTTCCCTCCCTCTTTTTCCCTCCAACCTTCTCCCTTGCCTTCCTTTTCTAGTATGTTAATCTCATGAAAAATACACAAATATCAATGTTTTAAAGTTGTCTAAAGAGCCCAATTGACATATGGGTTGGTTGGCACCAAGGGGCTTCTATCCTATGTTATCTCCAGCTTTCCGTGACATGATTGTAAGTACCCAAATCAGAGATGAATAAATACCTTTTCACACTGACAGGTTGTTTTGTAGGTTTGGGGCTCAGCTTATGTTTTTATCTTTCAGTTTCAATTCTGTTTGAAACTTTTTTTTATACACATTTGACTGACGAATTAGAAACTTTATTATCTGCAATAACCAGAAGATGACTTCTCATGGTACTGAGCTTGAGAGCTCACAAAGCCTGGATTCACTTAGGCTGTATTATGCAACCTAAAAACCTTGATGATGTATTTTTCACCTGTGATGTAACACCAGGTGCCAGAAACACATGGCAGGCTCCTTCTTGGAGGTTGAATTATAGTCAGAGATGGACATGGAATGGGAGAGATTTCTAGAGCATGGAAACCAACAGGGCTGTATTTGAGAGTATGGTGCAGTTCATGTTAATTTTTTAACACAGGGCATAACACCTGAGTGTCTTCAGAAGTACCCTTTTAACAAAGTTCTCAAATGCCCCCAGAATTCCAGATTTTCTCTTTTCTATTTCAAGGGGGGACATGGATAGAAAAGTTTCCAAAGCACAATGTTGCCCGTTTTCAGTAATTCATTTTTCGGGAAATGGAAAATGTGTCTGCCTCACGCTAACTGACCTTGTAGTATGGGAAGCACATTAGAATAGAGGAAGCCATTTCAGATACGGTTCTCATTTCCCTGGTCTCGGGTTGTGTGCTTTATTAATTCATGCATTAAGTACATATTTTCTTAACCTGTAGGTTGAGGAAGAACTGAGCAAGACAGACTGCTGACAGATGGAGGGGGTGGAAAAGCACAGGGTTGTATTTGTAGGTCTTGTGACTTTTTGAAAACTTGAAACACAGACTGATACAATTTGGCACCTGTTTTGATTTGTAAAAGTTTATTTCCATTGTTGCTTTTTAATTCAATTTAACCTTATTTACATACCCTTAGATGATTTCAACTCAAATGGTAAATTTGAAGAAGTGATGCTTCCGAAGAGAGAAAATCTTTTGTCTCAGGACCCAGAAGATTGGCAGGTGATTCAAGGCTTTAATAAAGACGATGCATCTGAATCCTGCAGCTCTGACACGAAAAGTTCCTCATCTTTTAGTAATGCTACTTTTGAGCAAGATGCAAATATAAATTCTATAGAAATGGATGAAAATGAAAATATCCCCAAAGCAATTACATTGGAAAGTGAAAACAAACTAAAAACTGGGACTGAGTGTGAAAACAGCCATATTTCTTATACTTTGGTGACTGTAACACCCCTTGTATCGGATAATCCAAAACCCAATTTTCCCCTGCAGTCCCAAGAACTTTGTGCTGCTGGTCACAATGTGGAAAACCTCTTTCAAATCTCAGAAGATATGAGCATCAAATGTGAAAAACAGAGTGGCTTCTCAGTCATTCCGGAAGACAAACTACAGACTGAGCATCTCCTACCTGATTCACAAAAAGAATGTGATTATTCAGAAGATGTCTTAACTGACCAGAGAGAAGTAAGTAAAAGTCAAGGTGAGAATTTGGGACAAAACTCCACAGCAAGTTGCAGTGGTGTGAGTGACAGAGAAGGAAAATACAGAGAACACTCTGTGAGTGGTTCTGATGGGCCAGGTTTACATTTGGAAAGAACCAGCAACCTCCAACCTTCCTACAGCATGAGCAGCTTGGTAGAAATTAGTTTAGAAAATTCCCAACTGTGTGAAGAGTTATCTGACTCCATTGAGCAAAGCCTTCAGAGAACAAAGAGCGAAACCAAAGTAAGACGCAGCTTGAGGCTACAGAAAAGTTTGAAAAGCGAAGGAGGGCTCGTGTGGGTTTCGCTTCCACTGCCTCCTGCCTCCTGCGCTTTACAGAGAACCAAGAGGAGAACAGTAGGTTCTCTTGACAGCAGAGGCTTCGAGCCTGTGTCTTCCGGGCAGGATCCTTGCACGCTGTCCTCCACATCAAGTGAGGAGAATGGTGAGGGCTTTACTGCTGCTCCTGCTGGCAGCTTACCTGGGAAGAGAAGGAGGAGAAGCTTCTGTACCTCCACATTTGCCAATCCTAAAAGTACCACCCAGTCAAGAGGCTACAAGAGAAGATCCCTTTTCAGCCAGAAGGGAGAGGACACGCTCCAAGAGACTTTGAGAGAATCAGACCTATCAGAGAACTGAAGCAGTCACTGAGACTGCCAGCGGGACAGTTTGGCAAGAGAGAAGGTAACCCACCGTTCATGCCTGAAAGATTCTTTCATCCAGTTCCCATCTTTGTTCAACCTCAATGTTTTAAAAGTTTCCAATAAAATCATTTGAGTTGAACCTACATTTAAGGAGAAATAAGTGAATTTCTTCATCCTTCCAAACTAAAGCATTGTATTAAATATGTCCTCCCCTCAAAGGAGAAATGTTTTGTTGGTATTCTGTTACAAAGCATTGGTTTCAGACCCAACAACTTATCTCTCGAGTTTTATTTCATGTTGCCACATATTTACCACTGAAGCTTTAGAGTTTCTGTTGTGAAAAAGCATCTTTTAGAACTGAGTTGTTTTATGTGGATGAAAAGAGTTTTCTTTTGGTTTGACTTTTTTTTTCTTTAACAAATTAATGTAATGACTGTAACTTTCTGAAAGTTGAAGGTTATGTAAGGTTGAAAACTTAAAGCGGCCTCAGGTGGGGTATACTTTGTCTTGAAATATTGTCCCCAAAAACAACTAGGAAAGGTGGAAATGATAAACCTTGTTTTGGGTTAAAGTTAAGAGAAGCTTTAATCATTTACTTCATCTCAAATAAAACTTTAAGCAGTTAGATTAAAAGCAAATCTTAAACATGGGATTTTGAAAAAACTCTTTCAGTAAGAATAAGAATATTCTTATTTCAATAAGAATTATTTCAATTTCAATAAGAATTCTTATTTTAATTTCAATAATAAGAATATTGCAAATCTATCACTATGAAATGAATTTATAATTTAAAATAACTAATGTGAAAGCATTTTAACCTTCAAACAAGACTCTTGTATGCTTTGTCAGGTAGGAAGTGGGAGATTGGTTTTTGGCGAAAGTATAAACAGTCTGGTGGAGGACTCATCTCTCATGTTATTCAAATTAGTCACAGGTAATTTGGGATTTAATTTATGGTTCTCCATTAAAAAATCCAGAAAGAAACTCACTTGAAGGCCCCTAGAAAATTGGTTCACTAGAAACCTAGTGTTAGGCTGCTGATTTCTCTCAACATGGCATTTTCCAGCCTTGCTAACTTTTTATTTCACAATACCAAGTACTAACACTTGTTTTTTCCAGCTAAGTTTCAGCGATACATTGTCACTTGGCGACAGCAGTTTGAAAATCTAAATTGCTATATATCTAGAATTTGTGAATGTGCATAAATCATTGTATCATTAAACAATTGTTTTTGAAATCCTTTAAATCATTAAGCTCTCCCTCTCCCAGTGATCACAGAAACATGTTAACAAATAGGGCTCTCTATAAATAACACAACAGGGAAGAAAGCTCCTGCTGGGCGCCCATTTCCCCCTCCTCAGATAGAGACTATTTGTTACCTCCTTGGCACCAATAGGTCTGGGACTCCTGCTGCTAAAGACTAATGTATTTTACATTAACACTCAAAGTGATCCCCAATTTCTCCTTCTAAAGGGTGGATTGTTTCAGAAATTCTTTTATCTTTACAGGTAAATTATTTATGGACTTCTTTTCCCCACCCCCACCACATTTATAGTTCGGTTTGGTTGACATATCTCTACCACTGGAGAAAAAAAAAAAAAAGAAAAACTTTTTGGTTTGGGTCATTTAAAAAGAAAAGGGGAAAAAAAAACTTCAGAAACATACAATGTTAGAGGGTTTTAAAAAAATTTTTGTTGTTTATTCAACATAGAAGCTAAAATTACTGTTATTTTCTAACTTTTTTACTTTATATGATCTCAATTGTACTTGAATTTTTAGAATTTGACATGCTTTGTTTTATTTCCAAAAAAGTGCTAATGAGGATTAAGACATATTTCAGTCTGGTTTTTTTTTCATTGTGAATTTTTTTGGCTTGGTTTNCTTATACTTTGGTGACTGTAACACCCCTTGTATCGGATAATCCAAAACCCAATTTTCCCCTGCAGTCCCAAGAACTTTGTGCTGCTGGTCACAATGTGGAAAACCTCTTTCAAATCTCAGAAGATATGAGCATCAAATGTGAAAAACAGAGTGGCTTCTCAGTCATTCCGGAAGACAAACTACAGACTGAGCATCTCCTACCTGATTCACAAAAAGAATGTGATTATTCAGAAGATGTCTTAACTGACCAGAGAGAAGTAAGTAAAAGTCAAGGTGAGAATTTGGGACAAAACTCCACAGCAAGTTGCAGTGGTGTGAGTGACAGAGAAGGAAAATACAGAGAACACTCTGTGAGTGGTTCTGATGGGCCAGGTTTACATTTGGAAAGAACCAGCAACCTCCAACCTTCCTACAGCATGAGCAGCTTGGTAGAAATTAGTTTAGAAAATTCCCAACTGTGTGAAGAGTTATCTGACTCCATTGAGCAAAGCCTTCAGAGAACAAAGAGCGAAACCAAAGTAAGACGCAGCTTGAGGCTACAGAAAAGTTTGAAAAGCGAAGGAGGGCTCGTGTGGGTTTCGCTTCCACTGCCTCCTGCCTCCTGCGCTTTACAGAGAACCAAGAGGAGAACAGTAGGTTCTCTTGACAGCAGAGGCTTCGAGCCTGTGTCTTCCGGGCAGGATCCTTGCACGCTGTCCTCCACATCAAGTGAGGAGAATGGTGAGGGCTTTACTGCTGCTCCTGCTGGCAGCTTACCTGGGAAGAGAAGGAGGAGAAGCTTCTGTACCTCCACATTTGCCAATCCTAAAAGTACCACCCAGTCAAGAGGCTACAAGAGAAGATCCCTTTTCAGCCAGAAGGGAGAGGACACGCTCCAAGAGACTTTGAGAGAATCAGACCTATCAGAGAACTGAAGCAGTCACTGAGACTGCCAGCGGGACAGTTTGGCAAGAGAGAAGGTAACCCACCGTTCATGCCTGAAAGATTCTTTCATCCAGTTCCCATCTTTGTTCAACCTCAATGTTTTAAAAGTTTCCAATAAAATCATTTGAGTTGAACCTACATTTAAGGAGAAATAAGTGAATTTCTTCATCCTTCCAAACTAAAGCATTGTATTAAATATGTCCTCCCCTCAAAGGAGAAATGTTTTGTTGGTATTCTGTTAAAAAGCATTGGTTTCAGACCCAACAACTTATCTCTCGAGTTTTATTTCATGTTGCCACATATTTACCACTGAAGCTTTAGAGTTTCTGTTGTGAAAAAGCATCTTTTAGAACTGAGTTGTTTTATGTGGATGAAAAGAGTTTTCTTTTGGTTTGACTTTTTTTTTCTTTAACAAATTAATGTAATGACTGTAACTTTCTGAAAGTTGAAGGTTATGTAAGGTTGAAAACTTAAAGCGGCCTCAGGTGGGGTATACTTTGTCTTGAAATATTGTCCCCAAAAACAACTAGGAAAGGTGGAAATGATAAACCTTGTTTTGGGTTAAAGTTAAGAGAAGCTTTAATCATTTACTTCATCTCAAATAAAACTTTAAGCAGTTAGATTAAAAGCAAATCTTAAACATGGGATTTTGAAAAAACTCTTTCAGTAAGAATAAGAATATTCTTATTTCAATAAGAATTATTTCAATTTCAATAAGAATTCTTATTTTAATTTCAATAATAAGAATATTGCAAATCTATCACTATGAAATGAATTTATAATTTAAAATAACTAATGTGAAAGCATTTTAACCTTCAAACAAGACTCTTGTATGCTTTGTCAGGTAGGAAGTGGGAGATTGGTTTTTGGCGAAAGTATAAACAGTCTGGTGGAGGACTCATCTCTCATGTTATTCAAATTAGTCACAGGTAATTTGGGATTTAATTTATGGTTCTCCATTAAAAAATCCAGAAAGAAACTCACTTGAAGGCCCCTAGAAAATTGGTTCACTAGAAACCTAGTGTTAGGCTGCTGATTTCTCTCAACATGGCATTTTCCAGCCTTGCTAACTTTTTATTTCACAATACCAAGTACTAACACTTGTTTTTTCCAGCTAAGTTTCAGCGATACATTGTCACTTGGCGACAGCAGTTTGAAAATCTAAATTGCTATATATCTAGAATTTGTGAATGTGCATAAATCATTGTATCATTAAACAATTGTTTTTGAAATCCTTTAAATCATTAAGCTCTCCCTCTCCCAGTGATCACAGAAACATGTTAACAAATAGGGCTCTCTATAAATAACACAACAGGGAAGAAAGCTCCTGCTGGGCGCCCATTTCCCCCTCCTCAGATAGAGACTATTTGTTACCTCCTTGGCACCAATAGGTCTGGGACTCCTGCTGCTAAAGACTAATGTATTTTACATTAACACTCAAAGTGATCCCCAATTTCTCCTTCTAAAGGGTGGATTGTTTCAGAAATTCTTTTATCTTTACAGGTAAATTATTTATGGACTTCTTTTCCCCACCCCCACCACATTTATAGTTCGGTTTGGTTGACATATCTCTACCACTGGAGAAAAAAAAAAAAAAGAAAAACTTTTTGGTTTGGGTCATTTAAAAAGAAAAGGGGAAAAAAAAACTTCAGAAACATACAATGTTAGAGGGTTTTAAAAAAATTTTTGTTGTTTATTCAACATAGAAGCTAAAATTACTGTTATTTTCTAACTTTTTTACTTTATATGATCTCAATTGTACTTGAATTTTTAGAATTTGACATGCTTTGTTTTATTTCCAAAAAAGTGCTAATGAGGATTAAGACATATTTCAGTCTGGTTTTTTTTTCATTGTGAATTTTTTTGGCTTGGTTTTTCAAATGTAAAATTGTTCTCTTTTCCTAGCATCTGCAGTTAAACAGATTAACACTTTACAAGTTTAAAATATTTCACTCTAAATTTTTTGTTGCTATCTGTAAAATAACAAATAGGCTGTTTTCCTAAAAAAAGAAGTCTTGAGAAAGCGTAACCACTTGGAGGTAATTTTATGCACTGTCTCATTTATATCATAAATTTGTGAAAAGTTAATGATTTCTGTATTTTCTCATGCTTGCTTCTTTTTAACTGTTTCTTTTCGTTAATGGTTAAATCAAGAACCGCCTGATCTTTTTTTACTGCAGTAACCCTTGACATTTTGCCTTAGAAAAGTTTCCACCGTATCTGCTCCCATTGATTCTCACTTGTTCCAGAAGATGGCAGCATGACATCTGAAGTTATTGTGTGTGCACTGCCTTAAACTAGGGCGGTGCTCTACAGTTGCTATGGGTGCTTCCCCTTAACGTTTATTTTCACTCCTTTTTATCAGAAAGGTCTATGTGTCTATTGAAAAAAGAGAACTGTGCAGAATGAAAAACTTTCTTCTACCCACCTGATGCAGACATGCCTAGAGCCACAGCTTTTTTCCTCCACCTTTCTAGGTGTCAACACCATTAACAGCATGCAAACCTCTTCCAGACCCTTTGCCTGTGTAAACATAGGTTTTGTTGTTTTGCTTTGTTTTTTTTAATTTAAAAAGTGGAAAAAATTTATTTCCTGAAACTTTTCAGTAAGAAAAGAAGTTTACTTTGAGGCACTTAAAAGTTTGTTTTTGTTTTTTTAATTGGAGGATAATTGGGTTTCATTGTTTTCTGATGGGATCACTCTGTATTCCATTTTACAACTTAAAGATTTTATTCAACAATATACCACGAATATCCCCATGATATTATGGAGAGTCCTGGTGCTACTTCATCTTTTTAACCCCTGTCTAGAGTGAGATAATTTGGATCTCTATAACGTAGTTCACCATCTCCTTAATAATGGGCCCTAGTTGTCTGTAGTTTTGTGTTAATGAAAATTATGCCACACTAGGCTTGTTTGCATAGAAGGTGATGGCACCCCACTCCAATTCTCTTGCCTGGGAAATCCCATGGATGGAGGAGCCTGGTGGGCTGCAGTCCATGGGGTTGCGAAGAGTCGGACATGCCTGAGGGACTTCACTTTCACGCATTGGAGAAGAAAATGGCAACCCACTCCAGTGTTCTTGCCTGGAGAATCTCAGGGATGGGGGAGCCTGGTGGGCTGCCGTCTATGGGGTTGCACAGAGTCGGACACAACTGAAGTGAATTAGCAGCAGCAGCAGGCTTATTTGAAAATGTAAGATAAATTCTTTGAAATTAAATGATTNTTCTTTTCCCCACCCCCACCACATTTATAGTTCGGTTTGGTTGACATATCTCTACCACTGGAGAAAAAAAAAAAAAAGAAAAACTTTTTGGTTTGGGTCATTTAAAAAGAAAAGGGGAAAAAAAAACTTCAGAAACATACAATGTTAGAGGGTTTTAAAAAAATTTTTGTTGTTTATTCAACATAGAAGCTAAAATTACTGTTATTTTCTAACTTTTTTACTTTATATGATCTCAATTGTACTTGAATTTTTAGAATTTGACATGCTTTGTTTTATTTCCAAAAAAGTGCTAATGAGGATTAAGACATATTTCAGTCTGGTTTTTTTTTCATTGTGAATTTTTTTGGCTTGGTTTTTCAAATGTAAAATTGTTCTCTTTTCCTAGCATCTGCAGTTAAACAGATTAACACTTTACAAGTTTAAAATATTTCACTCTAAATTTTTTGTTGCTATCTGTAAAATAACAAATAGGCTGTTTTCCTAAAAAAAGAAGTCTTGAGAAAGCGTAACCACTTGGAGGTAATTTTATGCACTGTCTCATTTATATCATAAATTTGTGAAAAGTTAATGATTTCTGTATTTTCTCATGCTTGCTTCTTTTTAACTGTTTCTTTTCGTTAATGGTTAAATCAAGAACCGCCTGATCTTTTTTTACTGCAGTAACCCTTGACATTTTGCCTTAGAAAAGTTTCCACCGTATCTGCTCCCATTGATTCTCACTTGTTCCAGAAGATGGCAGCATGACATCTGAAGTTATTGTGTGTGCACTGCCTTAAACTAGGGCGGTGCTCTACAGTTGCTATGGGTGCTTCCCCTTAACGTTTATTTTCACTCCTTTTTATCAGAAAGGTCTATGTGTCTATTGAAAAAAGAGAACTGTGCAGAATGAAAAACTTTCTTCTACCCACCTGATGCAGACATGCCTAGAGCCACAGCTTTTTTCCTCCACCTTTCTAGGTGTCAACACCATTAACAGCATGCAAACCTCTTCCAGACCCTTTGCCTGTGTAAACATAGGTTTTGTTGTTTTGCTTTGTTTTTTTTAATTTAAAAAGTGGAAAAAATTTATTTCCTGAAACTTTTCAGTAAGAAAAGAAGTTTACTTTGAGGCACTTAAAAGTTTGTTTTTGTTTTTTTAATTGGAGGATAATTGGGTTTCATTGTTTTCTGATGGGATCACTCTGTATTCCATTTTACAACTTAAAGATTTTATTCAACAATATACCACGAATATCCCCATGATATTATGGAGAGTCCTGGTGCTACTTCATCTTTTTAACCCCTGTCTAGAGTGAGATAATTTGGATCTCTATAACGTAGTTCACCATCTCCTTAATAATGGGCCCTAGTTGTCTGTAGTTTTGTGTTAATGAAAATTATGCCACACTAGGCTTGTTTGCATAGAAGGTGATGGCACCCCACTCCAATTCTCTTGCCTGGGAAATCCCATGGATGGAGGAGCCTGGTGGGCTGCAGTCCATGGGGTTGCGAAGAGTCGGACATGCCTGAGGGACTTCACTTTCACGCATTGGAGAAGAAAATGGCAACCCACTCCAGTGTTCTTGCCTGGAGAATCTCAGGGATGGGGGAGCCTGGTGGGCTGCCGTCTATGGGGTTGCACAGAGTCGGACACAACTGAAGTGAATTAGCAGCAGCAGCAGGCTTATTTGAAAATGTAAGATAAATTCTTTGAAATTAAATGATTCAGTTCATTTCTCTAGCTTACCTAGCAAAGTTCCTTTATAAAGATTTCACCTTCTGTCCACCATATTCTTCTGCCATCACTTCATGCCACGTTGCTTCCATTTTTTTTCTGACTGCCCTCTCCCCACTCCCCTGACTTAAGCTATAGAATTAATTGAATGTGAGACTTAGACCTGCCATACCAAGAAGGAAATAATAATGCCTGATTTGTGCTTTATATTGAAAGAGTTTCTCTTCATTCACTTTTTAAAGTCAGGTTTATTGAGGTATAATTCACCTACAGTACAGTTTCCCTTTTTTAAGTGTACCGGTTTGAAGTTTGGCAAATTCACACAAGTCATGTAACCACAGCCACGGTCAAGTAACAGAACATACTCATCACCCTGCAAAACATTTCCTCCCGCCAGTCATAGCCAATCCCCTCTCCCCTAAACCCAGCCCCTCACAATCACTCATCTGATTTCTATCCATATGCTGCTGCTGCTGCTAAGTCGCTTCAGTTGTGTCCAATTCTGTGCCACCCCAGAGATGGCAGCCCACCAGGCTCCCCCATCCCTGGGATTCTCCAGGCAAGAACACTGGAATGGGTTGCCATTTCCTTCTCCAATGCATGAAAGTGAAAAGTGAAAGGGAAGTCGCTCAGTCCTGTCCGACTTAGTGACCCCATGGACTGCAGCCTACCAGGCTCCTCCGTCTGTGGGATTTTCCAGGCAAGAGTACTAGAGTGGGGTGCCATAGTCTTGCCTTTTCCAGAATGTCATATAAATGGGATCATGTAATATATATCCTGTTGTGTCTGCCTTTTTAAACTAAGCGTAATGCATTTGGGATTTATCCATGTTGTATGTGGTAAGTAGTTGATTTCCTGTTTATTGCTCAGTAGTAGTCCATTTTATGGATATACCACAGTTTATCCAATTCACCATTGATGGTTATTTGGTTTGTTTGTATATCTTGGCTTCTACAAAAAAAGCTGCTATAATCATTCACATATGGATCTTTTTTATAGACATGCTTTCATTTTTCTTGGTTAAATACCTAAAAGGGGGATTCCTGGGACATACAGCTGGGGTGTTTTTAAGAAGCTGCCAAGTTTTTCCATAGCAGCTGCACCGTTTTGCATCCTCACCTGCAACACATAGTTTAGCTTCTCCACATTTTCATCACCACGAGGTGTCAGTCTTGTTGCTTATAGGCATTCTTGTAGGTGTGCAGTGGTATCCCATTGTGTATATTTCTTGGATGACTAATGATATCGAACATTTTATTCCCTGTGCTTATTTGCCATTCTTATATCCTCTTTATTGAAGCTTCCATTTAAATGTCTTGCCTACATTTTCTTTTGTCTTTATTGTCTTTGAGTGGAAAGATATATTTGGATACAATCCTTTATTATGTATCTATCTTGAAAATATTTGGATACAATCTTTTATGTATCTATCTTGCAAATATTTTCCGCCCAGTCTGTAGCTTGTTTTTTTAAATTTTCTTGGAGTATCTTTTGAAAAGGCATTTTATATAAAAAGTATTTTGATGTAATCTAATTTATCCATTCTTTTTTTTTTTTCCTTGAGTGGAACATGCTTTTGTATCCTAAGAAATCTTTGACTAATTCAAGGGTACAAAGATTTTCTCCTATGTTTTCTTCTAGAAATTGTATTGTTTCAGTGTCAGGTATCAGATCCACTTTGAGATGATTTTTGTATAATCTGTGAGAAGAGAGTTTTGTTTTTTTTTTAATGGAAGCCATTCAGCACCATTTGTTGAAAAGATTTGCATTCCTTATTGAATTGCAGTGGCACCTCTGTTGAAATCTGTTGACCTTATATGTGTAGGTCTTTTTCTGGACCTGATTCTTTTCCATTGATCTATGTGTCTGTTCTTAAACCAACATGGAACCCTCTTAATTACTGTAAGAAAGCTTGTTTTCCCCTTTACTGTGAATCTTTGTCATGGTTTTCATTTAAAGTTCTTTTTGTGAAGGAGGAAAACTGTGGAAGCAAAAGGCTGACCAAACAATTCAATGTGGAGCCTATAATTACACCCAGACATGCATTATCATTTAAGGCAAAAAGCAATACTAAGCTATAAAAAATAAAGGAAAAGAACCAACTTCCTTGTTGGGTATATTCAGCCTAATCTTCTCATGTAAAAAAGTTTGCTACAGTTCTTGATTTTTAAATTTTCACCCTGAGACATTAAANATTATCATTTAAGGCAAAAAGCAATACTAAGCTATAAAAAATAAAGGAAAAGAACCAACTTCCTTGTTGGGTATATTCAGCCTAATCTTCTCATGTAAAAAAGTTTGCTACAGTTCTTGATTTTTAAATTTTCACCCTGAGACATTAAAATTTAGTCATGGAGAAAGAATTCTGTTCTTGACCACTGTATATTATCAGTAAGAAAATGAAATGAGTTGAATAAAGGTTCAGAGTTAAGTTTGCTAAAAATGTCTGATTCAATTCTCATACATTAAGATTTGTATTATAACTTGGTTTAATATTTTTTTTAAAAAGTCACTAACTTTACTTGGAAAGCAGCCTTAGCACTTGAGAATTATTTATTAACATGGGAAATTTTCCCTGTACATTCCAGGTAAGAAGATTGTAGATTGAGTAATACATGTGCCAGGCATTAATTTCTAATTGTGACCACTGCCTTCAAGGTGCTCAGTTTTCATTAAGGGGGAAGTGAGAGCAGAATTTGGACTCTTGTTGATTATGAGGGCTACAGCCATGGTGACTGCAATCATGAAATTAAACGACTCCTGTTCCTTGGGAGAAAAGTTATGACCAACCTAGACAGCATATTAAAAAGCAGTGACATTACTTTGCCAACAAAGGTCCATCTAGTCAAGGCTGTGTTTTTTCCAGTAGTCATGTATGGATGTGAGAGTTGGACTATTAAAGAAAGCTGAGCACCGAAGAATTGATGCTTTTGAACTGTGGTGNCAGGCAGTGTGAAGCTGGCCTCATCTACACATTTTTAAAGTATTTTTCATCCCATTGTATTCTAACCTATGAATATATCCAGATGAAGCATGGATTCAAAGCTAGACTAGGGATTATGAATTGTGTATAAGAAAGTTTTTAAAAAATCTCTCTCCTTAAATGCTTCTGCATTTGTCTTTTATACTACCAGATAGTAGTATGTCTAAAAGGTTGACTGTGGACTTAGATTCTTAGATCAAGTAAGCAGACTTTGGGGGGTGAAATTTAATTATGATAAATAATCACACATACAAAAAGATAGTGGATTTTTATTTGGGGGAGAGGAGCCTTAGATTTATTTGAAGATTATTTTAGAGCTATGATTTGTCTCTAGAAGGACTAATTGTACTATGGCCTAACAGCTCCAAGCTTGTATGTTCAATTTTGTTCATTCTTTGATGCTTTTTTTTTTTAATGAAATTGTGGTACAGACTATAAGTAACCTAATAGCTTTAGTGAGAAGATACCTAATTACTACCATTCTCATGATACATATTTCTTGTCCCACATCTTCAACCAAAATCATACTTAGCATTGATGTGACCTTAATTTTAAGAGTTATTAGAAAAGTTTTGGAAAACTTTAGAATATAGGAAAGCAAGTATTTTCTGGAACTGCTTCTGTTTTTTGATACTTTAAGCATTATATCACTTATATGAAATGGGAAAATAAATAAGCATGCACATTAAAGAAAAACGTTTGCATTTTCTAAGGTTGAGATTTCTAAAATTACCAATGACATATTGGAAAGCACCCTTTTTAATTTTTCCTTTTTCTCCTTTGTCCACAACGCAGTGTTGGACCAAATGGTTTAACTGACTTCTCTATGATAAAAGTAGCCTTTGGGGAGCAAACAGCTGGTTTGGGGTTTTTTTTAGATATAATTCAAGAAAATTCAGATTTTATTGTTTTGTTCTAAGTTTCAAATTTCTAACTTTTCATATGAATTTTTTAATCTCTAAAATTTGGAGACAGCACTTCCATTTACATCTAATAATTTTATTCTCCCAGCTTTATTCACCCACTTAAATTTTGCTTTTTAAAATAAGTTCACTTTGGTAGTGTTTTGTCCTGTCAACTGTAGTCATCTGTTAATGGTGCCTTTATTTTCACCATTTAAAAACAAACTGCATTTCTCATGTCCCGAGTGCTTGCTAGTAAGCACAATGTCAGTTTTTTTCTTTACTTAGACACATCAAACAGCAGCCCAGGAGCGTCAGGGGTTAGCAAAACTAGGTCTTTCCAAATGTATGGTCCAAACATTAAAATAATTGTTTTTAGTATAAATTTGATATCAATCAATTGACACTTCCTAGAGAAAGTAAGTAAAAAGATTTTTCAGTTCAAATTAGTTTAGTTTGAGTGCTAGGCATTTGGATGTTGTTATGCCTAACATTTGAACACATACAATGTGTTCATTTTCCAATCATTCATAACAGAGCAATAATGCAACATGAGCAGTCTCTTATTTGAAGTGTACATTGGGAATGAAGATTTCAGAAGGAGTCCCTAACTCAAACCTGAAAAACCTAGTGTTAGTCTTGGGTGATTTCCAGTGACCCCGTGACCCCCTTCTTCCTGCCCCCTGTGTCGACTTGGAACTGGGAAGCCATTTTTGTTTTTGGAAGGGAAAGGAGACAGATATAATGAATGACTTTTATTGTGCAATATTTCAAACTCTCTTGAATGCATTTGAACGGGATGGAAACTGTTCTGCCCTATGTCACAGCCAAAACAAACAAAACATATTCCCTAAACCTGGATGTGTGTTTCTCTCAAACTGGCAGTAGTTAGAGCTAAACTCTCAAACAAGAATTTGGTTTGACAATTTTTAGCCCTTGTTCAACTAAATATGAGGGAAGGTCACAGCCAAAGCAAATACTGTGGGGAAAAATTAATACACATATTTACAGCTTGCAGGTGGCATTTGTTCTGAAACATTAGATATTTGTCTTAAAGAATTGCGTTTGTGGTAATACTTTGAAATGGACTACTTTTTTTTTTTTTGGTAATATTTTTAAAATGAACTCCTCTTCGATAATAGTAACTCCCAATGTAAATAAATTCTACAGAGGTCCCTGAAGAGTGATAAATGCTTGAATTTAAGTATTTAAACATTTAGAAAGGGCACTAAGAATCTGAGAATTCTAGGAATATCAGACCAGCAAATATGCCATAAAACTCCCTTAATGATAGCCTTCTCTGGCCCCCAAAGAACCCACTCTAGTGAGTATCAATGACTTCTTTATGGCAATGCCTCTGACACTGTTTACTGGCTCCAACCACCCCCATCCAGGTTGTTAAGTATTCCCACCCTTTGGATCTGTGGGAAGAATTACTCTGTACCATCTAGATAATTCATTTTGTAATGCACCATTGTGTTCATGAGCCTAGCAAAATACATTTTTTATTAGTCAAAATAGTAACTTTCAAATTTATGGTCACCTATGACCAACGGGCTCTTGGTTTGTGCCTTACCCAAGAAATACTGGAAACATAAATTGTTAAGCCAGGCAATCTGCCTCTCAAAATGGTAGCATGCAGACTTCAATCCACCTCTTAGGTCCTCCTTTCGAAATACAAAATTCTAACTTTCAGGGACCGCTTTGTTGAGCAATATCAGACATCTGTGTGAATGGAAATAAGCCATTGGATCATGTCACTGGCCGTTAACTTTTCATTTAATAACACTACAGATAAAACACTGCCTGCATCTTGCATTTTAGTTAGGAACACGGCACATTACCACAAAGGTTTCTACTTCCCAAGCATAGCAAGGTCCAATTATATTCCTATTAACTAGCATGACTGGCATGTTCTGGATGTATAAATCATTTTAAGGAATGGATGCCTAGTTTTTCACAATCTGTCTGGATGGTGGGAAATAAGTCTTCCATGAGCCAATAAGTGGATGCCGTTGAGGTCCACAGCTCTCAGGCTGTCAAGGAGCAAACGTGAACATGAGATTCAAGATGGGAGGGTAAGGGGGTCAGAGTACAAACTTCTTGGAAAAAAACTGGCACTTGTTTTTCAGTTTTCAATATTGTTTTCCAAATGCTTAGTATTTAAACTTAAATGTGGTAGATAACATGAGTTTCTTGCATTGACTAAGGCAGGAATAATTGAACACTCTGGATTATCTACATTCTTCTCATTTTAACCCTGCAAGGGCATTGAAGTGAAAGTGTCTGTCAGGCATGTCCGACTCTGGGACCCTGTGGACTGTGCAGCCCACCAGGCTCCTCTGTCCATGGAATTCTCCAGGTAGGAATAAATACTGGAGTGGGTTGCCATTCCTTTCTCCAGGGTATCTTTATGACCCAGAAACCGAACTTGGGTCTCCTGCATTGCAGGCAGATCCTTTACTGTCTGAGCCACCAGGAAAGAGTTCCTTTTCTTTTAACCTCAAATTTATTTTTAGATTTAAAACTAATGTATCTTCCCCAAATAATTTGGAGCCTTTCCATTCCCAATGAGACTGCCTTTCCCCTCAGAGAGAAATAAGCAACCCAACTTTCCCTTAAATAAGTCCGCTGGGTCCACCTACATATACTCTTAATTTGTAACCTAGGCCTGGACTTTCCAGTTTTTTTGTCTTAACAAATCACATGATAGGAAAACATACAAAACACCCTGCTATGGTATTGTTATGTATTCTCATATCTCCGGAAGTATATAACAAGACACACCATTGTTCCTATATTATAAACAAGACAAACAATAGGGGTGTGATTTTCTCTGCTTGGTAGCCAGCAGCAATAAAGCCTGGAAGAGACTGGGGGCTCTTGGTCTATTTCACACCTAGGTGCCTAAGGAGAACAGGCCATAGGGCTGCTTGTTGGCTGTTCCTGTAAAAGTTTAGTTGGAGGAGCCCTTGAGATCAGTAACTACTGGCACTTAACATTGAGTAGAGTTCCATGTGATACACAATACGTCCTTGTTAGTTGTCCATTTTGAACATAGCACTGTGTACATGACCCTCCCAAACTCCCTAACTATCCCATCCCTCTGGCAACTATAAGTTCATTTTCTAAGTCTGATTCCCTACTGGATGTTATGTACCAATCTGAATGGGAGAGGGGTATGGGAGAGAATGGATACATGTTTATGTATGACTGAATTCTTTTGCTGTTCACCTGAAACTACCACAGCATTGTTAATTGGCTGTGCATGCTTGCATGCTTAAGTTGCTCCATTCGTGTCCAACTCCTTGTGACCCTATGGACTGTAGCCCACCAGACTCCTCTGTCCATGGGATTCTCTAGGCAAGAATGCTGGAGTGGGTTGCCATGCCCTCCTCCAGGGGATCTTCCAGACCCAGGGATTGCACCCCTGTCTCTTACGTCTCCTTCATTGTCAGACGGGTTCTTTACCATACCCCCATATAAAATAAAAAGTTAAAAAGTAGTTTAACCAGTTTCAAAATAAATAACTGTTGGGGTTTTGAAGCCATCCAAAATCTCTCACAAATAGAAGTCACATCTATTTCCTTAAAACAAAGTGAATAATGAGTGGGGACTTACCCTTTCTTCTGTAATATGATTTGGGGGAGAGAGGGCAAGGGAGCAGGGAAGAAGTCAGAGGAAATACTGTTGAAGCTAGAAAGCAAGACCATGTCTACATTTAGATGCCAACACCCTGAACAAGCAGGCCCTGAAGGACGTGCCCAGAGTCCTGCAACTGTCTTGTAAATGTCTGAATGGATTTATAGCCTGTTTTCTCCAAGAGAGGAAAACCATTTTAGGCAAATCGCAAACACTTTGGAGGCGTGTGTCCTTTGACATTTCGCTGCCTTCCCGATTCTCATCCTGCCACGGGCACAAGCAAAGAGCCGTTACCACCAGGCCAAAGCTGTAACAATATTAAGATGTTTTCCTCAACCTTGTCCCCAGAAAGATACTCCGTTTCCAGAAGATTGTTCTCCCTGGGGCATTACATCATGAATTGATTCAGCTCTTGGAGGAAGAAATTGGACAGAATATAACAGATGACCTCCTGGGGAAACATACTTAGGTTGTTAAGTATTCCCACCAGAAAACTAAGAACCGGCTTATATTGGACTACTCTGTCCACATTTAACCTTTCACCTTATTGCAGCTGAGCCGGGTGGTTTTTTTTGCTACAAAGGTTTTTGTTTTAGTAGGGGTCAGAGGGAACATTTATCCTTTATTATTTTTTTTAAGGAACACAAGTATTCTTTGTTTTTGCCATTACACAGGCTTCCTCAGCTTCATGAGTTGCCCCCCAGATCCTGGATCAGGTTAGAATGCAGCCGCCACAGAAGAGTGTCCCCACTCAGTGGATAAGCATGGCCTCCCCATGGGGGACAGCTGGGGGCAACGGGAGCTGCTTCATCTAGTTCATTTTTTGTAAGGGTTTTTTGGCCTTTGGGGCATCATGCCAACACAGAAGAAAGCTACGCTTGTTAAGCATTTGGGAGACATCACTTTGGTCCATCATGCAGATGGAGCGGTCCCTGGAAGCAGAATCTGCTGAAGAAAAGGATCAAGTTTCCTCTTTCCTGGGAACCCGTTTTCCAAGCAGGATGCTAGTGATTGATGAAATAACTCCCATCCAATCAAGAGTGCAGTAAGAAATGTGAGAGCTATGTTCCAAGTTTGCATGTTGGAGTAGAGAAGCAGGTGGGTGGAATTGGCCATATATACATTGGCTGACTTCAGACAAGGACGATTTGGAAGTGTGACTAGAGTGGATGGAAGGACCGATGAACCAGAGGAATTGGTAATAAAACAGCAAGGCTTTCATCTCCCAGTGCCCAGCTGGTGACTGGAAACTGGTCAGTATCCAGAGCCTAGTTAACAGATTAGAAGACCGTGGAGTGAGTTGGCAGTCTGAACTGGCAGGACAATTGACAACTAGACTATCCAGGCCAAGTTCCTTTTCTGAGGCAGAAGCATTCTAACCATGGCAGCAAAGCTCAATTACTGTCTGTTCTCTCAACTTTCAGGGCTTCTTGATGGCTCAGTGGTAGGGAATTAGCCTGCCAGTGCAAGAGATGTGAGTTCGATTCCTGGGTTGGGAAGATTCCCTGGAGGAGGAAATGTCAACCCATTCCAGTATTCCTACCTGGGAAATCCCATGGACAGAAGACCCTGGTGGGCTGCAGTCTACAGAGTCTCAAAGAGTCAGACACAGTTCACTTCAGTTCAGTTGCTCAGTCATGTCCAACTCTTTGCAACCCCATGGACTGCAGAACGCCAGGCCTCCCTGTCTATCACCAACTCCTGGAGTTTACCCAAGCTCATGTTCATTGAGTTGGTGATGCCATCCAACCATCTCATCCTCTGTCGTCCCCTTCTCTTCTTGCCTTCAATCTTTCCCAGAATCAAGGTTTTCCAGTGAGTCAGTTCTTCACATCAGGTGGCCCAAGTATTGGAGTTTCAGCTTCAACATCAATCCTTCCAATGAACACTTGGGACTGATCTCCTTTAGGATGCACTGGTTGGATCTCCTTGCAGTTCAAGGGACTCTCAAAAGTCTTCTCAAACACCACTGTTCTTGAACAGTTCAAAAGCATCTATTCTTCAGTGCTCAGCTTTCTTTATAGTCCAGCTCTCACACACAACTGAGCACAATTGAGGGTTGGGCACTCTCACCTCTCCCATTAGAAGATGAGTATAGTCTCCCTAGGGTGCTGAAGTCAACTCCTTTATTTCTTATCCCAATAAAAGCCTCCAGTTGACCCCAGCCAAGCCTCTGTCAGGCTCAGAGTGTTCACCTCTGCTTCTGAGGTGTGCATCTCAAGTAATGACAACAGCCTCTATTGGACTGTAGGTCAAAGATGAGCATGGCAGAAGTTGGGTGAAGAGGACAGGTCTACTATTTTTGCATTTTTTTGTGGCTCTGTTATGATTTTATTTTTATTTATTTTTGTAATCAAGTACCAAATGCCACTGACTTTAATTTTTTAAATTTGTATTGGAGTATAGTTGCTTTACATTTTGTGTTAGTTTCTGTTGTATAGCAAAGTGAGTTTGGTATATGTATACATACATCCCTTCTTTTTTGGATTTACTTCCCATTTAGGTCACCACAGAGCACTGAGTAGAGTTCCCTGTGCTATACAGTGGGTTCTTTTTAGTTATCTATTTTATACATAGTATCACTAGTGTGTATTTATCAATCTCAATCTCTCAGTTCCTCCCAACCTCCTTCCCCCATTGGTATCCATATATTTGTGCTCTGCTTTGTGAATAAGATCATCTATACCAAATTTTGTGGTACCTATACACAATGGAATGTTGCTCAGGCATAAAAAATAAAATCGAGTCACTTATAGAGATGTGGATGAACCTAGAGACTGTCATGCAGAGTGAAATGTCAGAAAGAAAAAAACAAATATCCTAATTACCACATATATCTGAAATCTGGAAAAAATGGTCTATTGTGATTTTAAAATAAACTAAATTGCTTAGAACAACAACAGAAGTCTCTGATTCTGAGCTACCCATCTGTAAAATGGGGATATTACTGGTACCTACTTTATATACTGCTGCTGTGAAAATCAGGTAATAACAGGTGTAGTACCTCTTGTTTTCACCAGCCCAGCATCCTTCTGCACTTTGTTACAGAAGCACATTTTCCTTCTTGGGTACCATTTATCTACAGTGTAGTCACTGTGGTAGGTGTATTCTCGTGCTCTCATTTTAGGTGATCTCATCCTATGCCTGTATTACAGACAAGGAAGCTGGGCCTTTAAGAGGTAACATGACTTGTTCAAGATGGCTGGTGCATGGCAGAGCTGGAATCAGGAGTCTGCCCTAAAGTCCATTTTCCTTTGATGAAAGTGCTATAAGTGGAGAGGCAAAGATTTAGGGGTTGTGGCAAGAGGAGAATAAAATTATGCAGGGAAAATGAGGATTTTCTGTGTGTGAGACTTGCTGCTCACAAGTCCTTGCCCTTGAGGGAGAGCTGCAGCTTCTGCCTCCTGATTACAGGCAAAACAACCCCTTTGTTCCATTTTCCTGGGGAATCTGCCTGCAGTGTAGGAGACATGGGTTCAATCCCTGGGTCAGAAAGATCTCCTAGAGAAGGAAATAGCAACCCACTCCAGTATTCTGGCCTGGAGAATCTGTCCATGAGCTTGGCAGGCTACAGTCCATGGGGACATAAAGCATCGGATATGACTTAGTGACTAAGCACACACACACACACACACACACATAACCCCACTTTTAGTCTTGCTTCAATGTCCTTCCCAGTAGCCTTGTCCTGCTTACCTTCAAAAGGAAATCAGCCCCATCAGTACTTAAATCTCAAGTGCTGCACAACCTCTCACACTCTTCACTCCTAGTTTGGATTTCTCTCTATCAAGTTATGGGGGTGGGGACTTCCCTGGTGGTCCAGTGGTTAAGATTCTGCTCTCCCCCTTCAGGGGTCTGTATTTGATCCCTGGTCAGGGAACTAAGATCCCACATGCTTTGAAGCCAAAAAGAAAGAAAATGTCTTGAACTGAATAAAAATGAAAATACAACATATCAACTTAACAAACTAAAAAATTATGGGAGTGTATGTGTGAAGAGTGAGATGGTTAGTGGTGTCATCCTGCTGAATACACTCACTTTTGCTAACATATCATGGTATTCAAAACTATGGGGCTTCCCCAGAGAAGGCAATGGCACCCCACTCCAGTACTCTTGCCTGGAAAATCCCATGGATGGAGAAGCCTGGTAGGCTGCAGTCCATGGGGTCGCTAAGAGTCAGACATGACTTCATGACTTCACTTTCACTTTTCACTTTCATGCATTGGAGAAGGAAATGGCAACCCACTCCAGTGTTCTTGCCTGGAGAATCCCAGGGACGGGGGAGACTGGTGGGCTGCCGTCTCTGGGGTGGCACAGAGTCGAACACGACTGAAGCGACTTAGCAGCATGGGGCTTCCCAGGTGGCACAAGTGGTAACAAATCTGCCTGCCAATGCAGGAGATACAAGAGATATGGGTCTGATCTCTGGATTGGGGAGATTGCCTGGAGAAGGAAATGTCAACTTGCTCCAGTATTCTTGCCTGGGAAATCGCATGGACAGAGGAGCCTGGTGGGCTACAAAAAAGAGTTGGACATGACTGAGTGACTGAGCACACACAGTCAATACTATTAGCCTTGCTCTAGTGTTTTCCTAGTCATGAAAATCAAATACAGGGATGTTTTGCAGCAAGGGATCAGGTGTACATGTTAGCCAAGGACTAGGGAAGCTGGCCAGGATCTTCTCACTGGTGTCTGGCAAAAGAATTAGGGATTCTTTTCCATCCTAAATCCAGTTCTGGAGGTATTTTGAGCTAGGCACCTGTCCATCTTGTCAAGCACCTCAACTTGGGGAACAAAATGCATCTGAGCTATGGTCAGCTGTTGCAATATCTATCTGGAGGTCCAGCGGGTAGAACTGGCTCAGGTCCTGATGGGGGCTTGGGGCAGCCAATGCCAAAAGAAATGGTTATTAAATGATAATTAATGATCAAACAGAGAGTCCAGCATAAGTTTAGTAGGCATGCTAGCTTTAAGTCGAGAGGTTGAGTAAAGTTAAGGAGTCCGTCCAGCTTCTTGTTCTAGCTCAGACAGGTTGACGAGGAAGGCTGGGGCCTGGGACTCTTTGCTGCAATGCTACGATGCTTGCACCTGGATACACCACTCCTCCCATGACAAAATACAAAGAAACTTTATAGGATGAAAAATAACCTCACACAAGCACAGCTAGGACAAATTCTGGACCAAAAGATACAAAGAGACCAAAAAGAACAAAAAACAAAAAACCCCAACTGCCATTATGAATAGCATCAGTTCAGTTCAGTCGTTCAGTCGTGTCCGACTCTTTGCAACCCCATGAATCACAGCACGCCAGGCCTCCCTGTCCATCACCAACTCCCGGAGTTCACTCAGACTCACGTCCATCAAGTCAGTGATGCCATCCAGCCATCTCATCCTCTGTCATCCCCTTCTCTTCCTGCCTCCAATCCCTCCCAGCATCAGAGTCTTTTCCAATGAGTCAGCTCTTCGCATGAGGCGACCAAAGTACTGGAGTTTCAGCTTTAGCATCATTCCCTCCAAAGAAATCCCAGGGCTGATCTCCTTCAGAATGGACTGGTTGGATCTCCTTGCAGTCCAGGGGACTCTCAGGAGTCTTCTCCAACACCACAGTTCAAAAGCATCAATTCTTCGACATTCAGCCTTCTTCACAGTCCAACTCTCACATCCATACATGACCACAGGAAAAACCATAGCCTTGACTAGACGGACCTTAGTCGGCAAAGTAATATCTCTGCTTTTAAATATGCTATCTAGGTTGGTCATAACTTTTCTTCCAAGGAGTAAGGGTCTTTGAATTTTATGGCTGCAGTCACCATCTGCAGTGATTTTGGAGCCCCCCAAAATAAAGTCTGACACTGTTTCCACTGTTTCCCCATCTATTTCCCATGAAGTGATGGGACCAGATGCCATAATCTTCATTTTCTGAATGTTGCGCGTTAAGCCAACTTTTTCACTCTCCTCTTTCACGTTCATCAAGAGGCTTTTTAGT
>SJYW01001294.1:1038261-1104817 GCA_006410735.1 Raphicerus campestris
GGAGACCCGGGTTCCATCCCTGGGTTGGGAAGATCCCCTGTAGAAAGAAATGGCAACCCACTCCAGTATTCTTGCCTGCAGAATCCCATGGACGGAGGAGCCCGGTAGGCTACAGTCCATGGGGTTGCAAAGAGTCGGACATGACTGAGTGACTCTCTCTGTCTCTCTCTAGGTGGGACCAGAGCAGTGTTTATTGTAAATTAATCGTTCTCCAGAAGCAAGAAACTTGGGCGCCTCATGAACGCTGAGAGTCTCTCCTCTGGCTCTCTGAAATGGGCTCTCTTCCTGGCGGGGGCTCAGGGGGTGGGGGTATGTGGTCTGGGTGTTATTCCTCCCTTGGATTTTTGATTGGTACCTTTCCTGGCCTCAGGTACATCACTCACACAAACAGGCTGAGTAATACTGAACTGAGTAATCAATGGAGACCCTCTGCCGAGCTCCGGCATTCTATCGCTGTGCAGCCCTCTCTCTCTGCCACCCCCACCCCACCCCATACATTGGTCTGTGAAATCCAGGGGTTCTGGTTTCCCCACACTCCCAGGAACACATCTTCAATTCTGGGAGACTGCAGGGCTCTGCTTGGCTTCCCCCTCCATATGGTGCAGACAAGACACTCTCTAGACTGTAAGGGTGGGGCAATGCTTAAGCTCACCTCATTTGTCCTCCATCACTCAGGGTTCTCTGCCCTTTATTTTCTGATGTCTTGTTGTCTTGAGAATCATTGCTTCATATAGACTGTTTCAGGCATGAGGGTGAATCTAGTCCCCAGTTACACCTTCTTAGAAGTGGGAGTGTGTGTCCACTCTCTAGGCTCCCACACCTCCGCGGACTTTGTCCAGATGAAAACTAGTCCTGCGGCTCCAGCTGAATACAGTGGGGCCGGCTTGATGGTTCAGTTCAGTCGCTCAGTCATGTCCGACTCTTTGCCATCCCATGAATCCCAGCATGCCAGGCCTCCCTGTCCATCACCAACTCCCAGAGTTCACTCAGACTCACGTTCATCGAGTCAGTAATACCATCCAGCCATTTCATCATCTGTCGTCCCCTTCTCCTCCTGCCCCCAATCCCTCCCAGCATCAGAGTCTTTTCCAATGAGTCAACTCTGCATGAGGTGGCCAAAGTACTGGAGTTTCAGCCTCAGCATCATTCCTTCCAAAGAAATCCCAGTGCTGATCTCCTTCAGAATGGACTGGTTGGATCTCCTTGCAGTCCAAGGAGACTCTCAAGAGTCTTCTCCAACACCACAGTTCAAAAGCATCAATTCTTTGGTGCTCAGCTTTCTTCACAGTCCAACTCTCACATCCATACATGACCACTGGAAAAACCATAGCCTTGACTAGACAGACCTTTGTCACTCGGCCACAATTCTGCAGCAGGAGAGGGAAGCCTATATTTTGGTGTCTCCACCACAGTGTGCTTATCCTTGTCTTGGAGATGAGCAAAAAAAAAAAAAAAAGGCATAGGAAAGTGAAAGAAAGCTTCAACCAAGAAAAACTGCCCTGGTGGTGGTCCTGGTGGGATTTACATGTGTCCCTCCTGCAGGATTCAGGCTCCCAAATCGTATTTCTGTTAGGGGTGGGGTTTCTGAAAGCTATAAAATCAGCTGAACCCACAAGCTCTCAGTGAGCCAGGCAGGAGGAGTTCTGATTGCGAGAACAATTCAGTATTCAGAAGTGGGATGCCTGTGTGATGAAAGAAATTTTGAAAGTGAAAGGGAGTTCAATTTCTAGGGAGCCTCGCTTTGTTTTCTTTGTTCGACTGAAACCTCTTGTCGGAGAAGGGAATGTAGTGGGAATAATTAGCCGCGATGGGTGGTAGAAATCCAAAGAGAAAAATAATTCATCAGCTTTAAAGCAACTCATTTAAAGCTGTGAGTGTGGTTTATTTGACCTGCATTGGGGAGCAAATATTAATGAAGAAGTAAAGGCAGCTTATAGCTTTCTTAGTTCTTTCATTTCCCACTAGATGTCTTTGATAGAAACTAATTATCAATGCTCTTGATTTAATTTGAAAAAAAAATTGGATGAAGGTTTTTCTTAAGTCCCCTGCCAGCGTTCATAACCCAGGAGAACTAAAATTAACCTCTGACCCTTCCTCGGTAACTGCTGTAGCTTGTGGAGTCCAAGGAGTCCTCTTTAGAAAACAAGAAAAAGTATTATTATTATTATGGTGATTATTATTTTTTAAATAAAAATTTCTTGTGGGACTATGGGAAGGCCAGAGGAAATTTTCCCAGTGCTAAAGTTGCTTTTATTAAGCTGCTAAGCAGATACCACAAAACTTTCATTAATTGAAACTCAACTAAATTGAACTCATTTTTTTTCTCCCACATTCTACTTTCAAGAAAAAAAGAAGGAAAGAAAAGAAGATGCTGTCATGTCAAGAGCTTATCCTAAAATCTACTTTTAATACCAAATTTAGGGTCCCCTGCATAGGTATCTCAGTCACATACATTATGTTCCTCTGCTGTATTTTTTAAATTGAAATATAGTTATTTTACAGTGTTGTGTTAATTTCTGCTATACAGAAGTGATTCAGTTATACATTATACATACACACACACACACACACACACACACACACACACTCTTTTTTATATTCTTTTCCATTATGATTTATCACAAGATACTGAATATAGTTCCCTGTGGTATACAGTAGGATCTTGTTGTTTATTCATTCTGTATATAATAGCTTATATAATATATATTCTATTCTTTTTTAAGATGATGAATTTATTTATTACTTACAGAATACAGACTATAACAGCTTAGTATATCTCAAATGGATAGCTTTCATATGTTACTTCACACATATATCAAGGTAGAAGACAAGCCCTGCTGCCTTCCTGCTTTTCTGTAGGGCTCTCCACTCTGGCTACAGCACTAGCTGTCCTCCTGACAAATACCCTTCATTCAGGGAGGACACCAGCGTGGGGCTCAGGCTCCTAGTTTCCACACTAAATCCTACTCATCTTTGTGACCTTCACCCTTTCCACAGATACAGCAGTCTCCCTCTCATAACCCTTCACCATTCCACCCTGGAAGGATAATTGTAGACATTCCACTGCTAGCCAGGGCCTCGTAATTCTACAGCTCTCTCTTGCACTTGCTGCTATCTATGTGTTTCTTGGTCATATGGTCTTGGGTTTTTGTTTGTTTTTAAAATTTTATTGAAGTACAGAGATTTGCAAGGTTGTGTTAATTTCTGCTGTATAGCAAAGTGACTCAGTTATATGTATTCTTTTGCATATCCATTTCCATTATGGTTTATCACAAGATATTGACTGTAGTTCCCTGTGCTATACAATAGTATCTTGTTTACGCATTCTAATTGCCTGGAGAATCCCACGGACAGAGGAGCTCAGCGGTCTACTGTTTATGGGGTTGCAGAGTCGGATACCTCTGAGCAACTAACACTTTCACCTTTCATATAATAGTTTGCGTCTGCTAATCCAAAACTCCCATTGGATCTCCTCCCACTTGGCAACCATAACTCTGTTCTCTATGTCTGTGAGTCTGTTTTGTAGATATGTCCATTTATGTTGTATTTTAGATTCTACATATAAGTGATATCATATGGTATTTGTCTTTCCCTTTCTGACTAACTTTGCTTAGTGTGATAACCTCTAGGTCCATCCATGTTACTCTAAATGGCATTATTTCATTCTTTTTATGGTTGAGTAATATTCCATTATGTATACATAGGACACATCTTTTTATCCATTCATCTGTCAGTAGGCTATTTTAGGTTGTTTCCAAGTCCTGCTTATTATAAATAATGCTGCTGTGTACATAGGGGTGCCTGTATTTTTTGAATTACAGTTTTGCCTGGGTATATGCCCAGGAGTGGGATTGCTGGATCCTGCTCTCTCTTTTTTTTTTTTTCCATCCTCCTTGGACCTCTCAAAGCCCAGCTCTTCCACAATCCAGTGTTCACTTTATCGCTTACCCAACTTAGGCTTCATGATTCGTGTTTCCACCTTTCTCTCGCCATTTAAATTTTTTGTCCTATTTCCTTCTTCTGTTACGTCCATTGAAAAACTCTGGATCATTTTGTGTCTGACTTCAACCTGCCTGAACCTGGATTGCGACATTGCTACAGAAAATAACCTCATCCTAGAGGTTGGCGTACTCTGAACTAAAGTCCTTCAGCCTTAACTGGGCCCTCTGCTTCTTTGAATTAATGATTTCAGAACTTTTTATTCTTATCAATGGCCTTCAGCCCCCTACATCTGAGTCCCTCTGTTATTTCTCTGACTTCACCTCCTTCTACTCTCTCGTGCTCTTTCATGCCCATACAGCTACAATGGGCTGCTTGCTGAATCTCGAACATGTCTGTGATGGTCAATTTATGTGTCAACTTGACTAAGCTATCATTCTCAGTTTTTCAATCTAATCCCAATCATGGTTTTAGAGGTATTTTGAAGATGTGATTAATGCCCACAATCAGCTGACTTTTAAGAAAGGGAGATTATTTTAGATATTTACATACAGTAAGCCCCCCCCCCATGCAAATCTTCAAGCTGGCACTTTCAAAGGTGCAGACGTGCTTTCTACCAGTGTGAGGCATGAGTGAAATGATTTTCAGCTCTACCATCTCCCTACTCTCCCGCCTCCAGTCAGTAACCCCTCTTGCCTGTTCACTCAGCGCCAGCACCTGTGTGCCAGCCGTTGTACTGTGCTACTGTACTTTTCAAGGTTCTGTAATGGAAGATTTAAAATGTTTTATTTTTGTGTTTCTTTGTTTTTAAGGTATTATTTGTGTGAAAAGTATTATAAACCTTTTACAGTATGGTATTATATAGCCAATTGTGTTGGTTGGGTACCTAGGCTAACTTTGTGGAACCTAAGAACAAATCAGAGTTAGCAAACGTGCTCTCGGAATGGAGCTTGTTCATATGTATGTAAGGGACTTACTGTACTGATTCAATTCGTTGAAAGACCTTAAGAGCAGAACCAAGGCTTCCTTGTATATTACAGCCATCGCTTGTACCTGAGAATCAGCCTGCCCTTCCTGACAGCGTGCCCTCCAGATCAGTGATGTTGGGTATCTTTTCATGTAAGCTGCTCTTCTTTATCTCTTTGAAAGGCACCACTGTCTACCTAATTGCTGAATCTAGAAATCCGATCCTTGATGATTCCGCATGGGCTTCACAACCAGCCAGTGATTAACTTCTTTTGAAGTCAGCTCCTAATTCAGGCCACCTAGGCTTCCCTTTTCCCCGCCCCAGCACATTTTCTCTTGGTCAGATCACCACCATCTCTCTTCCATATTCCTGCACAAATCTCACTTTGCCTCCTCACTCTATGTTTGCTTCTCTTCTATCTGTTCTCTGTTCTGCGCCTTAACTGGCTTTTCTAAAAACAGCAAACAAATTAAGAATAGAACTACCATATGATCCAGCAGTCTCCCTTCTGGTCATTTATCTGAAGGAAACAAAAACACTAACTCAAAAAGACATATGTCTCCTATGTTCACTGCAGCATTTCACATTTCTTCCTTGCTGACAATTCTTCAGTAGTTTCTTTTCCTTTCAGCATAAAGACTGCTGCTGCTAAGTCGCTTCAGTCGTGTCAGACTGTGTGACCCCATAGACGGCAGCCCACCAGGCTCCCACGTCCCTGGGATTCTCCAGGCAATATAACACTGGACTGGGTTGCCATTTCCTTCTCCAATGCATGAAAGTGGAAAGGGAAAGGGAAGTCGCTCAGTCGTGTCCGACTCTTTGCAACCCCTTGGACTGCAGCCTACCAGGCTCCTCCGCCCATGGGATTTTCCAGGCAAGAGTACAGGAATGGGGTGCCATTGCCTTCTAGGACAGTATAAAGACTGGACTGCTTAATGGTGCACATAAAATTTGCTATCTCTCTAGCCTCATTCCTTCTCATTTTCCCTGCACATTCAGTATTCTGTTCTTTTTTTAAATTCTTTTTATTCATTTACTTATTGGCTGCACCAAACAGGATGTTAATCTTAGTTCCATAACCAGGGATCCAACCTGTGCCCACTGTAGTGGAAGGCAGAGTCTTAACCACCGAACCACCAGGGAGATCCCAATACTCTGCTATTCTAATTTTCTTTCTTCACTTTTAAAAAATGTATTTATGTGCTTATGGCTGTGCTGGGTCTTTGCTGCCCAAGGGCCATCTCCATTTGTGGTGAACAGAGAGAAGGTGAAGGACAGGTTACTCTCCAGTTTCTGTGCGAGAGCCTCTCATCGTGGTGGCTTCTCTTGTTGCAGAGCACAGGCTCCAGAGCGCAGGTCCAGTAGTTGCTCCACAGCATGTGAGATCTTCCCCGACCAGGTATTGAACCTGTGACCCCCGCACCGGCAGGTGGACTCCCAACCACTGGCCCATCAGCGAAGTCCCAGACACTGCTCCTTATTTGGTATGTATCCCAAGCAGACTGACTGAATTTCTGCCTCTTATTCTTTTTAACTGGAAGAGTTAACAGGAAGATGTTGTATCTATTTATCTACTGGGTAGATTGTTTTATGCTGGATCACATCACTGATTAGGGATCAGCCAATAGACTGGCTAGCCTTGGAGCAGATGCCCATTTCTGGTTCTATTGATGTTCTTGTTCAGGGAATATCTTTCATCATTTGAGGATTTATGGGTACTGAAGTCTCCTTAAAAATTGCTGTTGGGTTTGTAAAGCATTCTGAACGACATATTGAGTATAAAGAGCAGCTTTCGAACAGGAAGCTGAACTGGATTAGCCCACTTTTAATTTATTTCCTAGCATTGACTCTTCCTCAGGCAGTATTGATTGGGTCAGATTGCTACCATTCAAGTGAGAGTACTTCCTAACTAGTGAGAACCTCCTGTATAGCACAGGGAACTTGACTCAGTTCTCTGTGAAGATCTAATTGGGAAGGAAGTCCAAAAAAGAGGGGAGATATGTATATGTATAACAGATTCACTTTGCTTGTGCAGTAGAAACTAATACAACATTGAAAAGCAACTATACTCCAATAAAAATTTAAAAAAAAAAAAGGTGTTTACTATGGGGCCAAAAAAGAAAAAGCAAGTGAGAGCCCTCCCACTGAGCAGGGTTTATCTATTTACCTATCAGTCTTCCCTGGTCTTTGACTCTCCTTAAGCCAAAGAATTGTATTGATTTCTGGTTCCACATAGCCCATGTGGGTTAACTGAGAACACATGCAAGAGTGAGGCAATGTCTGTAGGAGGAGAAACTCTCTTGGGGCTTACTTCCCTTCATTCAAAAGGAGTCGGTATAAATGGAAGAATTCTTGAAATTCTGGGGCTCTCTGGTGCACTTTTCCGGCATCATTACAAAGTGGAAATTCTGCATCAGTGAATCTTCCAGACAACTGAATGTGTTCTTTTTTTTTTTTTTTTTTTTTTTAAATTTTATTTATTTATTGGCCACGCTGTGCGGCATGTGGGATCTTACTTCCCTGATCGGGGATTGAACCTGGGTCCCCTGCATTGCAAGCCCAGAGTCCTAACCACTGGACCACCAGGGAAGCCCCAGAATGTGTTCTATTTTAAATGCAAATTTAGGGGAAATTTTTAAAACATCTTATGAGAAAACAGTCATCCTTCAGTATCTGGGGGTTTGGGTTTCAGTGGGCTATCTTTTCTAGACTCAGTGATTTTCCCTAACATCTTTTCCTTGCTGCGTTCAAGGTGCTGCTTGAAATCTATTATCTGCTGAGAATGCGGAAAACCAAGGCTTGAGTGTTGGTAAATTTCTGAGTGAGGAAATTCTCTTGTCTATGAGAACTATGACCTTCCAGCTTAGATGTATTGATATTTCTCACATACTCTGGCATCATGTCTCAGACTCCTGGGGCCTGTTACCATATTATCTAATGTGCTGATTCTTAGACACTCTCATTGAAGATCACAATCTGTATGATTTCAGTGCCTTTAGACCATGAAACTTTTACACCTGGTTTTATGTCCCTGGATATGTTCCAGTGTCTCCTGGTTTATAGTCTATGGGAACTTGAATAGAATTTGTATCCTGCTATTGTGTGAAAACTGCATAAATCTTAATTATGTTGAATTGGTTCAGAGTGCTTTTCAAGTCTACTGTATCCTCCTACATTTCTATTGATTTTTGAGAGCTCAATATTGAAACACCAACAACAAAAAATCTTAATTTATCTATTTAAAATTTATTGTAAAATATAGAACTATATGTAACTTTGTTCTGTATTTTCCAAGTCTCTTGTAAATGTGTTATCCTACTTTTATAATCTAAAAAATAAAAATTAAAGACATATACATTTTAAACAATAAAAATGAAAATCAGAGTCAAATCTATTTGAAAGAATCTTTTCCATTTTTTTATTATGCTAAAAGAAGCTTACTCCTTGAAGGAAAAGTTATGATCAACCTAGATAGCATATTGAAAAGGAGAGACATTACTTTGCCAACAAAGGTCTATCTAGTCAAGGCTCTGGTTTTTCCTGGGGTCATGTATGGATGTGAGAGTTGGACTGTGAAGAAAGCTGAGTGCCAAAGAATTGATGCTTTTGAACTGTGGTGTTGGAGAAGACTCTTGAGAGTCCCTTGGACCAGTCTATTTTAAAGGAGATCAGCCCTGGGTGTTCTTTGGGAGGAATGATGCTGAAGCTGAAACTCCAGTACTTTGGCCATTTCATGCGAAGAGTTGACTCATTGGAAAAGACTCTGATGCTGGGAGGGATTGGGGGCAGGAGGAAAAGGGGACAACAGAGGATGAGATGGCTGGATGGCATCACCGACTTGATCGACTCCTGGAGATGGTGATGGACAGGGAGGGCCTGGTGTGCTGGGATTTATGGGGTCGCAAAGAGTCAGACACAACTGAGCGACTGAACTGAAGATACATTTAACATAAAATTGACTATGGTAATCATTTTANCGACTCCTGGAGATGGTGATGGACAGGGAGGGCCTGGTGTGCTGGGATTTATGGGGTCGCAAAGAGTCAGACACAACTGAGCGACTGAACTGAAGATACATTTAACATAAAATTGACTATGGTAATCATTTTAAAGTGTACAGTTCAGTGTTATTAAATACACTCACACTGTTGTACAGACATCATCCCCATCCATCTCCAGAACTCTTCATCTTCTCAATCTGAAACTCTGAACCTGTTAAACAATAACTCCCCATGACTCCCTATACCCAGTCCCTGGCCATCACCACCATTCTCCCTTCCATCCCACCTCCCTCCCTCCCTCCCTCCTATCTTCCCTTCCACCTTCCTTCCTCTCTTCCTTCACGCCTTTCTTCCTCTCCTTCCTCCCACCTTCCTTCCTTCCTCTCTCTCTTCCTTTCCCTCCAATTAGATTTGAAAAGATTTCTTATCATCCCCTACTTTCAGTTTCCATCAACATATGTCCGTTTACAGCATGCTCTGAGACTAGTCCATTATTCAATATTCTTTATCTTGTCTTGTTTCTTTATCTGTTAAAGGAAGTACCTTCCAGCATTGACATTGTAAGTTTTCAGGAAATAGGGATGATAACAATAACACTTAAAATAACTGCACCTTCTCTATCTGAAGGCAATCAAGCCAGATCTTCATCTTCCCTGTGAAGGATGTGTGGTTTTGGACAGAGATTGGCAGCGATGCAGACAAGATGCTCATCTGGGAAGGGTGGCCCAGGGGCATGGGAGAGAGTTGGGGAGTCACCTTGAGGCTGTTTAGCTGGAGAGACAAGCCCATGATGGAAAGAGGCCCAGAAATGGGATGGTCATGGGCTACACAGGAAGATAGATGAGCTTAGATAGCATCTTCTACATTCTTCCCTCCTTTCTCTGTTCCTTTTCTAATCATAGGATAAGAAGAAGCCAATCAGGTCATTGCGTGGGTTTCAGTGACTGAGTAAGCAAGGCCCTCCATCAGGCTTGGCCACATGTCCTGGAATGGTTCCCATCAATGATGAGGAAGACTTGGGAGGGAAACTGATCTGTCGCCCAGAGTCTGATAACAGGATGGGATAGAAGTTATATTTCAAAGGACCCGAGGGAGCTAGGAGTGGGGGCAAGAATGGTTACAAATGATGAGTATTTTGGAGACCCCAGCAGATATTCACCAGCTGTATCTTCAAAGGATTAATCTTGGTCTTCCCCAGTTTTCCTCTGCCTCATCTTATAAACTTAAAAACAGTGGCCATATATCTTCTGGAGAGTATATTCTTGGAATAGTAGACAAAGAAAATTAGGAAAAAATAACCTAAGTTAAAAATCAGATACATATTTATAAAATCATAGACCCAGGGTAAAAAGGGCTTTGAAGGTTTTCTAGTCAATTGCACACTAGATCATGCACTCTGACTGTAACATTACAGATAACACCTTGTCTTTTTTGAGAACTTCTAGAAACAAGAAATTCAGAACTCCTAGAATAGCCTGGGTCAGTCTTGGACAGTATTGGTTGTTAGAGACCATTGTCAGAAATCTGATTTTCTGCAGTTTTTACTGTTTGATAATTGCTTTGTCTTATAGAATAATCTTTCTTCACATCCCAGACCTAAAACTCATGGGCATCTATTAAGGTCATTTCGAAGCTAAATAGCCAAAGTTTGCAACTTTTGTTTTATTTAGTCAGTTTCAAGTCTTTCACTCTGCTAGCTGTTCTTCTCCAGGGAAGTTTCCAGGTGTTAATATTTCTCCCTGTGGTACCTATCATGGTCTAATCTGCACAAGGGGGAGCAAGCTGCTCTCTTCTCTTATGATGGACTCATTATCACTGATAGTAGAGCCTGGAATCCCAGTTGCTTTAAGTTCATCATTAACTGAGCACAAACTTCTGCCCCTTGTATAACTGGTTGGTTATTTTATAATGACTTGTTATATATATACATTGCAAATAATCACCCAAATAAGCCTAGTGAACATCCATCACCATATATGTATATGCAAATGACTGATCCGTTTGCTATATAGTAAAAACTAACGCAAGATGGTAAAGCAACTATACTCCAATAAAAATTAATTAAAATTTTGTATTGAGTACTTGAAAATGGCTAAGGCTTAGACAGTAAATAATCCACCTGTAACGCAGAAGACTTGGGTTTGATCCCTGGATTGGGAAGATCCCCTGGATAAGGGCATGGCAACCCACTCCAGTATTCTTGCCTGGAGAATCCCAATGACAGAGGACCCTGGTGGGCTACAGTCCATGAGATGGCAAATAATTGGGCACAACTGATCAACTAACACTTTCATTTCTCAAGAGAGTAAACCTTAAATGTTTTAATTACAAGAAAAATAATTGGGTTTTGAATGCAACTAACTTCGATTGTCTGTCATATGTCGTAGTGGCTACAGTCCCCAGGTGTTAAGGAGCAAAGCAAGGTTGACTGGGGTATTTGGATGGCATCAGAGGTCAAGCAGAGCCTGTTGCACAATGGACAGTGCAACTTTGCACACAAGCCCACGATGGTCACTGTGGACAGAAACTCCATTTCAAGGCAAATTGCAAGACTTGCTTTTACAAGTTCCTCACTGGGAAGGGGAACCAACACCGTGGGCCATAAAGTTTTAACTGTTGGTTGAAACTTGGAAACTTCTTCCTGGAGAGCCAGGTGCCAAGACAAGGGACTGAGAAGTCATTTGAAGGATCAGTCGTAAGAAAAGCCAAAGGATGAGATAAGGGATGCCACGCCTGTTATCCTGACCACAAAACAAAACAGATCAAGAGGTTGGAAGGCAAATTGTTTCTGGTGGGCTGACCATGGAAAATGGTGGAAGCTGAATTTTCAATCATTCAGGCAGAGTTTTCCTGGCTTCACCCACTCCGGTCTTTTAAGAAGCTGGAGAAGGCGGTTGTCAGTGTGAACTAGGGCAGGTCCTCACACTGGAAATTTATTAAAGTTGGCCCATTGGCTGTCTCAGACTGAGAAGATCTGGGGCCTGAAATCTGTTATCGCTCCCTCCTCGTTCCCTGTCATCTGCTGATTTAATAAACATACCATCCCTGTCCTCATCTAAGTCACGCAAATGTTTAGGAGAGCAGGCCAAGGACAAATAGTTCTATGGCACAGCATAAAAAACTCCCTTCAGGTGACAGCCATCTATTAATCACAACTCTGAGGATAACCATCCAACTGCTTGCTAATCTATCTAATGATACCAGCATTTAACTCTGTTTAATTTCTCCATTTTGTCCAGAAAGATCTAATAAGATCCACTCAAATGCCTTGCTGAAATGTGATTTATTACCTGTCCTGCAGCTCTCTGTGCTGAAAGCAGAGTGAAGGTTGGACTAGCATGATTTACCCTGCGTGCGTGCTCAGTTGCCTCAGTCGTGTCTGACTCTCTGCAACCTCTTGGACTGTAGCCCCCAGGTTGCTCTGTCCATGGGATTCTCCAGGCAAGAATACTGGAGTGGGTCGCCATGCCCTTCTCCAGGGGATCTTCCTGAGCCACGGATCCAACCTGGGTCTTCTGCGTCTCCTGCATTGCAGGCAGATTCTTTACCACTGAGTTACTGGGGAAGCCCTTGATTTATTCTGCGTGAACCCTTTCGGCTCTTGTTGGTCACTGCTTTCTTTTCCAAGTCCACAGAGCATTTCCATTAAAAGCCACTTTGAAACTGTTCTGGAGATGATCATCAAGCCTATTGGTCTTTAGTTTCCAGAACCCATTTTCTTCCCTTTCCTGAAAATTGGGAAAACATTCAGTCCTCTCCAGTCTACTGAGATGTCTCTCATTCTTCATAGTTGTTCAGAAAGTACCCATAACATTTCAGCTTTCATTATTTCTACAAGACTCTGGTGGTATAATGTGTGCAGATCTGGAGGCTCAAATGTGCTGTGAACAAGGTGTGTTATAACCATCTCTAGTTTCGCTCTTGAAATGTTTGCATTGAAGTGAAGTGAAGTCGCTCAGTCGTGTCCGACTCTTTGTGACCCCATGGACTGTAGCCTACCAGGCTCTTCTGTCCATGGGATTTTCCAGGCAAGAGTATTGGATTGGGTTGCTATTTCCTTCTCCAGAGGATCTTCCTGACCCAGGGATCAAACCCAGGTCTCCTGCACTGTAGGCAGATGCTTTACCATCTGAGCCACCAGGGAAGTCCCCTGAGATAAGCTGCTGCTGCTGCTGCTGCTAAGTTGCTTCAGTCATGTCCGACTCTGTGCAATCCCAGAAACAGCAGCCCACCACAGGCTCCCCCATCCCTGGGATAAGCTAGGATGACCAAAAATAAAAAATAAAAACTAGACCCAAGTGGTTCTAGTTCTATCCATGATCAATTAATAGGTACTTCTGTACCAACCATGAAGACTTCCTTGTTCCTCTTATTAAAAAAAGTATTTGTTTATTACTATTAGTTTTTAATTTTTAATTCTTTTGGCCACATGGCACGTTAGTTCCCTGACCTGGGATCAAACCCTTACCCTCTACCTTGAGGAACACAGTCTTAACCACTGGACCACCAGAGAAGTCTCTATCCATTTTGTTCTTGACATATGCTTTCAGATTCTTTGTTGTTGTTATTATTATTGGCACTTATCAGTGCTAAAACCCAGAAAAGTGCTGATTCAGCATTCACAGGTAACTGACATCATGCTATTTTCCTTCATGATGATTGCAATTTATTTCAAAGTCACCCAATCACAAAGATTCCTAGCTCTATTTAGTTCCTGACTTTGGAGGTCTAAACCTCTGTGTGGAACAAGCTCACCTTTTTTTACAATTATTGCTATCATTTGCTTAAGCTAATGTGGGTGAGTTTCCATTCTTACAATAACCAAACAAGACTAACCAGAACCATTCATCCATCCAGTGAAGTTTTGGAAAGTTACTCTGTACCAGGAACACCTGAAACTGCCTAAAATCCCTCCCTTCTACTTGTTTTGGCATTTTCCCTCTTAAATCTCTCAATTCAGGATTTCATACTGATCCCTGATCATACTGATCAAATGGATCCCATCATTTTATACAGTAATACTTGACTTCCATTTTCCATAACTTGCCGTCTTCTGTCTAGGAGGCCTGTGTCCTTTCCTATGAGTGTCTAATGTTCAGTATCTGAGCTGCCCCATCTGGTCGCCACTAGTCACACGGGGCTGTGCTTGTGTACTAGCTGTTCAGTCATATCCTACTCTTTGCGACCCCATGGAGCCCACCAGGCTCCTCTGTCCACGGGATTTTCTAGGCAAGAATACTGAAGTGGATTGCCGTTTCCTTTTCCAGGGAATCTTCCCGACCCAGAGATTGCACCTACATCTGTGTCTCCTGCACTGCAGGAGGATTCTTTACCTGCTGAGCCATCAGGGAAGCCCACCGCATGTGGTTATCTAAATTTAAATAATTAAATAGAAAAAAATTAAAATCTAGTTCCTCAGTCACATTACTGACATTTCAAGTGCTCAATAACCATGTGACTAATGGCTTCCATGATCATATTTTCCTGATCATGAAAGCTCTCACCGACAGTGCTGGTCAAGCTCTTCCTCAAGACCTCTGAAGTTCTGCTCAAGCAGTTAAGCCTGGATGCCTTCGACAAAGTCGGCACTTATTGTCCTTGTCCAGAAGCTGTCCTGCTTAAAGTATGTCAACTTAAATATATATATATACACAACTGAAAAGTTGAGAGCTAGATTTTATTTGACAGGAATGTTAGGACTCAAGCCTGGGAGACAGTATCTCTGACGATTGCAAGAGAGCTGACTCCAAGGAAGCAGAGGAGAGAAGGAGATAGGCTCTATACAAGTTTGCAACAATCTGAATATTAAACTATTACTGTTAATTAAGAGTAAACTCTCACATGAAGAGATTTAGCAATCTTCTATGTAAGGGAAGATGCAAGCGTCTGGGCTTGCTGAAATAATTTCTTTCATATGCATCTAGTTATCTGGGGCCAATCCTGCTTTCCTCATTTTTCACATACTAATACCCTGTTTACTGTAAGAGACAGCAAATGTGGTGGTTGGCCTCCTCTCACATCCCCCCCAGCTCCTCAGCCCTTACCAGGGAGGAAGTAGCTGTTGGCTTCCAAATAGCTGGCTTTGTTTCACCTGGGCTCAGAAATCTGCATGGAAAAGGCTTGTTTACGGATAGAGAGTAAAGCAGAAAACATTTCATTTCATGGGTAGTCTAAGCGCCCAGTTAGATAGGCAATCTTGTAAAGGCAAGTGATTACAGTACACATCAGTTCCTTTGCTCATCTAGGAACCACAGTTTGCAATCAAATGTGAATGACTATTACCCAGATCCCATTGAGAATCATTGTAATGATTATGTCTAACAAAATGCTGGCACTTGTAGACATTCAAAATGTTTGCCTGAGTGAGGAAATGAATCAAACTTGGTGGTCTCTGAAGTGCCTGAAACATTTTCTCAAAAAGTCAAAGATAGGTACCATGGGGTTAGGAAGGAGAGGAAGGAAGGAAGGGAAAGGTAGAAAAAAAGGAAAGAAGGAAGGAAGAAGGAAAAAAGAAGGAAGATTCCATATACCTACAGAATCTCTCTCCTCCATCTTTGTTTCTCTGTTTCTGGGTCAGAGAGAGACTTAGAGGTGGGCTGGAATGCAGATTCCAGAGGAAGGAAATAGAGAGGGAAGGAAGTAAAAAAGGAGAATCACGTAAGAGAGAGAGAGTCACAGTATTTTAAAATGCAAAAGGATGCAGGGTCCATTTAGCCTAACTCCTCACGTCACNCATGCAGATTCCAGAGGAAGGAAATAGAGGGAAGGAAGGAAGTAAAAAAGGAGAATCACGTAAGAGGGAGAGAGTCACAGTATTTTAAAATGCAAAAGGATGCAGGGTCCATTTAGCCTAACTCCTCACGTCACAAATGAAATATGGACATTTCATTTGGCATTTAATACAAATCTGCTGAAAAAAAAATGAAGCAATTGAGGTCGAAAGACATGGGTTAAGCGACTTGTCTAGAGTTACACAGCTAGTGAGTGTTGGAGCAGGGGCTAGAAGCCAGCCCACCTATCCTGTGATTGCTCACAGGGGGCTCTGCCCACCCCTTCCCCATCCCTAGGGAGAAGAGCTAAGCAGGAGACTCTGGGGTGGGAGGTCACTTGAGGGAGAAGAAAGTAAATTTGTGTGTCAGCTGTCAGCCCCTCTCGTGACTTTCTTCCTTAAGCAGAGGAAAGTTTTCAGCTGTTTCACCTATTCAGTCCGAATTTTATGATATCCCCACCCCCAGGGCGATTTCTAATCAACAGCAACCTTGCCTAGACCCTCCGATGCCACAACTAGTGGGTGACCCTGGGGGAAGGAGTGCTTGACTAACTTACTCAGGTTGCACTTAGTTTGGTAATCGCTTGCCCCTCATAAGCTTGGTCCAGATCCAAACTGATTTCTGAAGCAGCCTGGCAGTTCTAACATTTCACCTACGCTAGAGCAGGGAAACATGCTGAAAACAGACTTTGCCAAGGATTTCAAATAATACTTTTGAGTGACTTTAGCAGAGCACCTCTGCCATTGATCCTAGGATAATGAAGACCTGGAGCAGGTTTTTGACAATGTTTCCCATTCCCTTTACTTCTCATCTCTAGAAAACTCTCCAGGTCAAGAACTTTGGCATCTGAGTTATGGAGTTGGAGGTCACACAAATCTGATTTCAAGTGCAAGCTGTCACACGGTTGTTACCACAGGGAGAGAATGAATTGTCGCAGATCCAATTTAGAAGCTTTACATGAGCACTGTGAAGATGGTCTTTAATATTCTGTGGGACCAAGTGCCTGGGGAATTAACACGTGGTCAACACGTGTTCATTACATGGACGGGTCAGGGTGATAAGCCCCAGGTTTGAATCCTGGCACTGTTGCTTTGCAGTAGTATGCCCTTGAGGCAAGTCCCTTGATTTCTTTCTATCTTAATTTTCTTATCTTGTGTCATAGGATTTCTCATTGTGTCCCCAGAGAAATGAGGACAAATTGAGGTCATGCATGTAGAAGGCTTAGCACAGAGCCTGGCACTTGGTCAGCATTAGCTATCATTATTATTTCCTAATGTCCTATGATTTCTTTATGTACATTTCATTGTCCTTGGGGGCACCAAGTGAGCTGATTGCAAGTTCTCAGTCAGAAACATTTGCCAAGTGGCAGCATTCACACAACACTTGTGATAAAAGTCCCAACTCCTCCTCTGCAGCTTCAGCTGGGCCAAGGGAGGTGAGTGTCGGGTTTTATGGGTCTGACGAAGATGTTTGAAATATTGTAGGAGACTGTCAAAGAATACTTAGACCCACTCTGAAAGAGGGCCGTTCTTAATTTTCATCTTTCCTGCAAGTCAGAAAGATATATACTCTCCAAATAATGGCAGTTTCCTTGTCCTGAAGTTATGGCAGCTTGGTGATACAAGAAACAGCACCCTGTCATAAGGACCGCATAAAACATGGTCTGACATTTCTTTAAAAGTAAAAAGAAACACGACTGTAGCAGATGACCTTTCCTCCGAGGGCACAGCTGTTTTGTGTGGTTAGAGGGACCCGTTGTTTCATACTTAGGGGCTACGATATATGACTGGCTTTCCACAAAGTGTTTCCATGAGAAATTACAGTACATTCTGAAAGGGCGCACCAACTCTGCTGTATTCGTATTAGGGAGGAGGACTTTCTCCCCCTTCTTGATGTTTTCCAAATGATACTGTGCTGAATAGTTGTGATTAGGAACTCCTTTAGTGTGTGAATCAAAAGTGGTACCAAGATTACAGATGCGCCATCTATTTCCTGGGAGATTTAAATTATGGGCCTTTTGTTAGGTTGGTGGGCCAGCATCTCCGAGGATTCAGCATTTATGGGAAGTCACTGCAAACACAGTGTTTCTGTGCGTGAGGACTGAGTATCTATGGAAAATATTTTTTTTAATATTTATTTATTTATTTTTGGCTGCACTGGGTCTTCGTGGATGCACATGGCCTTTTCCCTAGCTGTGGCTGGCCTGGGTTACTCTCTAGCTGTGTTGTGAGGGCTTCTCATTGTGGTGGCTTCTCTTGCTGTAGAACACAGGCTCTAAGTGCTCTGGTTTGGCAGCTGTGGCTCAGGGGCTTTGTTGCTACGAGGCACGTGGGATCTTCCCAGATCAGGGACTGAACTGGTGTCCCCTGCATTGCAAGGTGGATTCTTAACCACTGGACCACCAGGGAAGCCCCCAGGAAAAATTTAAGTAGTCACTTTTTAACAGAGAGTAGGTGATCTCCATTTTCTCAAAAAATGTTTGTTCCTCCTGTAAAATGTTATTTGTGCTNGACATTGTCTCCAGAGTCACATTGCACTTAAAAGGCTGCCTGCAGGAGAGACAGTAGAGACTGCCCTGTTAGTCCCTTTAATGGGTACAGGTGGTGCCATCAATTGACTTTCAGAGACAAAAACAGCTTGAAAGAAACCACGTCCAGGTAACCCCATTGCCTAAGAGTTTGACTACAATTTGGCAGAAAAGAAACCTCCATTCTTTCGCCACTTTCTAAGAAGTAGTTGGCAATCTCCAGCTTGTACATTTGGAAANGTTCAACTCTTTGTGACCTCTGGGACTTAGCCTGCCAGGCTCCTCTGTCCGTGGACTTCTTCAGGAATGAAATGAAAAAGAAAGATTATATCTCCATTTCTTTTGCAATTGGGTTTACTCTAGGCATCCATGGTTACTGTGAACATTCCCATTAAAGCGTGGGGCACCCCCTGCCTCCCCAAACTCTTTTTCTAAATTAGAATAGTAAGTCCTTGGAGAGGGGAGTTTGGCAGCCTCTGCAAATGGTGGGAGGAAACAGATGCCAATTACTGACTGGCCATGGTGCTGGGAAAAAAAAAAAGAGCTCCCGTTGCTCATCTCCAAAACCCGGCTACTGACCTGCCAACATCAGGCCATTGAGCATACATCCCAGTCTGGACAGTGGGAGATTTGCTCTGATTTATCTCTGCTCTCTCACCACATCCCCTGAGTGACCAGACCTGGGCATATGCAGAAGTGGCTGGCTTGGTTTAGAAGAACAAGCTAAGACGCTGGAACAGTTGACTTATTGGTAATTAGACCACACTGGTATTGAACTCGTGACCTCAGCCTCATTAGAGCTGCATTGGGGCCAACTGAGTTGACCAGAAACAGATTCAAAACAGTGAGTGATAGAGGTCTTTGGGGCAGGGTCAAAGGCCTATTTACACTACCCCGTATCGTAAGTGGCTTCTTACTCTAGTATGTTAAAGGAGCAGCGGTTGACAAAAATGGCCATGTGGATGGCTTCCTGCTCCCTGCTTCGCATACATGGACTACAGAGCACTGCTGTTTTGGGCAACCCCCACCTTCCTTTAACTGGATCTCCATGTAATTCAAGGGTTAATAAAGGGAGAGACAAGTGTTTTAACAGGACTTTTCTTTTCTTTTTTTTTTCCTCTTTCACTTCCTAATGGGTAATAGTAACAAAAACACTAGGAGTATAGCCCATTATTTTAGGAGTGATTTCCTTTGAGTGACACACTTTGATTTAAAACTGTCCATAGCTAATCATTATTTTCACTTTTTGTTTTTCAAGGAAATCTAAAAACAGATGCCTTCAGTTTGTGTAGAAAAGGAATCGGTTTCTGGGTGGTGAAGCAGGATTCGTGGAAAAGTCAGCACACAGAATGATGCCAGTCACTTTGCTAAATCAATGAAATAGAACAGAAATCGACTCAAAATACAAGTCTTTATGGTAAGACTAGTATTTCAACCTAGTGGGAAGAAAAAAGGATTTCCTAATAACGGCTAACCATTTAATATAAAGATGAATTTCTGCTTTAGACCATACCCAAAATAAAAATTTCCATGTGAAAACAAAACTTTCTAGTTCTAAAAGTTAATGAAGTAATTAAAAAATAACAATCTTGGAAGGCCTAACAATATAAAAACTATTAGAACACTACAAATATATATATAAAGTATATTTTAAAAAACTATATAAAATATACATTAAAATATATTTGTATAAAATTGAAAATTTTAACATTGTTTTTTATAAATATATATATATAACAATATAAAAACTAATATATTCTAACATAAAAACTGTAAAGAAAAATATGTAATAATTTGACTTCATAAAAATCTATCATGAAAATTTAGGTACATCAAATATTAAAAGGCAAATTGGAGAATTTATTTTTGGTACTTATGGAAGAGTTAATCACAAGATATTTATGGTGCCTATGGAATACTTAATAATAAAGCATTTAGAAATCAACAAGAAAAAGAGGAATGAATTCAAAGACACAAAATAACTGAACATCACTTTACATGAGAAGAAATGTAAATGGCCAGTAAACCTATGAAAATATATTTAACCTCCTTAACAAAGGTCAAGAATTGCGTGTTTTAAACAACTGAAAGTTAATTTTTCCTCTAAAAATTCAGCAAAGACAAAAATAAAAAAATGCCAGTAGTGCTGCAGGGAAATTAATACTTTCTTTATTAGGCCACATAAACTGCTCTAACTTAGAGGGTATTTGGCACAAGAAAAAACTTAAAATTTAACATGTGCTATGACCCAAAAGTTCTACTTGTAAGAATCAATCCAAAAGAAATAATCATTGTTACATGCAAAGATTTTGCTACTAGAATGTTGATCAAAGCATTTTTATGATAACTAAAAATTGGAAACAGCTTAAATCTCCAACAATAAGGAATATTAATTATATGATGGTGTGTGGTGAATCATGGAAGTTTCTGTAACTTTAACATGTTGTAGAAAAAATTATATTTCATGTCATAGAATAAAATTCAAGATAAAATTTATCTTGTTCAGAAAAAAATATAGGTTTAAAATTGTAATATATAACATGTTATATATGCATAGAAAAAGATAGTAGAAAAATATGTATCTTACATGTCAAAATATTAAAATACTTTTCTCTAGGTTTGGGAATTATGGATGATTTTACAATGTCTCTTTTTATCAGATTTTTTTTTTTCTTTTAGAGTGAACATGTGTTACTTGGAGAACAAATGGTAAAGCAGTGTATTTTGTTTCAAATATTGTAGCTAGCAGTTTCATCCTGGAGATAAAGTGCGATAATATATAAGAAAATCCCTAACACAGGATAAGAAAGATGAAGTAGCCTTGGTACCCAGGATTTGAATTTGAATATAAAATTCAAGCACTCTGGAAACTTGTAGTACTGGATTAAAGAGGGACTTACCTTAGTAGGTGGATTGCCTGAGTCCCAACCCACTCTCTTTTTTTGTAGCTTGACTTCATTTTAACGGCTCATACATCTCTTCATAAGATGTTAGCCGAGGAACAGAAAGAAAAATAAATTATCACCTGTCATTTTTCAGATAATCCTGACCACATTCATCTTCACTATACTGTGAAGCACTCTAGCACGAGCCCTTTCTTTGAGGTAAGCTGGGGCAAGTCTACCTTTGAAAGATCTCTGGAGTCAACAGCCACCACTGTATGATCTATTATGTGACACAAAGATAGAAGTTATGCACATGCAACTCCCCAAGTGGCTCTGTGGTAAGGAATCTGCCTGCCAATGCAGGAAACATGGGTTTGATCCCTAGGTCAGGAAGATCCCCTGGAAGAGGGCATGGCAACCCACTCCAGTATTCTTGTCTGGAGAATCCCATGGACAGAGGAGCCTGGTGGGCCACAGTTCATAGGGTCGCATAGAGTCAAACATGACTGAGCATGCACACAACCAAAACATCAAAGTAAAACATGGTATTGATTATGGAACCCCGAGATGTTTCAGCTGACGGGAAGGGCAGGCGTGCTTAGAAGGTAAGTTCTGAGCTGCCGGATGGCGCTCGCGGGAGGATAGCATTGGAGTTACCGCGGAGGCTGGTTCCCTGTCGGGATCCTGGATTCAGACCTCGGGCCACGGGAAATACAGACAAAAGAATGAGAGTGGAATGGGGTGCTGTGTACAGCCACTTAGGTTTCCCAGGTGTCAAAATGGTTTAAAAAAAAAAAGATCCATCTGCAATGCAGGAGACATGGGTTCAATCCCTGGGTCAGGAAGATCCTCTGGAGAAGGAAACAGCACCAATATTCTTGCCTGGGAAATCCCATGGACAGAGGAGCCTGGTGGGCTACAGCCCACAGGGTTGCAAAAAGTTGGACATGACTTAGCCACTAAATAACACCACCACCACCACTTTGGGATCATTGTGGCAGACCTTGTTACTAACAGTTGTGTGTATGCGTGTATGTGTTCACAGGGTGCAATGCTAGGGGCTGGTGATTCCTATAGATGGGCGTTAGGAATTGGAAGATAATTTCTCCTATGTCTGTGTAATATGGTGTTGCTGCACTCCTGGCATCTGAAGGACACGATGGCAGTAAAGGGGCAGAGAAAGACGATGGTAAAAAGAGCATGGAGGCAGAGACCATACAATGACTGACAGGGCTTTGTGTTTATTGTAACTCCCCACCCCACCTCACCCTGAAATTGCAAGCCATCATTTGGGGAGACTTGTTGGGGGGTGTTGGATATAATAGCAAGCAGGGTGGAAAAACTGAGCCAAATATGGATTGCTGCTATAAATGTAACTTCCATTTAAACCCGGAGTTAATTGCCCTGGGAATCCGCGTGTAACATAGACAAGGGTTCGTTTCTATGATTAATTCAGCTGGCTTGAGCTTGGTACTAATGAGACCAAGGCCAAGGTTATCAGCTCTAACCCCACAGGAGCTGTTAGCATCTCACGGCTCCAAAACCCAGGTGACACCCTTCACCCTCAGACACAGTGGGACTGGGTGAGAGAGTATGCTGTTTGACTCCACTTTTAATACCCAACACCCCCCACTTTCCCCTCTAACACGATGCCTCTGCTCTGAGTGCACAGGCAGTTAATTCTGTAACATGACAGGACATTGTCTCCAGAGCCACATTGCACTTAAAAGGCTGCCTGCAGGAGAGACAGTAGAGACTGCCCTGTTAGTCCCTTTAATGGGTACAGGTGGTGCCATCAATTGACTTTCAGAGACAAAAACAGCTTGAAAGAAACCACGTCCAGGTAACCCCATTGCCTAAGAGTTTGACTACAATTTGGCAGAAAAGAAACCTCCATTCTTTCGCCACTTTCTAAGAAGTAGTTGGCAATCTCCAGCTTGTACATTTGGAAAAGAATCAAGTGGGGTGTTTTACCTGCGTTCACTGGATTCTCTGCCTTGAAGAGTCCCATCCTTTTAGTCTAAAGCCTTTTGTTCTGTGTTTCATCACAGGACTTAAGTTCTCACCGGTGTGTGCCTGCATGCTAAGGTGCTTCAGTAGTGTCCAGCTCTTTTTAACTCTATGGACTACAGCCTGCAAGGTTCCTCTGTCCATGGGATTCTCCAGGCAAGAATACTGGAGTGGGTTGCCATTCCCTTCTCCAGGGAATTTTCCTGGACCCCACGGATTGAACCTGTGTTTACTTATGTCTCCTGCCGTTGCAGGTGGGTTCTTTACCACTAGTGCCACCTGGGAGGCCCCCAACACATCTTAAGCTCTGTATCTATTAGGATCACTCGATTTGCAAGTCACTGAAACTCAGCTCATGGATTCACCTACCTGGGAAGAGTACTAGGTCTGTTCACAGACTCTAAAGAAGAGTTGCTGGGATCAGTCTTAGAAACTAGTTTGGGGGAGAATAGATACATGTGTATGTATGGCTGAGTCCCTTCACGGTTCACCTGAAACTATCACAGCATCGTGTGTGTGTGTGTGTGTGTGTGCTCAGTTGTGTCTGACTCTTTGCAGCCCCATGGACTGTATCCTGCCAGGCTCCTCTGCCCCCGGGAAGGGTACTGGAGTGGGTTTCCATTTCCTACTCCAGGGGATCTTCCTCCAACCCATGTCTCCTGGGTCTCTTGCTGGCAGATTCTTTACCACCAGTGTCACCTTGTTTATCCTCTATATTAAAAGTGAAAGTGTTAGTCGCTCAGCCATGGCCAACTTTTTGGGACCCCATGGACTGTGGCCCATCAGACTCCTCTGTTCATGGGATTCTCCAGGCAAGAATACTGGAGTGGGTAGCCCTTCTCTTCGCCAGTGGATTTTCCTAATCTAGGGATCGAACTCATGTCTCCTGCATCGCAAGCAGATTCTTTACTATTTGAGCCACGAGGGAATCTGCTATAGGCCAATACAATGGAAATTTTTTAAAAAGGAAAGAAAGAAATTGGATCCAAAACATGGCCCTCCCAGAGACCTGGCCATCTTTCCCTTCCCCCACTCCTTGTCTTGGCTTCGCTGTGCAGAAAGCTTCTCAACACGTGGTAGCCAGCATCCCCCAAGGCATATCCTCCTGGCTTAGCAAAATCAGGACAGCTATGTTCTCTGGCATTTTGAAGGGTTCTCCTCGGTCTCAAAGATTGCTGGCTGAGGATTAAAGCACTGGAGGTCCAGGTGCCGCCTTCACACCTGTAGCTGGTGCGCATTTATCAAGGAAGCAGGAGGCAGAGACTGCGTGGGGCTGAGCTTTGTACCTGCTCAGGCGCCGCTTGCGGAGGCTGATACGCTGCCACCGTGTGACTGCCATGCGCGCTTTGATGCAAAGGCAGGTTCTGGCGCGTCTGAGCGTCTGATGGCATTTGGGCCTACAAGGAGCAGCTAGGCTTCATCACCAACAACAGCAGCGAGATCTGCGAGGCGTATGGCTTGGACCTGCAACAGCGCCGGGGCTTCGGTGACCTGCGGACCTGGCACTGGCGGCAAGGTCACTGGCCAGATCTGTCGCATTGCGCTCCATCTGCGCCAGTGCCAGGCAGGCCCGCGGGGCCGCAGGTGTACATGCTGGACGCCTGGGGCGTGGAGCCCAAGTCGGTGCCGGGTGAACCGCCCTGGCGCCTGACTGGACAAGGCTTCAGAGCTCAAGGTGCGTGCTGTTGAGATGCGCTTTGGCCCTCAACTTCAGTCCCATGAAGCTCTCCAAGGATGCGCTTACCTGTAGCAGCGTGGCTGCCTGCTCACGGGCACCAACGTGGATGACTGGCTCCCACTTGAGAACTGGACGCTTCATAGTGGGTACCGGCTGGGCGGTCTGGTTCAAGCCGTGGGGATGCGGCGTCCCGCCAAGCTGACCTCGTAAGAAGCCCAGTCGCTCCACCTTCCACTGCCTGTCGCAGGAGTATCCTGTCCCCTCGGAGCGCACCTTCGTGGTAGGTGGTCGCCCGGACACAGACGTCCTCCTTGGTGTCACTGTGATCTGAAGGTCATCTTCACCCCACCCGGGTCTCCACTCTAAAGGATGTGATTTTTAAAAAAGGAATGGGAAATGTGCCAAGAATAAGTTACTGCAGTTCTCCTTAACCTTCCCTGAAGCTTAACTGGTCTGCTTAACTCAGTCGTATCTGACTCTTCGTGACCCCGATGGACTGCACCCCACGAGGCTCCTCTGTCCATTGGATTTTCCAGGCAAGAACACTGAAGAGGGTTGACATTTTGTTCTCCAGGGGACCTTCCTGACCCAAGAATCGAATCTACATCTCCTGCATTGGCAGGAGGATTCTTTACCACTGAGCCACCTGGAAAACCCTAATTGGTTTGTTTAGAGCATAGCATAACACTGGGATCTTCTGAAGAAGTCCAGAGTAATACAGATGCATGTCAGAGGAGAAAAGAAATCTCTTTCTGATCATTTGAAATTTCCCTTTTATATGGTCAGAAGGAATATCATCTAGGTTCTTTAATAGATAGGAATATGGAGTCACAGATAATTGAAGTGAATTGCACAAGACAAATCACCCACTTGGTAACTGGACAAAAGTCTCAAATCTCTTACACCCAAGTTTACTACTTTTTCTTGTGTTAGCCCATCTTCAACAGATTTGTTATCCAACTCATCACTGGTTTTGATGGTGGGAAGTTCAACCGATGGATGAAGATCAACCTTGATGGTCTACAAACCCTGTTGCAACCCTCTTCTCACCTTCAGATCAATAGGCTTATCTGCTCTTAGGTAGGGCTTAATGGAATAGCTGGGGCCAGTAAGCGGCAGACCTGGGACTCAAAGAATACATTCAGGCCTCCTTGTCCTGGTCATATGGGTTTTCTAGAGCCTGTGTCAGAGCCCCTGATCAGAAGGAAAGGAAGAGATCAAAATTCAAACCCAGTCTTGGATTCTCCTTCCTCTTAGGATGTAGAAAGTCACTCGAGAACATTGCTTCTGCCCTAACAAAGGAAAAAAGCTGGGTAATCTCTAGAATCGTAACTTTTTTTCAGCCCAGGAGAGAGCTGTGGTCACAAGGCAACTCAAACTTAATTCCAGGGTAGGAAGTGTTGTAAGGCCCTTCCAGAAGATAGGCACACAGGAACTGCTAATGCTTTTTGCAGGACATGAGAAGAAAAGGTAACAGCCAGAAGCAATGGACATTTTAACATATTCTTAGAGGCCACATGTAGGCTGTTACTTGTTAGTTACTTGGGAATTGCACTGTTTGGGGCACAGAGGAGAGGAGATGCCTTTCCAGAGTGGTCAGCCTGGTTTGACTATCTTTCTTAATGGAATACTGTAAAGTGAGTGTATTGGTTATCTGTTGCTATGTAACAAACGATCCTGTGAAGCAGTTTAAAACATTAGGCATTTATTATCTCAGAGTTACTGTGGGTCAGGTATCCCAGCTGGGGACCTCTGACTTGTGGTGTCTTGGAAGGCTGTCGGGAAGGTTTTGGTCATTGGTCATCTCAAAGCTCGCCTGGGGAAGGGTTTGCATCCAAGCTCATGCACATGGCTGTTGGTAGGGCCAACAGTGAGCCTCACTAACTGCTGGCTAGAGGCACAAGTTTCGTGTCACATGGCCTCTCCACAGGGCAACTCTCAACATGGCTGCTCACCTCACTCAAAATGAGTGAGTGAATGAGAGAGCCAGAGGGGATGCCACGGGCCTTTCTGTCATCTCAGAAATAAAGGATGTGAATACCAGGGGGCTTTTCCGATAGTACAGTGGTAAACAATGCTCTTGTAATGCAGGAGATGCAAGAGATGAGGGTTCGATCCCTGGGTTGGAAAGGTCCCTTGGAGAAGGAAATGGCAACCCACTCTAGTATTCTTGGCTGGAGAATCCCATGGACAGAGGGACCTGGCAGGCTACAGTCCATGGGTCACAAAAGAGTAGGACATGGCTCAGCGACTAAGCACGCACACAGGAACACAGGAGGTTTGGATCACTGGCGTAGTGGCTGCCTGTCACAGAGTTGAACACTGTATTTGGAGACCCAAAGTTAACTATTATACCCCTGGGGTAGGAGGTGGTAAGTAGAAGTGAAGGGTGTTACGTGTCAAGTGTTGCAAGTCCTGGAGCCTTGACAAGAAAGTTGGAGCTAGCAAGAATCAGGGATTTGAGACTCAGTGGGTTAGGGCAGAAGGGCACCAAGTCCTAAGAATGACTGAAGAAGGAAGGAAACAAACACATGTGCCCAGTGTTTTTGTTGTGTCATTAAATTCTCAAACCCATGCAAAAGATATTATAATAGCCCCATTTTGCAGATGAAGAATTAAGGCCTGGAGAGGTTAACTCTTTCTCATGGTTACACAGCTATTATGGTGATGTTTCCACAACCCTGTAAATATACTAAAGAATCACTGAATTGTGTACTTAAAATAGATACACACTAGGATATGTATGGGGCTCGGACAGTAAAGATTAATCTGCCTCCAGTGCAGGAGACCCAGGTTTGATCCCTGAGTCTGAAAGATCCCCTGGAGAAGGAAATGGCAACACTCTCCAGAATACTTGTCTGGGAAATCCCATGGGCAGAGGAGCCTGGTGAGCTACAGTCCATGGGGTCACAAAGAACTGGACATGACTTGGCGACTAAACAACCACAACAGCGAGGATATGTAAATTATATTTCAATAAGCTTTTTTTTTTTTTCAAGACCACATAAGTAGTATGTGGTAGAGTGGGAAATTTCTGACCTAATTGTTTTAGGCTCTGTATTAGTTTGCTGGAGCTGCTGTAACAAAATACTACTGCCTGGATGGCTTAAACAGTAGGTGTTAATTTTCTCATGGTTGTGGAGGTTAGAAGTCTGAGGTCAAGGTGTTGGCAGGGTTGGCTTCTTCTGAGGCCTCTCTCCTTGGCTTGCAGATGGCCACTTTCTCCTGCATCTGAACACGGTCTCTCCTCTTTCTGTACACATCCTTGGTGTCTCTGTGTGTCAGAATCCCATTGGATTAAGCCTCACCTTAATTGTCTCACTTTAATTTATTCACCTCTTTAGAGACTTTATCTTCAAATATGATTATAGTCTGAGCTACTGGGTATTATGACTTTACCATGTGAATCTGGGGAGACAATTCAGCCCATAACAGACTCCAAAGTTTACGTTCTTTTTCAGACAATAGAGATCCTTTTGAGACAACAGGAATCTACTGTTGTCTTTGTTAATAAAATCTACACGATAAACTGTATCCTGGCTTTATTAATATATATTTGTTTTGTTCAAGTAGAACAGTATTGGGACAGTTCTAATTCCTACAGATAAGTATTTGCAAATGGTACACTTTAAATGAGCTCATGCTGCAGTCTCTAGATACCCTTCAAATAAATTGATTAAAAGCTCTAGAGAGGAAGAGTTGAATTGTTTAAAAAAAAAAAAGTTGAATGACCACCAGTATTTAACATCTGTTAATGTCATTTATCACAGAGATGTGAAGTAAAACAAGCATGCAAAATGTATAGCAAATGCTGAGACTGTAATGTGCTGTTATCCCATGTCTTGTCTTCTCTTTACTGGTTACTCTGCAACTGACCACATGCTAGGAGAGTGCATTCTCTGAGCAGACAGGCGTGAGCCTGGCCCAGCGTGGCCTGAGCCAGCCAGTGCATGTGAAAGGAATACTTGTGCACAGTCTTACATGATGAGACACACAAGGGCCTACATTCTTAAAAAGTCTGGACACACAAGTCAACTTACTGGTGTCCTGATGTGTTAACGTTTGACATGAAAGACCCTTGGTACTGCATTTTACTTCTGTTTTTAAGGTTGCAATTTTTAAAGATGGGGCTTCCCTGGTGGCACAGTGATAAAGAACCCACCTGCCCATGTAGAGACTCGGGTTTGATTCCTGGGTTGGGAAGATCCTTTGGAGGAGGGCATGGCAACCCACTCCAGTATTCTTGCCTAGAGAATCCCATGGACTGAGGAGCCTGATGGGCTCTGGTCCATGGGATCGCAAGAGAGTGGAAAATGACTTAGCAACTAAACAACAGCAACAGTTTTTAAAGATACGTAAACATTGGTGAGGGCTTCCCTTGTGGCTCAGCTGGTAAACAATCCGCCTACAATGTGGGAGACCTGGGTTCGATCCTTGGGTTGGGAAGATCCTCTGGAAAAGGGAAAGGCTACCTAGTCCAGTATTCTGGCCTGGAGAATTCTATGGAATATATAGGCCATGAGGTCCCAAGGAGTTGGACATGACTGAGTGACTTTCACTTTCAAACATTTGTGGGGACACAGTGCAACCTACCTTTCAGATACGCAGTCTGAAACTACCTGAAATATATCCTCAGGCTCTCATGCCTACAGGGGACCCATCCGTTTGGAACGACAGACCCGTGGCCTCTGGGCTTGTATCAATTGCATGAGAACCTAAATCTGGAGATGGGGAGAGGGGAAAGCCAGGTATGTGCTTGAGACAAAAATTCCAGCATCATTTGAACTCAACTCTTCATTCTGGGATAACTAACTGGTGGGTTTAAAGAGTGACTTGAGAGTCCCTATTATCTGGTCTCCAGATCAGCAACAAACCTTAGCATTCCTCAGGAAGAATCGAATGTCACTTAAAACGGCCTTTTCCGTCTGCTTCCTCCCTCAATTAAGAAGCCTTTGTAGGACTGAGGCCAAATGAGCCCATAAAAGGGCTTATTTCCCATTTGGTACTCAGCTGAAGCCCGAGTTGCTCACTTTCTCCCTGGTTCTCATTTCTTCTCTCTCCACACTCCTCTTTCCCATCTTTTAAACCAATTAGGGGAACTGAAGATTTGGTGCAAGGGCCAAGTATTGAGTTTTTCCGTCAACAAGGAGAGGCCAGCCAAGATCCCTTTATCTGAAAGATAAACAGAGGCAGCTAATGAGGGGAGGTGGGAGGATTAGGAGTAGTAGAGGATCTTTCTGGAAGCTTTGGTAATTCTTTAGAGGAGATAAAGTGATGTAGGCTGAAGTTTCTGCACTAAATCAGCTCAGTGAAGACACTTGAGATCATGCAGCGCTCATCCACTAGATGGCAACAGAGAGCCATCTATGCCTATGTCCCGGCTCCTGGCTGAACTTCAGCTCCAAGCTGCTGAAGTTTAAAATCCCCTCTATTGCATGGAACAATACCAAGAATTTCACTTAAGAGATGGCTGATTGTTGGCTGTTTAGACCTTACCTTCTAACCCTGTGCATTTATCCTATAACTTCAAGTTCAGCTGTATTTTCCAGAGGTCTCCTTCATTGCAGGCAGATTCTTTACTGTCTGAACCACCAGGGAAGCCCCATACGAAGCATAGATTTGCGTATATACTGTCACTTCTGTTTTTTAGCCTCTGAGGGAAAGTGCCAAGCAACACTGTCCCCATTCTCTTTTACGTAAGAGGGTTTGCTACTCTTTGAAAGTCTTTTTTGTTCTTGTTGGTTTGATTCAATGAAGAATTAAATAGCCAGCCTTGCTGGGTATGAAATAGTCTGGCTTGGTTTGGCCAGCAAGGAGGCATTGTGAGGTTTTGTGGGAGGTGTGAGAAAAGAGTGAGTAATGTCCAGGGGCTTCCTGCTCCTGGGAGAGACAGTCTGGGTTGTAAAGGGCCAGCACTAAGGCCTACAGTCATGTATGGAGGTGAGAGTTGGACCATAGAAAAGGCTGAGCATTGAAGAACTGATGCTTATGAACGGTGGTGCTGGAGAAGACTCTTGAGAGTCCCTCGAACAGCAAGGAGATCAAACCAGTCAATCCTAAATTAGGAAATCAGTCCTGAATATTCATTGGAAGGACTGATGCTGAAGCTGAAGCTCCAATACTTTGGCCACCTGATGTGAATAGCCAACTCATTGGAAAAGATGCTGGGAAAGATTGAAGGTGGGAGGAGAAGGGGACGACAGAGGATGAGATGGTTGGATGGCATCACCAACTCAATGGACCTAAGTTTGAGCAAACTCTGGGAGATAGTGAAGGAGTGGGAAGCCTGGTGCGTTGCAGTCCATAGGGTCACAAAGAGTCGGACACGACTGAGCAACTGAACACAACAGCAAAGGCCTGCTAGGGTTGATGCTCTCCTGGGACTTAATCGATGATGTTATAAAAACAAAAAGAATTGCTGAGAAGGAAGTGGGTGGGAAGAGAAAAGAGCAGCTTCTTGATGGAGCCACATAGCAAATTCAGAATACTCAGAAAGCTCTTTGGCCATGAGTGTGATGGGTGTATGTGCTGGTGCCACTGGTTTGCCTGTCACTTAGGGAAAGGAGAAAAGAGAGACTTTCCTGGTGGTCCAGTGGCTAAACTTTGTTCTCCCAACGCAGGGGGCCCAGGCTTGATCCCTGGTCAGGGAACTAGATCCCACATGCCGCAACTGAAGAACACGTGTGTTGAAACTAAGACCTGGAACAGCCAAATAAATAAATGCTTTAAAAAAAAAAGGGGGGGGGGAAGAGAATTAAGGAAGAAAAAGAAGACCAGAAAGGAAGAGGGAGAAAGACTGAGTGGAGAAGTGATGCAACATTCTCATGATGTAGGTCGCCATTTAAGACAACCCCAGCTGGAAGCAGCCCCAGAGCCTTCTGCCTTAGGGTCAGTGGCCACTCACCCGGCTCTCTGCCCAGGGTGTGTGGGGGACTCTAAGAGTCAGATTCTGACCTCTGGGAAGTCCCAGTGGCCACAGGCTGGCTGACTGATGGATGCATAGTTGTCAAATCCCCTGGACTGCAGCTCAGAGTAGGGGTCAGAGGACACCTCCAGGGCAGTGTCTGTTAAGTGGAGAACTTGAGCAGGACTGTGCAAGTTCCAAAGGGTCTGGACCAGCAGGAGAGGCTGGAGAGGCCTGTATGAAGGACAGAGAAAAGGAGAAAGGAGAGGCTAAGGGAGGCTGCCTAAATGCCAGAGTGTGAATATTCAGAAGACTCATGGGTAGGGATGCCCTGATTCTTCACGGCAGGGACTGTCTGCAACATCTGTTGAATCAAATTGAATATAATCACAAACTGAATCAAATAACACTTCTTTGTATTGATATAGCCTTATAGAATGGGTTTCCCTCCCTGGTGACTCAGGCTAGAGTCCACCTGCAATGCAGGAGACCTAGGTTTGAACCGTGGGTTGGGAAGATCTTGGAGAAGGGAATAACAACCCACTCCAGTATTCTTATCTGGAGAATCCTATGGACAGAGGAGCCTCGTGTCACACAGAGTCCATGCTGTCTCTGCCAACATCTTAGAAAAATCAGCCAGAATGTAATTAGCCATAGACCCCCACAGTCCATGGGGTTGCAAAGAGTCAAACCTGACTGAAGCAGCTGAGCATGCACTATAAGATTAAAATGTTTTATTTTTGTATTTGTTTGCATTATTTGTGTGAAAAGTATTATAAACCTATGATAGTACAGTACTATATAGCCAATTGTGTTAGTTGGGTACCTAGGCTAACTTTGTTGGACTTACGAACATGCTCTTGGAATGGAACTTGTTCCTATGTAGGAGACTCACTGTATATGTAACAACTTTACATGTTTCATAGCATGTCATACCCATTTCCTGCTTCGCTCCACATTGCAACCGTGCTGTGGATATGTCCTAGTGTGCTCAGTCACGTCTGATTCTTTGCGATCCCATGAACTGTAAGTCACGTCTGATTCTTTGCAACCCCATGAACTGTAACCCCCCAGGCTCCTCTCTCCATGGGATTTCCCAGGCAAGAATACTGGAGTGGGTTACCATTTCCTCCTCCAAAGGATGGTCCCAACCCAGGGATTGAACCCAAGTCTCCTGCAGCACCTGCATTACATGAAGATTCTTTACCTGCTGAGCCATCAGGGAAGCCATTTAAGAGAGGGAGTGATTAATTGTCCTAATTTTCCAGGTGCAGATGTCTTGGCCCAGAAAGAATTAAGTGCCTTATCTATGATCACCTGTAAAGTGCTAAATGCATGGGGTGGAAGTCAGGTTTCTGGTTTCCCCATCAAGTGTTCGTTTTACTTTCTAGCTTAAACAGTTATTTTTATGTATTTTTCAAGCTATTCTATTTTTGTTTATAAGGTGCTTTATTAAGTATATATTTTTCATTATTTTCTTCATTAGCTTCATTGGTGTTCTCAACTGTCTTTATAAAGGGACACCAGAACATATGACATTGGAAGAAGTGTCACAATGTCCCATTATCTTCCCTTGCTGTGCTTGTGGCAGGGGATAGTGAGGGCGGGGGAGGACTTCAAAGGGCTGGAGCTTGGACAACTGTAGGCGAGTCCATTCTCTCAGTTCTGGAACCAGCTCCCTAACATTCATAGTCCTGGCCAGAGGGTACTTGCTACTTCCCTTCTATGAGGACAATTGTTTAAGTCGCTTGGATGCACCTTTTGTGTATCTTAAAATGACTAGGCAGCAGACTCCAAGAACTTCTGCTCACTGCAAAGGAGTCTGATTTCTCATAGTCAGAGGTTTTTACCTGCTGATTAGAAGAGGGAATACTTTTTTTTTTAAAGGTGAAAATATATAAGATCTTATCATCCTGAAGGATTCTGCTCATCTTGATAATTTTCAGTGTAATGAGTTTGGGAAATCTCCCAAGCCTTATAGAAACTACCCTGGCAGACCGTGAAATGGTTTTAAAACTCTTCTTCAGGTTCACCCCTTTCTGGTCGCTCTCCGTATTCTAAATCACCCAGACGTCCAGCGGGATTTGAAACTGGCCCTCGTGGAAACTCCAGCAGTAAGACTTCATTACACTATCCCTCATTTAATCTTCTCCTGTAAGATATTCCTAAACACTGGGTCCCTTGGCAAACGCCCTGAAGAAGTTTCATTTCAATATTGCTTTGTATTTATATAACCTCTATATCGAAGGAGCTTAAAAACACTTACGGCCCATGCTTCATTACTTAGTGTAACCACAAGGAAAGTCAACCCAATTCATATTAACAAATTGAAGCACACCCTTTGAGATAGGTAATAAGAATAGCACTTTGTCCGCATGACACGTTTCTCTTCCAAGAAGCTAGAAGTAATTTGAGCAACTGAACTACTGGAGAAAAATAAAGAACAGATAAGGCAAGTGCTTAATCTTTGTTGTTTAGTCACTCAGTCGTGTCCAACTCTTTTACACATGACTGTAACCTGTTAGGTTCCTCTGTCCATGGGATTCTCCAGGCAAGAATACTGGAGTGGGTTGCCATTTCCTTCTCCAGAGGATCTTCCCAACCCAGAGATCCAACTTGAATCTCCTGCATTGGCAGGTAGATTCTTCACCACTGAGCCACCAGGGAAGCCCACTTGGTTTTAGGTACTAGTAAAATGGGGGCAGAGTGGAAATCAGAGATTGAATATCTGACTCACCTATCACCCTCCTGTTAGCACTGGTGATGAGAATGGTGGCAGTAAATTGTTACAAAGTGAAAGGGGACTTTCTCTTGTTCCTTGTTATAAATCTTGGGCTGTGTCATTTTTCTTTCAGTGAAAACGAAGTCTCCCACTTGTGCCTGTGCTTCTGAATGTGGGCTGACTGCTTTATCTTTATGTCCTGGCTGATTCTCCCAAGATGTTGGCAGAGACAGGACAGAACTTGACATGTGGTGAGGTCCCAGGTAACCCAGTGCCCAGGGAGTGAGTGAGGCATTTCAGTTCTCAGAATCAAGAAGTTAAGTCAGTGTTTCATTGTAAACCCTTCTGTTTTCAATGCTTATTGTATGTCCTTCTAAAGTCTGGAGTCCCTGGTTGACTTTCCTTGAGGACCCAGGCTATCAGAATTCTCTGACCAGACGGTAGCTCTTTGCTGTCAAACCTGCTGATACATCAAACCTGAGAAATAGGAATGACCATGTTCTGATCTTTGTATGGGCTGTTTTTTTAAAAATAGACTTTATTTGAAAAAAAATTTTTTTAAACACCAAAAACACTTTGTACTGGGGTATAGCCGATTAACAATGTTGTGATAGTTTGCGGTAAATAGCAAAGGAACTCAGCTGTATATATGCATGTTTCTCTATGGGCTGTGTTGTCACCAAATACTGAACTGCCCTGCATTTGCCATTTACCTGCTGTTGGCCCCTCTTCTCTCTTCCCCTTAACCCAGTTCTTCCGGAGGCTTGGCTGGATGACTCTTCATCGCACAAGGCTCTAGCACAGTGCAGAGGCACATGGGTTATGGGAACAGTGTCTGAGAATCTGGTGGGCACTGCACCCTGCCAGTCTGAGACTCCTCTCCTTCTTGTATACCTGCTTTGTGCTATTCTTGAGAAAACTCAGAATGCAGCTTAGGAAAGGCAGCACCTTGCATTGCTCTTTCTTTTTCCATATATATATATTTAAATAGAAATATGTTTGAATACGAGGTTGTGTACGTTTAGGGCATACAATCAGTTGATTTGACACACGTACATACTGCAATATGATTGTCATTGGAGTGTCAACTAACAGCTCCATCTCATCACATAATCATTTCCTTTTTGTGGTGGGAAGAATTACGATCTAGTGTCCTAGCAAGTTGGATGTTTATATCCATATTGTATTTTTTAAGTTAATTGATTTGCCTGCACTGGGTCTTCACTGCTGTGCTGGAGTTTCTCTGGTTGGGGAGAGTAGGAGCTACTCTCCAGTTACCGTGCTCAGGCTTCTCATCGTGGTGGCTTCCCTTATTGTGGAGCATGTGCCCTAAGCACCTGGGCTCAGTCATTGTGACGCATGGCCTTGGTTGTCCCATAGCATGTGGGATCTTCCCAGACCAGGGATCGAACCCATGACCCCTGTACTGGCAGGTGGATTCCTAACCACTGGACCACCAGGGAAGTCACGTACTGTATTTTTTAAAAACTGATTCTTGAATTTACGGCCTGTGCCCTGCACTATTCCTTTGTCAGTGAAGTTGGGGGAGAAAAATAATACACTTACAGTTTCCTGAAAAGAACACTCCAGTGCCTCCTAAGAGAAATCTGTCTTCCCCGTCCCCTTCAGAAGCATGAGCTTGTTCCTTAGACACAGCCCGGGAGGAGAACCCCTCAGGGGAAGTGCACTGTAACTGGCTGCCTCTGTGTTCTTAGGGTGGGGTTTCTTGCCCCCAAAGAAGTCTGATTTAAGCTAAAGGGAAATGGAAGCTGAAGAATCAATGGTTCAGAGTCTCCAGGCTTCTTAGTGCAAATATTCTATAACAGAGACCCCTGGGTTGCTTGGCGTAGATTCGGCAACCTGAACTTGGCCCCAGTCTCAGAGCGCATATGGTGTTCTGAGTCAGGATCACAGATAGCAATGTACCATACTGCGCTTGGGGAAAATATTTATGGGATAATAAATGTGAGCAGAGCATGTTTGTGCTCTGTGCATAATTGGCAGTAGAATATGTAGATGAACTGACTCCTAATTGTCCCCTTTAAGGAACTGTGGCCAGATGCCCCTACAGATGCCCCTACAGTTTGTGCCTAGGAGCACAAACAGCCTTCAGCTCTGCGCAAGGGGATGAGGCTGGTGGAACAAGATGCTGTTAACTAGCTTAAGGACTCATGCTTGTAAAGGACACTGGAACTTCCATGTGTGGTCTGGCTGAACAATGAACACAGATTTTTTTTTCTTTTAAAAATGGATTATATATATTTTTATACATACAGAGTGTGGATCAGCCCTGTGAAATGGGCTTTGTGTAGACCACTGCAGGCCCCAAGAAGGAAGCTAAGGTGATATGACCATTGTTTTGGCAAATATGAGAAAAATCCAGGAGAAGTTGCCTAATTTAGATAAGCCTCTCTGTTTGCGATGGAGATCTCATTGTTCAGGGAGTCTGAGTCAAAGAATTCAGAAAGTATATCTTCAACCATAAACTGCATTGGATACCATGTGATCATCCCAATATTACAACAACATTATCAAATAATTATTGTGCTTTGATTTGTTAAAGAGCCCAGAGAGTAGAACAATTTTTTAAAATCTCAAAAAAACAAATTCCAAAGGTTAGAGTTTTTTAAAAATTCCACTTTTAGTCACTGTTGTCTAAGTCTCTTAGCAGAGGGGCAGATTTATTGAATAAAGGAAATAATCAGTGCTCAGATATCATTTGTACAGTTGTATAAATTTTTAAATAAAATTGAAAACTGAGGTTAAGTTTCTTTTTTTTTTAAACATTTCTTTTTTTGTGTGGAAGAACTCTCTTGTAGATTTCCTGCCTGCCTGCCATTGTTAAGCAGTGGGTAGATTTTCTTTCACATTCTTTTTGCATTATTGTAACAGACAAGTCTAAGACACTGTCTAATGTTAATGCTACACACTGCTGCCAATTATAATCAGAGCTAGTCAAAATAAACAAATTAAACAAATAAACATGTCAAAACAACTCTGAGTTAGCGAAAATAAGCCAAGTCTGAACTCTCCCAGTGTTTCGGCATAAATGATGGGCTGTGGGTTGTAAAAAGCTCCATAACATTTTTTCACCTTTGCGAGGGGGAAGGTGGGTCAGTTTAGAATTACAGTGCCGCTCGACTTTGAGAAAGGGGTCTGTGACTGAAAGCAAATCAAACCCAAATGTTGCTGGCTTCACCGGGGGTAGTAATGATCTGCGGCCTGCTCTCAATGCCTGAAAAAAGCAAGAGGGAAAGAAAGGAAAAGGCAGCTGATTCTTTGCTGACGTGACGCCAGAACCCCTAAATCACTGGAGAGGTTGGGCGCAACGCAGGTGAGACTCACCAAAGGCGGATGTACATTTCAATTGGAAACGTACTGTCCCCGTGACATTTCCCAATCAGCACATTTAAAATACTAGGCAATTAAGTGAGAAAGCTCTGTTGCCTCCAAGAAGGGATATAAAAGATGACTTTGCTACCCAAGTATGGTATCTTGGCCAGAGTCTGAAATAATGCAAGGAAGTAGAAAGCAGAAGTTGTGTGTGTATAAAACTATGGAAAGAGGTTAGGGGAGGAGGCTGTCACTCTGGCAGGTGGTTTTCGTAAAAAAGTGATCTCCTGAAGTTCAAGAAATTGAAAAATATCTACACCTACTCCTGGGAAGCTTGCCACAAAGCAGGTAACTCGTGCAACCTGCCCAGTGTTCTTCATTCAATGGATGCTGACTAGCAGCAACCCCACGCCAGGCGCCNCTTCCATGTGTGGTCTGGCTGAACAATGAACACAGATTTTTTTTTCTTTTAAAAATGGATTATATATATTTTTATATATACAGAGTGTGGATCAGCCCTGTGAAATGGGCTTTGTGTAGACCACTGCAGGCCCCAAGAAGGAAGCTAAGGTGATATGACCATTGTTTTGGCAAATATGAGAAAAATCCAGGAGAAGTTGCCTAATTTAGATAAGCCTTTCTGTTTGCGATGGAGATCTCATTGTTCAGGGAGTCTAAGTCAAAGAATTCAGAAAGTATATCTTCAACCATAAACTGCATTGGATACCATGTGATCATCCCAATATTACAACAACATTATCAAATAATTATTGTGCTTTGATTTGTTAAAGAGCCCAGAGAGTAGAACAATTTTTTAAAATCTCAAAAAAACAAATTCCAAAGGTTAGAGTTTTTTAAAAATTCCACTTTTAGTCACTGTTGTCTAAGTCTCTTAGCAGAGGGGCAGATTTATTGAATAAAGGAAATAATCAGTGCTCAGATATCATTTGTACAGTTGTATAAATTTTTAAATAAAATTGAAAACTGAGGTTAAGTTTCTTTTTTTTTTAAACATTTCTTTTTTTGTGTGGAAGAACTCTCTTGTAGATTTCCTGCCTGCCTGCCATTGTTAAGCAGTGGGTAGATTTTCCTTCACATTCTTTTTGCATTATTGTAACAGACAAGTCTAAGACACTGTCTAATGTTAATGCTACACACTGCTGCCAATTATAATCAGAGCTAGTCAAAATAAACAAATTAAACAAATAAACATGTCAAAACAACTCTGAGTTAGCGAAAATAAGCCAAGTCTGAACTCTCCCAGTGTTTCGGCATAAATGATGGGCTGTGGGTTGTAAAAAGCTCCATAACATTTTTTCACCTTTGCGAGGGGGAAGGTGGGTCAGTTTAGAATTACAGTGCCGCTCGACTTTGAGAAAGGGGTCTGTGACTGAAAGCAAATCAAACCCAAATGTTGCTGGCTTCACCGGGGGTAGTAATGATCTGCGGCCTGCTCTCAATGCCTGAAAAAAGCAAGAGGGAAAGAAAGGAAAAGGCAGCTGATTCTTTGCTGACGTGACGCCAGAACCCCTAAATCACTGGAGAGGTTGGGCGCAACGCAGGTGAGACTCACCAAAGGCGGATGTACATTTCAATTGGAAATGTACTGTCCCCGTGACATTTCCCAATCAGCACATTTAAAATACTAGGCAATTAAGTGAGAAAGCTCTGTTGCCTCCAAGAAGGGATATAAAAGATGACTTTGCTACCCAAGTATGGTATCTTGGCCAGAGTCTGAAATAATGCAAGGAAGTAGAAAGCAGAAGTTGTGTGTGTATAAAACTATGGAAAGAGGTTAGGGGAGGAGGCTGTCACTCTGGCAGGTGGTTTTCGTAAAAAAGTGATCTCCTGAAGTTCAAGAAATTGAAAAATATCTACACCTACTCCTGGGAAGCTTGCCACAAAGCAGGTAACTCGTGCAACCTGCCCAGTGTTCTTCATTCAATGGATGCTGACTAGCAGCAACCCCACGCCAGGCGCCGGGCAGCCGAGGTGCACAGGGCTCAGTCCACGTCTTAGGCACCGCCCTCGGTACCCCCTGGGAGGCTGAGATGCTGCGCGTCAGAGGGAAGGGGGTGATGGGCAGCAAGGAAGAGCAAGGGAGACTGACATCACTTACTATTCCAATTCCACCTTTCACTTGTCAAGGAAGCGCTTTGGATGAGGTTACCCTCCAAGGAGAGGGGTCTTGCAGAGGAGCGAGAGGAGTGACATTCACTCCATCCAGAAAACTTGATTACTTCTCTCGTCTCCCATGACTTTTATTTTTAATGTGCACTGCATTTGGAAGGAAAGGGGCTGGGGGTGGAAATCATTGTGCCTTTGAAATGTTGTTTTCTGAGGACAGTCTATAGAATCTTGGTTATTAACAACCTCTCACAAGACAGTTATTTTTGGAGTGGCCTCTTAGGAGGCAACCTCTTGGAAGTGAACTCATTTATTTTGCGTCTCACTGTCCTGCCATTTCCTGCGGAGAGAGGGGAAAAGTGAAACCACATGTTTTGAGGAGCGAACGGAGGAAATCCCTTCGAAGACAAATGACGACTCCTCTCCCCTGGCAATTAGTCAAACCTGGGCTTCAGGCCAGCCCAGGTGTTCCCGACTGTGTATAAATTTGCCAAAGAACAATGAAAATAGCAGCTGATTGTGCTGACAGATTCTTCTGGTAATTTCCTGTTGTTTGGCATCTTCGGGTTACTTTCCCACAATTACGGCTGCTGTTGAAGTCTGGGGCCCTTGGAAGTCGTTTTCTAACTCTCTTCTTGCCCTTTTCTGTCATCCCACCAGACAAGCAGCCTCTCACCCGCTGCCTCTAAGAAACGGGACAATCAAAGTCTGAAACCAAGTGAAAAGAGTAGTTCAGGAGTTGTGGATATTCCCCCCACCCGCCACCCCCGGCCTTTCCCAGATGTTTGAATTTAATCCCCTCGCAAAATACATATTTTAATGAGTCTGAATTTAAAAGAGGGGGAAAAATGATTTGCACCTGCATCATATAGAGTTTCTTGGCAACCGCCAGCCAGAATTCTGGTTCCTTCTGATTCTCCAACGTACAAGTTGGAAAACTTCCTTGTGTTGTCCAGGAATATCTCATCTCAGTGAAGCTGGGTCAGCTGGTTCTCCTGCTGGGATTGATTGACGCCAGTTGAACAGGGACCAAGAGGGGGCAGTCCCCAAACAAGATTGGGTGTCACTGCAATGTCCCTTGCCTTAAAAAAAATGCCTCTGCTTCCCAGGTGGTGCTAGAGGTAAAGAGCCCGCCTGCCAATGCAGGAGACTTAAGAGACGTGGGTTCGATCACTGGGTTGGGAAAATCCCCTGGAGGAGGGCATGGCAACCCACTTTAGTATTCTTGCATGCAGAATTCCATGGACAGAGGAACATGGTGGGCCTCAGTCCATAGAGTTGTAAAGAGTTTGGCATTGGAGGCAACTTAGTACGCACTACTACTGCTACCTGGTCCCACTTGCCAGTTTAAGAAAATGAAACTATTATGTGTGGATGGAAGCTGTACTTGCACCCAAAGTATTTGGGGGTGAAATGAATATGAGGCGAATTGCACAATTTTCTCAAATCTCCGCATTATCCAATCTGTCAGGAAGCTATACATATTTTCTTGGTTAGAGCAACTATGGAAAAAAAAAGTTTTTTTTTTGGAGAGGATGGGGAGCTGGAGCTATTGTTGAGAAGCTGCCAAGAAGCTGGTTTCTTTCTTTACACCCGCCACCACCCCTCTCAACTCCTGGCCCCTCAAGCCCCCAGAGGAGGGAGTCAATGTGAACAGTGCAATGTGGAGCTTGCAAAAGAGTTGCTCAGGATGTCTTCAACTAGAGCATAATGTGTGGAATTTTTCTAAACAAGGCTTCATGTCCGCTATTAATCAGGACTTCTAGTCAGGAGAATTGCAAACCAAATACAAAAATTCCACGATAATCCACAGCATTTGGGAAGAGGGTAAAAATCAGAATCTATCATCTCTGACGAATGTTCTGGAGATTGGCTTTGGGAGAACTGTCAGTCTAGCCTGTGCTGGATTTATTGGTGCTAGAAACACTGCATTTCTTTCTCTTTTAGGTGAGAACATGGAAAAAACTCAGTGAATGTATACAAAGTCCAAAGGCAACTAGAAGCCATTTTTTTCTGGATTCCTGGACCTCTTAAAAGTAATAAAAATCATCCAGGTAGAAGTAGGCTTGGGGATGTCAGAAATGACGTGGGACATGGTATCGTTACTTGATAACCTGAGTCTTGAGAAGTTCCACCTCCATTAACATGCTCTGTTACAATATGTTTGGGGATGTTGATAAATAGCACTAGTTTTATGTTTTCAGAAAAACACCTTTAGTTCATGTTGTTTTTTTTCCCTTTCATCAGGAAAGCTATTCATAAACTTGTTTTTTAATTCATTAATCTATTTATTCATTTGTTGTTGTTCAGTCACTAAGGCATGTCCAACTCTTTGAAAACCCATGGAATATAGCATACCAGACTGCCCTGTCCTTCACTGTCTCCTGGAGTTTGCTCAGATTTATGTCCACTGAGTCAATGATGCCATCTGACCATCTCCCCTCCATCACCCCCCTCTCCTACTGCCTTAAGTCTTTCCCAGCATCAGAGTCTTTTCCAGTGAGTCAGCTCTTCAAACCGGGTGGCCAAAGTATTGGAGGATCAGCTTCAGCGTAAGTCCTTTCAGTGAATATTCAGGGTTGATTTCCTTTAGGATTGACTATTTTGATCTCTTTGCTGTTCAAGGGACCCTCAAGAGTCTTCTCCAGCACCACAATTCAAAAGCAGCAGTTCTTCAATGGTCTACCTTTTCCTTATGGTCCACCTCGCACATCCATGCAAGACTACTGGCAAAACCATAGGTTTCACTATATGGACCTTTGTAGGCCAAGTGATGTCTCTCCTTTCTCATACACTGTCTAGGTATGAAAAAGCTTTTAGTCATTAGTTTACAATTAGTTGAGTGCCTTCCAGCTGTTGGATGTAGTTGAAAGTATTTCACTGTATTATTGACCATAATTTCGCCTCCTTTCGCCCTTTCCAAAATCTTACTCACCTATAACGTCCAAGTTAAGTAGTACCTCCTCCGTGCAGTCTTCCTTTCTTTGCATTCTGGTCCTTATTAATCTTCATTTTGTCTAACTAGCCACAGTACAGGTTCATTCAAACCTATTGAACTGAGCAACTAAACACAGCATAGCCCAGCACAGAGCACAGTTGTTAGTAGATGCTCAGTACATGGGCTTCCCAGGTGGCACTAGTGGCATAAAGAACCTGCCTGCCAATGCAGGAGACATAAGAGATGTGGGTTTAATCCCTGGGTCAGGAAAATCCCCTGGAGGAGGGCATGGCAACCCACTCCAGTGTTCTTGACTGGAGAATCCTCATGGACAGAGGAGCCTGGTGGATTACAGTCCATAGGATTGCAGAGTTGGACAGGACTGAAGCAACTTAGCACATGTGCACATTCAATAAATATTTATGGTAGTGTGATATTATTTTTATGCTGCTTCCTTTTCAGTTTGCCATTTCGACAGCTTATGGCAGGCCTATAGCCCTGCAGTGGTCAATAAACAGAGGGAGAATTTTTCAGGGTGAGTCTCATGAAAACAGTATCGAAATCAATTTACCAAGACTAAAAGCTGTCCTTTGTCTTCCTGCTTTCTTAATTTCTAAGAGAGAAGCATGGTGATTTGTGCCCTGTGCAGCTCCCAACAATAAACGTCAAAGTACTTTTGCCAAGAGGCTATAGTAAGTGGTAAATTCCAGTCGAAGGAAAGTGGGACTTGTCCAGTTCATCTGGAAGAGAGTGTTGGTGTTGTTTGAAAGGCCATGGAGGTTCAGATGCGTGGTTAATCCCCCTGAACTTCCCTGGAAAAGTGGCTCCCCTCCACCATCCACCAGGCACATTCCTCAGTGTCCACCAGGGAATCTGACCCCGTTTGCACTGAGTATTTATGACTGACATTCACCAGTGATTATATTAACAGTCAAATGATTATAACTCTAAACCCTATTGTGTGTGTGTGTATACATCAGGGGGAGGTTGGCTGGAGAAGAAAGAGTATGCTTGAAACAAATATATTGTTTATTTTAAATGGTGTCCCCCCCGCTCCCCCGGCCCAGCTAGATTGGAAACATTGGTCATGTGTTAATACTAAGAAGGGGCTTACCTGGTGGCTCAGATGGTAAAGAATCTGCCTGTAATGCAGGAGACCCGAATTCAATCCCTGGTTTGAGATGATCCCCTGGAGTAGGAAATTTCAACCCACTCCAGTATTCTTGCCTGGAGAATCCCAGGGACAGAGGAGCCTGGAAGTCTACAGTCCGTGGGGTCACAAAGAGTCGGACATGACTGAGCGAGTAACACTTTCACTTTGTACTGGTACCAAGTATTATGACCTAATTTGATAAGTTTGATCTGAATAAAAATAGATCCATGATCATGTGTTCTTGGTCAGTGGATAGGTTATATTTGATCAAAGGAGGAAGAGGTCAAAGCGGCAACTCATTTTCTGATGTAGAAAACGAGAAGTAGAACTTCCTTCTCTGTAACACGTATTCATCACATCTTCTGCATGCAAGGCATTGATATATAAAAGGTATACACAACCTCTCTCTTCTTATGTCCAGAAGTCTAAATGTTTCTGTTAGGTAGAGGAGATGAGTCTAGGTGAGAAAGTGCTGAAGAGGGCACGCAAAATGGTTCTGGTTTGGAATGGCAAGAGGCAAATGGCTCTTGGTTCTGGCAGGTTCCTTCATGTTGTAATCTTTGTGAAGAGTGCCCTCTGGGGTTGTGCAGCGTGTGGCCAGTGTAGTTGTATGCAGTGATCCTAGATGGTCAAGTGTGTACGTGAAGTCTTCTAGTAGAAGCCTCTGAATACCTTTTTGGAACTCAATTTGCCAGTCATCTACTCAGCACTCGGCACTTTTTTTTTTTTTCCCTTTTTAAGTCTTTATTGAGTTTATTACAAAATTGCTTCTGTTTTATGTATTGTTTTTTTGGCCTCTGGGCTTGTGAGATCTTACCTCCCAGATCAGGGATTGAACCCACACCCCCTGCACTGGAAGGCAAAGTCATAACCAGTGGACTGCCATGAAAGTCCCTACTTGACACCTTTTCCTTCTCAGTACTATTGCAGGAAGTATGCGGAAGGAAATTAGGTGGAAGGTGAGCCTTTTGTCTTTAAGATGCTTATACCTGGGGAACACGCACCAGAGAAGGATAGAGAATCTGTGCTTTGGAGTCAGACAGTCTGGGGTCGTATCTTTGCTATGCCACTGCTAGCTGTGTGACACTGGGCCAGCCACTTAACCTCTCTGGGCCTTAGTCCTTACCTTGAAATGAGCATAATGATAGCACCGATTTGGAGGATTACTGTGAAAATAAAATGATAAAATGATGCCTGGCACAGAGTAAGTAGTCAATAAATATTAACTGTTATGATTGTTAAGAAAACGATCTCAAGATAGAGAGTCATTCATTCTGTCATGATGTCACGTGGATTGTAAGCCCAACACTAAAGAAATTCAAATCAAGGAATCTTCGAGGACTGGAATTAGTTGGGAAAAGAATTGTCATAATGTACTTGCATTTCCAGCATGCTTTATTTCCTCCTCAGTCTGTGGAATTATATTCCATTTATGATTTGGAACTAGGAGCAGGACTTATCACCCGCCAGAAGAAAAATCAGAAGACTCCCAGTGTCTCCATCTTGTTGAATTATTTATCATTCCTTGCTCAGGAGCAGACTGATTGCTTCCTGCCCTGCTATAGGTGGATTGGATTTAATTCTGTCCCCATGCAGCCTGGTGAGCTTATTTTAATAAGAACAACTTAATATTGCAACTCTACAATGAGGCTTTCACATCCCTCTAGGACATTCTGCACTACACACTCTGAGCTAGCCTGGCTCTTCTGATTATTTCGGATGAGGAAACTGAGTTATCCTTCCTAGGAGGGCTTATGTGAGTAATCTTAGAATTGACATTTAAATTCAATCAGCATTTTTTTTTTTTTTTTTTGGCATTTGTTAGGTGCCTGACACTATGCTAGATGTCTTCATGTCTGTTATTACAGTGAATGCTTAAAATAATCTTATGAGGTAGGTGTTATTATTATTAAGATTATTATTATTTTAAAGATAAGAAAGCCAAAGAAGAGGGTAAGTACCTTGCCTGAGGTCACCAAAGTAGTGTGTATTAGGAAACGAGACTCGTGTTGATGTACGGCAAAAATTATCACAGTATTGTAAAGTAATTATCCTTCAATTAAAATAAATAAATTAAAAAGAAAAGACAAGGAAAAAAGATTGCCAGCTCTGATGTCGTACTCCACATTCAGTCCTAGCGTTCTCTGCTGTTCAGGGCTGCACTAGTTCACGCCTTCCTTCCTTTATCTTTCCCCACTCCATTCCTCCTTTCTTCTTTCTTTCCTGGTGTCCATCCTTCCTTTTTTGTAATGTTATTATTGTAGAATGCTGTTTCTTAGCTGTTAATAGCAGCAGGATAATGTACCAGGGGCACTGGATACAATTAATTGTTTGATTTTAAAATTTTTTGTTTATTTATTTATGGCTGTGCTGGGTTTTCCTTGCTGCTCTGACTTTTTCTCTAGTTTCAGTGAGCAGGGGCTACTCTCTAGTTGCAGTATTTGGGCTTCTCTCGTTGCAGAACATAGGCTCTAGGAATGCAGGCTTCATGTAGTTGCAGCATGTGGGCTCAGTAGTTGAGGCTCCCAGGCTCTGGAGCACAGGCTCTGTGGTTATGGCGCACGGGCCCAGCTGTTCTGCGGCACGTGGGATCCTCCTAGACCAGGGTTGGAACCTACGTCCCCCACACTGGCAGGTAGACTCTTCACCACTGAGCCACCAGGGAAGCCCCTCAACTTTGATTTTTCAATGCAAGATGGGAATTAAAGGAACTCTGAGTTCCTGGACTGTGCCAGGCATATGGTAACAGGTGTACACACACCTTTCAGCCTTTATTCTAAAGAGTGTTTTTCTGTGCTAGGCATTGTTATCCCCACATAGCAGACAGGAAAGTGAGTCTTTGAGAGTCCTCATGACTTGCCCTCTAGGTGTATAGCTACATTGAGCAGTGGAATTGGAATTTGCAGAAGGTGTGCCTAACTCTAAATCCTATCTTGGTTGCATTCTTTTGTGTTTTCCTAATTAAGCATTACCTTTGGCCACAATTTGGAATATGGGAGATAGGTATTAATATCAAAGGAGGAATAAGGGAGTTTGCTCAATGGCTTAAATGAGGAACAGTTCAAGCTTTGGTGTCTGAGTGACGCTTCCCTTGTTGGTACCAAGAGATATGACCTGGAGGATGGAGATAATGTAGAGATCAGTCAGAGCATCTCAGACCAGAACCCCAGCCTGCATTCTGTGGCCCCATCAGCAAGATCTCTGTATCCAGCCTGCCTCATGCTGCCTAGTTCATGACTGTGGTTTCCCCCTCTGTTGACCTCCCTCCTGTCTCCACTTCCGAGGATAAGATGCTGTTTACTCTCCATCCTAAATGATTGTGGTTCTGCAAGCTGTTAAGAAGCCAACATGTTCCAGGCTCCCATGTTAATGGCATGGGGATTAAAACCAAACAAAGCAAGCCAGCATTTGACAATAAATGAGTCGATTGGAAGTGAGTAGTGAGTGCAGAAGGGTGTGTGTGTTTCTCGCTTGTTTATTGACTCCCGATATGCAGGGGCAAGTCTTTAAACTGTGCTTTGCCTCTGTTGTGCCAGGTATAAAATGGGAGATAAAGGTAGTACATGTCTTTAAACACTCAGAGGTGCTGAGAGGTTAATGACTTCATGCCTCAAAACTCTTCAGGCTCCATGGCCAGGGCCAGAAATTGGCAAGGTTTTCTTCCCAGACTGTATCAGGGCTCTCTCCTTTTCTCTGAGGCTCAAATCTTAGAGGGGGATTAGATGAAGACTAAGAGAAAAATTGAAAAAGGAGAGAGAAAAAGGAAAAGAATTGTGAAGAGAGGTTTTCAGATTGCTGCCTTCAGGAGTGTTCAGCCTCCCCTTAGATGAAATGTTTCTAAGAGAAGATGCCAGTAGTCTGCTCATGCTTATTTTGCAAACCTCTATGCTTGCCTTGGGCTTCCTTGGTGGTTCAGTGGTAAAGAACCCTCCTGCCAATGCAAGAAACACAGGTTTGATCCCTGGATGGGGAAGATCCCCTCGAGGAAGAAATGGCAACCCATTCCAGTATTATTGCATGAAAACTCCCATAGACAGAAGAGCCTGGTGGGCTGCAGTCCAAGGGGTCCCAAAAGAGTGGGACATCACTTGGTGACTAAATAACAACCACTTGCGTTACTGCTCTTTGGTGAAAAGTGGTAGATAAATTGCTTCAGTTTTCAACTGTGAACCCATCCACGATCTGGGGTGGACAGTGGTTTTATTTTGGGAAAGCTTTGAATCCTCAGATCAGACCCTGGTGCTTTCCATGTATCTTTCCCCCCTCTTTCTTCTCTCAAGTCATTTCTGGCCAAAGTGAGGCTTTAGGGCCACACCTGAAAGTAGAGCATCACCTAGCCACAGGCCAGATGTCTATGGACGACACTGAGATTCTAACCTTGGTCTGTGGGACAGGTTTCCCTTTAAGACAAAGTCAGATTTCCTGCCACAGGTCTCCTGAGCCCAGGTCCAGCTCTGCCTGTCCCCACATCATCCCCAGATCCCTACCTGCCTGGCAGCTGTGGTGAAAGTCACTCAGTCGTGTCCAGCTCTTTTGTGACCCCGTGAACTAGAGCCCCCCAGGCTCCTCTGTCCATGGGATTTCCCAGGCTAGAATACTGGAGTGGCTTGCCGTTTCCTTCTCCAGGGAATCTTCCTGACCCAGGGATCAAACCTATGTCTCCTGCATTGCAGGCAGATTCTTTACTGTCTGAGCCACCAGAGAAGCCAGTTGTAGGTGAGGCCAAAAGGGGAGCTGGATGCATTCGCTTTCCTAATCAGAGGGAAACATTTTTGGCCTTAAGTTTAACAGTGTTTCAGCACTTTTAACTGCAGATTCTGGAAAGTCGTGTTTTATTTTTATCCACCCCCCCCCAATTTAATCTCCTCAATCCCTGGGTTGGAAAGATCCACTGGAGAAGGGAAAGGCTACCCACTTCAGTATTCTGGCCTGGAGAATTCCATGGACTGTATTGTCCATGGGATTGCAAAGAGTCGAACACAACTGAGCGACATTCACTTCAAACAAAGGACTCTAATCAACCTTTGCTTTCTTTCATTCTTTTTTTTTTTTTGGATAAACTTTGCTTTCTAATGGAATACCAGACAGCACAGTGAGGACTCTTAGAGAAATTTCCTCCCTGTGATTTTGCCAAGATGCCAAATATCTTAATAAATTACGTTCAACAACATAATTTTCTGTCTCAGTTATTTGTACTGTATGGAAAGCTGGGTTCTCCTGTGGCCAGGTTTTTTCGTAACCAAGAGCATTTCTTGCAGGCGTGTCGCTCTGCCTGCACCGTCCATGCATGATAGGGGTGAAGGAGTGTGATGTGTGTGGGTGCCAGGGGAATGTGGGACTCCATGGGGCCGACCCAGTATCACGTTCCTGGGTTCCCATGGTACACTTGAAATACGGCGTCTCTCTGACCTCTGTGGAGTAGAACGTTTTGCTCCCTGATAGAAGGATAGGTTTATCAAGCTGCTTCTTTAAAAAAAATTTATTTTAAGTAACGAAGAAATCTTCTTAAAACCCCCCTGTGCAAAGTCAAAGACCACAGAAATCTCCCCCTCATCCAGAGCCTTGAGGGTAAGTGCGGGCCAAGAGCATCTGTGTGCTGAGGTCACCAGAGAAAGCAGCAATTGACCTCTGGCATTTGTTTTGCAACTGACAAAGAACCAGAGGGAACTTTTCTGAAATGTTTGCTTCGGGGGACAGTGATGAAACCAGTGTTGGCGTCTCTTAGAAAATCTGTTCAATCTGAAAACAGAAAAAGATCTACTTTTTATTATTATTATTTTTTTAAAAAAAAGGAAAGATAATGTCATATACAGGCAAGGTAATGTCCTTCTGCCCCTCACTTGCAGGAGGTGGTGGCTCCCCTGACAGAAGAGCCAAGGCCATCCTGATTCTCAGAGGAAACTGACTTCTCCCCAACAGCTGAGCGGGTAGGGAGGGAACCTGGGGGAGGCAGAAAACTCCTTGGGCAGTAGCCACCGTGCACCACACAGGCTTTAATGCCAAATAGCTTGATACATTTCTTTCCTAGAAATGATTTCATTAGAAGAGAACGTTTCGTGGTAAGACAGGAAACAAGCATTTTAATGAAAATTGAGGATAAATTAACGTTAGATGAAAACACCAAGAATGGTGAAGAAAGTGTGAAAAAGGAGCCAAACTACACCTAGATGGTTATCACTTCATTTAACTCCTTTTATATTTTTTACATTTTTTGAGTCCTTTTATTAAAATTTTTTTTTCAAGAACCACAGTTTTATTTATTTCTTCCTTTTTGGCTACACTGGGTCTTCACTGCTGCTTGCAGGCTTTCTCTAGCTGCAGCAACCAAGGGCTACTCTTCTCATGCAGCGGCTTCTCTTGTTGCAGAGCTCTAGAGGGCTCAGGCTTCAGTAGTGGCGGCTCCCAGGCTCTAGGGCACAGGCTCCGCAGTTGTGGTGCACGGGTTAATTGCTCTGCAGCACGTGGGATCTTTCCAGGGATTGAACCTATGTTCCCTGCACTGGCAGGTGGATTCCTATCTATTGCACCACCAGGGAAGTCCCGCATTTAATTCCTTTTAAAGCAGCGTATTCTTCAGTGTGGTTGCACTGGCAAGCTCTAGTAATAGCTGGGAACTGGGACTCTTGAGTGGACCTGTATGTTCATATTTTCATGTTGGATGTAACATAATAAATAAGTCTGCTGTTTAAATTATGGGGTAACAAAAGGCGTCCCCATTCACTCAATGGCTAGACTCTGTGTGTGTGTGTGTGTGTGTGTGTGTGTGTGCTCAGTTGCTTAGTCACGTCTGACTCTTTGTGATCCCATGGACTGTAACCTACCAGGCTCCTCTGTCCATGGGGATTCTCCAGGCAAGAATACTAGAGTAGGTTGCCATTCCCTCCTCCAGGGGACCTTCCTGACCCACCTAAGAAGGAAGGGCAAAATCATTGGAAATGTGGCCTATCCTCAGGTGCTTCCAGGGAGCTTTGCTGTTTTCACCAGGGAACACAGGTTAATTCAGTTTCCAGCCAGCTGCACCATGTGGCCTAAACCCTGGCCTTGTAAGAACTCAGTCCTCACAAAGGCAATAGATATCGGCACCTCGGGAAATAGCTTGAGGTAATAGACTTCATTTAGGAAAAAATTGAGAGAACGTGTAACTATCTCTGAAGTGCTGATATGGAAATCCCAGCGTAAAGCTCTATTACCTTTTATTTTTTTCCATCTGATTCTTATTTGGAGACTCTCCAATGACAAGCAGTGTGAGTGCAGCCCTACTTTATACTCATTGGGGACATCAGGAACTCAAAAGACAAACAGTTCCTACTTAGGGACCATGTCTTCGGGTGACCCACTGACTGGACTGAGGTCAGTTGTTATGCAGGAGAGTGGGAGACAGAGTGGGCTGCTTTTGCTTCTGGAAAGTGAAGTGACTCACTCTGTTGAGTTGAGTGATGTGTGTTCTTGTTTCTGGGTCTGCTCATAAGTTCAGTTGCTCAGTTGCACCTGGTTGTTTTGTGACCCCATGGACTGTAGCCTGCTCCTCTGTCCATAGGATTCTCCAGGTAAGAATACTGGAGGGGGCTGCCGTTTCCTCCTCCAGCGGATCTTCCTGATCCAGGGATCGACCTTGCATTTCTTGTGTCTCCTGCATTGGCAGTCGGATTCTTCACCACTGTGCTACCTGGGAAGCCCCTTCTGGGTCTATGTGCGTGTATTTATACATATCTCTTTAATGCAGGAAAACAGTGACTGCAACTTGAGCTAGGAAGTCCCCACATCTTGGATTCTGTTTCTCACTCTTTTTGACTTTATAGAATGACCTCAGGCTGGACAGTGATACACGCTATTTGCCGGCTGCTTCAACCTGTTACGAGGAAAGCTAATAAACTATAATCACAGCGTCCTAAAAATGTCAAGCTGCTGTCCCTGGGGCCTCCCGTAACTATTCTCATCTGCAAAATGGAACTGGTAACTCTGCACCCTGCCTTCCCTACACAGATGTTGGGCAGCTTGGCTAAAGAACATCTGTAAAGCAGTTTGAGATTTGGGAACATGGGAACAATAAATGAGCAGAGCAGCTATTTATCATACGAGAGGAGATGATGATCTATTCTATATTTCAAGCCCCACTTCTCTTGTCTCCTTGAAAATAGTTGTGAGACCATGAAGTTAGTGGGGAATAAGTGTATGCAATGCAGAATGAGGTTGGAGATGACCTAAAAAGGATGCCGTCCTGGGTGAAAAATTACTCTCAAAGAATGTGGAAGGGTATCTTCATGAGCTGAAAGTGTCAGTGTAGCTTATAAAGAAGAAAAGAATGCTGTTGCGTCTGATGCAGTGTATGTGAAGGATGGTGGTGCCCCAAATCCAGGGACTTATTTTGCCAGTGACCCGAGGTGGTCTAACTGGGTTCTGCTTTGGTACCTTTACTAGGTTGGGGATGACTTAGCAGGGAATATCTTAAGAAGATGAAGATTAGGTCCTGGGTGAGCATCACAGTTCAGCGAAGCTTAAATCATAGACACTAATGGGAAATAATCTCTATAGACCAACTGGCTAATGTTAAAAAAAATTTTTTTTGGCTGCACTAGGTCTTTGTTGCTTTTCACAGGCTTTCTATAGTTGCAGCATAAGGCTCCTCTCTAGCTGTGTGCATGGGTTTCTCATTTTGGTGGCTTCTCTTTGCATAGGAACTCCTCCCATGAAGGAAGGAAGCCCTCCTGACACCTCCTGCACAAAGCTAAGAATCCCAGGTCTGACACTTTCCCTGGCACCCCAGAGGTTAAGAATTCGCCTTCCAATGCAGGTGACATGATTTGATCCCTGGTCAGAGAACTAAGATCCCACAGGCTGTGGGGCAGCTAAGCCCACGCACTGCAACTAGAGATGCCTGCATGCTGCAACATGCCAAAGAGAAAAAGAAAAAACTGCAGGTCTGCTTATGGCCTACCATCTTCCCTCGTCCTGGCCATGGCTTCTCACAGCCATGTGGTACCACTGTTGAATGCTGGCAGAGGCCCAAGTGGCTTTATTTGGGAGGGTAAATGCCAGGTGATTCCACTTCTCAAGCGTTATGTCTTGTGGCCTGTTCTCATCAAGTTCCTAGCTGACAGCTCATTCCCCAGACCTTTGGGTTATTTACACAGTCCTCCTCCCCTGCTGGCTCAGTGGTAAAGAATCTGCCTGCCAATGCAGTAGACTCAAGTTTGTTCCCTGGGTTAGGAAGATCCCCTGGAGGAGGAAATGGCAACATACTTGCCTGGGAAATGCCATGGACAGAGGAGACTGGCAGGGTACAGTCCATGGGGTCATAAAGAGTCAGACCTGACTTAGTAACTAAACAGTCTCCCCAGTTCAGAGGACCTTTGCCAGAAAAGGTCACTCAGCCACTACTGGACTCATAAGCCCTTCCTTTTTCCAGTCCTGGGGAACCCATTACCCTTGCTTTTCTTTTCAACCCCCAAACACTTAGAAGTTCTTACTCTCTCCATCCATTCCCTATCACACTTTAATCAATGCCTTGACTCTCAGATATTCCTAGACCTCAGAATCACAAAAAAACTGCTCTCCTTCACTTGAGAGAAATATCTTCTCTACTCTAGGATGAATTGCTCCCCAAAGAATGAGAAGGAATAATCTCTATGTCCCCTCTTGTTAAAGTAGTGAAGAGCAAGACATAGGTTACATCTTCAGCAGNATTCTCCAGGCAAGAATACTAGAGTAGGTTGCCATTCCCTCCTCCAGGGGACCTTCCTGACCCACCTAAGAAGGAAGGGCAAAATCATTGGAAATGTGGCCTATCCTCAGGTGCTTCCAGGGAGCTTTGCTGTTTTCACCAGGGAACACAGGTTAATTCAGTTTCCAGCCAGCTGCACCATGTGGCCTAAACCCTGGCCTTGTAAGAACTCAGTCCTCACAAAGGCAATAGATATCGGCACCTCGGGAAATAGCTTGAGGTAATAGACTTCATTTAGGAAAAAATTGAGAGAACGTGTAACTATCTCTGAAGTGCTGATATGGAAATCCCAGCGTAAAGCTCTATTACCTTTTATTTTTTTCCATCTGATTCTTATTTGGAGACTCTCCAATGACAAGCAGTGTGAGTGCAGCCCTACTTTATACTCATTGGGGACATCAGGAACTCAAAAGACAAACAGTTCCTACTTAGGGACCATGTCTTCGGGTGGCCCACTGACTGGACTGAGGTCAGTTGTTATGCAGGAGAGTGGGAGACAGAGTGGGCTGCTTTTGCTTCTGGAAAGTGAAGTGACTCACTCTGTTGAGTTGAGTGATGTGTGTTCTTGTTTCTGGGTCTGCTCATAAGTTCAGTTGCTCAGTTGCGCCTGGTTGTTTTGTGACCCCATGGACTGTAGCCTGCTCCTCTGTCCATAGGATTCTCCAGGTAAGAATACTGGAGGGGGCTGCCGTTTCCTCCTCCAGCGGATCTTCCTGATCCAGGGATCGACCTTGCATTTCTTGTGTCTCCTGCATTGGCAGTCGGATTCTTCACCACTGTGCTACCTGGGAAGCCCCTTCTGGGTCTATGTGCGTGTATTTATACATATCTCTTTAATGCAGGAAAACAGTGACTGCAACTTGAGCTAGGAAGTCCCCACATCTTGGATTCTGTTTCTCACTCTTTTTGACTTTATAGAATGACCTCAGGCTGGACAGTGATACACGCTATTTGCCGGCTGCTTCAACCTGTTACGAGGAAAGCTAATAAACTATAATCACAGCGTCCTAAAAATGTCAAGCTGCTGTCCCTGGGGCCTCCCGTAACTATTCTCATCTGCAAAATGGAACTGGTAACTCTGCACCCTGCCTTCCCTACACAGATGTTGGGCAGCTTGGCTAAAGAACATCTGTAAAGCAGTTTGAGATTTGGGAACATGGGAACAATAAATGAGCAGAGCAGCTATTTATCATACGAGAGGAGATGATGATCTATTCTATATTTCAAGCCCCACTTCTCTTGTCTCCTTGAAAATAGTTGTGAGACCATGAAGTTAGTGGGGAATAAGTGTATGCAATGCAGAATGAGGTTGGAGATGACCTAAAAAGGATGCCGTCCTGGGTGAAAAATTACTCTCAAAGAATGTGGAAGGGTATCTTCATGAGCTGAAAGTGTCAGTGTAGCTTATAAAGAAGAAAAGAATGCTGTTGCGTCTGATGCAGTGTATGTGAAGGATGGTGGTGCCCCAAATCCAGGGACTTATTTTGCCAGTGACCCGAGGTGGTCTAACTGGGTTCTGCTTTGGTACCTTTACTAGGTTGGGGATGACTTAGCAGGGAATATCTTAAGAAGATGAAGATTAGGTCCTGGGTGAGCATCACAGTTCAGCGAAGCTTAAATCATAGACACTAATGGGAAATAATCTCTATAGACCAACTGGCTAATGTTAAAAAAAATTTTTTTTGGCTGCACTAGGTCTTTGTTGCTTTTCACAGGCTTTCTATAGTTGCAGCATAAGGCTCCTCTCTAGCTGTGTGCATGGGTTTCTCATTTTGGTGGCTTCTCTTTGCATAGGAACTCCTCCCATGAAGGAAGGAAGCCCTCCTGACACCTCCTGCACAAAGCTAAGAATCCCAGGTCTGACACTTTCCCTGGCACCCCAGAGGTTAAGAATTCGCCTTCCAATGCAGGTGACATGATTTGATCCCTGGTCAGAGAACTAAGATCCCACAGGCTGTGGGGCAGCTAAGCCCACGCACTGCAACTAGAGATGCCTGCATGCTGCAACATGCCAAAGAGAAAAAGAAAAAACTGCAGGTCTGCTTATGGCCTACCATCTTCCCTCGTCCTGGCCATGGCTTCTCACAGCCATGTGGTACCACTGTTGAATGCTGGCAGAGGCCCAAGTGGCTTTATTTGGGAGGGTAAATGCCAGGTGATTCCACTTCTCAAGCGTTATGTCTTGTGGCCTGTTCTCATCAAGTTCCTAGCTGACAGCTCATTCCCCAGACCTTTGGGTTATTTAGACAGTCCTCCTCCCCTGCTGGCTCAGTGGTAAAGAATCTGCCTGCCAATGCAGTAGACTCAAGTTTGTTCCCTGGGTTAGGAAGATCCCCTGGAGGAGGAAATGGCAACATACTTGCCTGGGAAATGCCATGGACAGAGGAGACTGGCAGGGTACAGTCCATGGGGTCATAAAGAGTCAGACCTGACTTAGTAACTAAACAGTCTCCCCAGTTCAGAGGACCTTTGCCAGAAAAGGTCACTCAGCCACTACTGGACTCATAAGCCCTTCCTTTTTCCAGTCCTGGGGAACCCATTACCCTTGCTTTTCTTTTCAACCCCCAAACACTTAGAAGTTCTTACTCTCTCCATCCATTCCCTATCACACTTTAATCAATGCCTTGACTCTCAGATATTCCTAGACCTCAGAATCACAAAAAAACTGCTCTCCTTCACTTGAGAGAAATATCTTCTCTACTCTAGGATGAATTGCTCCCCAAAGAATGAGAAGGAATAATCTCTATGTCCCCTCTTGTTAAAGTAGTGAAGAGCAAGACACAGGTTACATCTTCAGCAGGATGGTCTGCTATACATATTAAAAAAATAAAACAATGCAAGCGAATTTTGGGGGACATGTACACACTGCTCTATTTGAAATGGATAACCAACAAGGTCCTACTGTATCACACAGGGAACTCTGCTCAATGTTATGTGGCAGCCTGGATGGGAGGGGAGTTTGGGTGAGAATGGATACATGTATATGTGTGGCTAAGTCCCTTCACTGTTCACCTGAAACTATCACAACATTGTTGATCAGCTATACCTTATACAAAATAAAAAGTTACAAATAAAAACTAGGCAAAATGCAGTAACTATGAAGAGAATTACAAAGAAAGAACAATGGAAACATAGGTTAGGGAATATAATCTGGAGTAATCTGGGAAGTAGTGAATGTATTAAGAAGCAAAGACACACTTTGCTGATAAAGGTCTGTATAGTCAAAGCTATGATTTTTCCAGTAGTCATGTACGGATGTCAGAGTTAGACCATAAAGAAGGCATGTTTTTGAATAGTGTTACTGGAGAGGACTCTTGAGAGTTCCTTAGACAGCAAGGAGATCAAACCAGTCAATCCTAAGAGAAATCAGCCCTGAATATTCATTGAAAGGACTGATGCTGTAGCTGAAGCTCCAGTACTCTGGCCATGTGACATGAAGAGCCAACTCATTGGAAAAGATGTTGGGAAAGATTGAGGGCAGGAGGAGAAGGGGGTGGCAGAGGATGAGATGGTTGGATAGCATTACCAATTCAATGGATATGAACTTGGGCAAACTTTGGGAGATAGGAAGGACAGGGAGGCCTGGTGTGTTACACTCCATGGGGTCGCAAAGAGTAGGAGCGACTGAGTAACAACAACAATCTGGGAAGACTAGCTGAGGGAGGTGATATTTTTACTGGCCCTTGACTTGCAACAGGATTTTGACAGTTGGATGTGTGCAAGTGGTGTTGCAGAGAGGGTAAAATAAGCAGAGGCACACAGGTGGAGAAAATGTATACTGCATTTGATGACCGTGGTAGGGTGCTGGTAGTGGTAGGGTTGATATAGGGTCCGCAAAGGAGATATATGAGAGGTTGAAGTTCAGGGCTTAGAATGTCCTGCTAGGGAATCCGAACCTTAAAAAGCCTTGGCCATCACCCTGTTTCCTTTCACACTGCCATATCTCTTCTTTCTTTTTTTAATTAAAAAAATTTTTATTGTAGTGTTGTCATTTACCATAAAACTTATTATTTTAACCAGATTTAACTGTACAGTTCAGTGGCATTAAGTACATTCACATTGTTGTGACACTCATCATCATCCATCTCCTGAATTTTTCACTTTCCTAAACTGAAACTTGGTCCCCATTAAATACTAACCCCCCATTCCCCCTCCTCACTCCCCATTTCCCGGCCCCTGGCATCTACCAATGTGCTTTCTAACTCTTATGAATTTGNAGTTCATCTTTCAGTGTCCTATCTTTTTGCCTTTTCATACTGCTCATGGGATTCTCAAGGCAAGAATACTGAAGTGGTTTTCCATTCCCTTCTCCAGTGGACCACATTCTGTCAGACCTCTCCACCATGACCCATGTACCCACCTACTTACATTTGTTTTATCAGTTCATTCATTCATTTGTGATTGCAGGCAACCACCATGCAATTAACTCCTATGGAAAGCCTGGGTTTTTAGCCTGGAGCAGCTATGGGGAGCAGGGTCGACTCGGACCAGAGGAGCCCCACGCTTGCAGGGTTGGATTTCAGTGAATTTCCCCAGAATCTCTGCCTGCCCTGGTGAGAGCCATGCAGGAGCCCAGACGGGTTGAGAGGCACAGGGGCAGCCCTGGGACTCATGGTCTCATTTATTGACTTGGGCATTGTATGCATCTGAACTTGGGAATGCTTCCGCATAAAGAAGCCTACCATGATTCCTTTCGGTTCTTTGGTTTGGGCGTGAGTCAGCAGGAGAATTGGATTCCTTGTAGTTGAACGAGGGGTTACATTCTTTGTCTCTGTTCTTGTAGAGCTTATTGTCTGGAGAGGAAGCCATCCCTGAAACAATCATGAACACATATGTTGACTTCTCAAAGCTGTTATTACAGCTTAGGTGCTAGGGCAGAAAAGTACAGGGAGACCTGAAAACACATCATAAGGAAAATCATCCTGCCTGGGGTGGAATGGGCTGGAAAAGTTGACTCTAGGAAGTGATCACTGAATTGTATGCCAAAGAATGTGGAGGAATTAGTAGGTAAGGGTGGTGTGTGAAGGAAGGTGTAGAGATGTCCCTGGAAGTCCAGCAGCATGTGTGAGGGTTAAACACAAAGGAGGAGGTCTTCACCTCTGCTGCTAACCCCGGCATGGCTGGGCAGAATATGCGCCAAGAAAGCAGGGGGACCGACTAGTCCTGGTTTCATTATTGACAGCGCCATGTGCTGGGAATCTCCCGAGCCCCATGTAAACTTGGAGAGCTGGTTGCCCTGTAAGTGCCCTCAGCCTCAAACTGACAAAGCTCCTGAGTATCAGAGGTTGTTTGCTTATCACTCTCCTGCTCTGAAATGGGAGTGCAGTTAGCCACTCACTTTTTAGTATAAATTAGCTCATTTCAAGGGTAAATTCTTGACCAGTTAGTCTCTGGCCAGGGAAGTTACTGTGAGACCTGAGAGGGAATGGGAACATGGAAGAAGATGTTTTTAACACCCAGCAGCAAAAGATAAGGGCATGATGTAGACACGCTTGATCTGCATCATTATTTGACCCATGACTAGGTTACCATGGCATGTATTCTCTGTGCCTGATGTTTATCTAAGAAATGAGAATAGCAGGCATTCTTGTTCAGGTAAGAAATCACTAAGATGGCAGGTCCATGGCACTTCTGGTTGATGACGTATGGCAGCAAGGACCTTCATTTTCTAAAATTCCAGGGAAGTCTCNGGCATTCTTGTTCAGGTAAGAAATCACTAAGATGGCAGGTCCATGGCACTTCTGGTTGATGACGTATGGCAGCAAGGACCTTCATTTTCTAAAATTCCAGGGAAGTCTCCCCCAAAGTGGTCTTGGTATCCACTTGTGAGAAGCAAGTCTCAGGTGAAACAGTGACAATAAGGGTCTTCCTGCATTTGCAAGAACCTATCGACCCGTATCACATTAAGGGCCTACATTTGTGCAGGGCTCACAGACACTTTCATGCATATTCTTGCATGTATGCATGCTAAGTTGCTTCACTCATGTCTGACTTTGTATGACTCCATGGACTGTAGCCCACCAGGCTCCTGTGACCACGAGATTCTCCAGGCAAGAATACTGGAATGGGTTGCCATGCCCTCCTCCAGGGGATCTTTCTGACCCAGATTATCTTAGCCCACTACAAAAATTCAAGGCAAAATAACTATAGCCAGCATCCATTTAGCACTTCCTCTGTGACAAGTTCTGTCCTAAGTGCTTTAAAAAAAAAAACTATTGAAAACTGCATATGGTCTTCACTGCATCATGCAGGATCTTTCATCGCAACCCATGGACTTTCTAGTCGTGGTGGTAGGCGGGCTTAGCTGCGTTGTGGCAAGTAGGATCTTAGTTTCCTGACCAGGGATTGAATCCTGCATTGGCAGGCAGATTCTTAACTCCTGGATCACCAGGGAAGACCTTCCATGGAAGACTGACAGTTGGGTGTGTAGCCATTTAGAGAGTCCTGATGGATAAATATTTGGTTTGCTTTTTATAGCTACTTTCTGGTTTCCCACTTCTGTTAATAAAATGATATGTGAGTGAATGCATGCCTAGCCTCTGCTCAGTTTAGTGTTTTGGTGCTATGTTTTCAGGTGAATTCAGNGGGGACCGACTAGTCCTGGTTTCATTATTGACAGCGCCATGTGCTGGGAATCTCCCGAGCCCCATGTAAACTTGGAGAGCTGGTTGCCCTGTAAGTGCCCTCAGCCTCAAACTGACAAAGCTCCTGAGTATCAGAGGTTGTTTGCTTATCACTCTCCTGCTCTGAAATGGGAGTGCAGTTAGCCACTCACTTTTTAGTATAAATTAGCTCATTTCAAGGGTAAATTCTTGACCAGTTAGTCTCTGGCCAGGGAAGTTACTGTGAGACCTGAGAGGGAATGGGAACATGGAAGAAGATGTTTTTAACACCCAGCAGCAAAAGATAAGGGCATGATGTAGACACGCTTGATCTGCATCATTATTTGACCCATGACTAGGTTACCATGGCATGTATTCTCTGTGCCTGATGTTTATCTAAGAAATGAGAATAGCAGGCATTCTTGTTCAGGTAAGAAATCACTAAGATGGCAGGTCCATGGCACTTCTGGTTGATGACGTATGGCAGCAAGGACCTTCATTTTCTAAAATTCCAGGGAAGTCTCCCCCAAAGTGGTCTTGGTATCCACTTGTGAGAAGCAAGTCTCAGGTGAAACAGTGACAATAAGGGTCTTCCTGCATTTGCAAGAACCTATCGACCCGTATCACATTAAGGGCCTACATTTGTGCAGGGCTCACAGACACTTTCATGCATATTCTTGCATGTATGCGTGCTAAGTTGCTTCACTCATGTCTGACTTTGTATGACTCCATGGACTGTAGCCCACCAGGCTCCTGTGACCACGAGATTCTCCAGGCAAGAATACTGGAATGGGTTGCCATGCCCTCCTCCAGGGGATCTTTCTGACCCAGATTATCTTAGCCCACTACAAAAATTCAAGGCAAAATAACTATAGCCAGCATCCATTTAGCACTTCCTCTGTGACAAGTTCTGTCCTAAGTGCTTTAAAAAAAAAAACTATTGAAAACTGCATATGGTCTTCACTGCATCATGCAGGATCTTTCATCGCAACCCATGGACTTTCTAGTCGTGGTGGTAGGCGGGCTTAGCTGCGTTGTGGCAAGTAGGATCTTAGTTTCCTGACCAGGGATTGAATCCTGCATTGGCAGGCAGATTCTTAACTCCTGGATCACCAGGGAAGACCTTCCATGGAAGACTGACAGTTGGGTGTGTAGCCATTTAGAGAGTCCTGATGGATAAATATTTGGTTTGCTTTTTATAGCTACTTTCTGGTTTCCCACTTCTGTTAATAAAATGATATGTGAGTGAATGCATGCCTAGCCTCTGCTCAGTTTAGTGTTTTGGTGCTATGTTTTCAGGTGAATTCAGCTCCCCTCCCCCCATGGAGTCAACTTGTCCAAAGTAAACTCTCAGAAGCGTGATAAACGGCTGTGTTCCAGGTTTACAAACTCTGGGTCCTGAGGACTTCAGAGAGCGTTTGATTGCTGCCGGGAGACACCTACCAAGAGTCCCCAAGTGTTCGCCAGGAATGATACCCCATGACTTAGGGAGATGCCCCATTAGAACCTTTGCCCTTTGCTCCCTCCGTTAGTTTTTCTTTCTTTCTCTTCTGAAAAGAAGCTGAGGGAAGTTTTTCACATTCCTCCGCAGTGTTGCATACCTGCATGCTGGTCGGGAGTGGGGGGAGTTAAATGGAAACAAATGTGAAGGTGACTGTTTGCCGGTGGTGCCGTGGAATGAAATTCCAGAAGGCAGACGGACGGTCCAGCCGGGCACGGAGAAGTCTGTTGAGAGCAAGCATCAACTCTGACGTCTGGATAAAGAATAGTCAGGATTTGCTTTTCTATTTTTTACCCATCTGCCAGAATAGTGTCCATACTTGTATTCTCCAGGAAGCCCTTTGTGTCTAAACACCTACTGTGTGCAACCTTGTCTCTAGCCAACAGAAGCTTGAGTTCAAGGTTTTATTCTCTCCTTTAAAAAGTGTTGTGTGGTCTTGAGATGGAGTGAACAGTTCAGCTAATAAATTCCTGAGACCCTTCAACACAGAGGCGAAGCCCCCATCATTCACACGTGTCTCTGACTCTTGACCTGCATAGTCCTTTGCCGCACTGTAACAAAACCTCTTCATATTAATACCAATTTATCATTATTCCATTTAAATGCTCTCTTTTTTTTTTTTTTGGTCCAAGAGAATGAGACAGAAAACATCTGCATATTGAGTAATATTAGCTACAGTTGGTGTCTCAAGTGAGAACCAATCTGACAGCCCCATTTATTATATCTGGGTAGGTTTTATTATGGAGACTCTTACATTTGAACTTCCCCTCTGTAAGATATGAAAGAGTCTCTGATGTATTCCTATCTTGCTTTAAGAACAACACTTTGAAATAGGGGGGAGATAGCAGCTATAGATGACATTTCAGTTATAATAAGAGAGGCCAAACATTAGCCGGATTTAAAACAATAACAACAATCAAGACACTTAGAAGTGTTATTAGTTATGAAACCATATGGTTCATGTTCCGGCCCTGCTCTTTGTTCCCCGCCTGTGTTGTCAGCCTTCATGTGATGGTTGTGATTTGTCATGTCTAGAGCATCACCCTTTTCAATACATTAGGCTAATAATTCAGATCTTTTAAAGAGCAGTGTCAGGCTCTGCTTTCCTCTGAGTGGGACTGGCCATCAATGTTGAAACGTGTCAGTGTTAAAACACACCAAATCAATACTACCACTGAAACCACACCCCCAAAACAGACTCCTCTCTATCTATTTAGAAGTCAGTCATGTGGACTTCACAGGTGGCTCAGTGATAAAGAATCCGCCTGCCAGTGCAGGAGATGCTGGTTCGATCCCTGGGTTGGGAAGATTCCCTGGAGGACGGAGGGCATGGCAACCCACTCCAGTATTCTTGCCTGGAGAATCCTATGGACAGAGGAGCCTGGTGGGCTACAGTCCATGAGCAGGCTGCAGTCCATGGGGTTGCGTGAGTCAGTTACAACTTAGCGACTAAACAACAGCAGCAACGTGTGAAGCTAAACAATACACTGGAGTACAAGTACATTGGGATAGTTATGTGGAATGTGCAGAGAATTAACCTAGCAGTTAACTGTTCATTGCGAGTTAATGGAACTTACATGAAGCTCGTGTTAGTGTGTGCTACACATGTGTCTTGAACAGCGGTGATGTTTAATAGATATTGTCTATTCATCTCTAGTTCTTTGATGAATAAAAGGACTCTGTTTCCCCTCTAGCTCCCCTGGATCAGGTGACTCTGCAGGTGCTCTCCGTCACCCCGAATCTGGGACACCAGCCCTCCGCTGAGGCCTGACAGCCAAGCAGAGATCACACTGGTTATTTTCTCCTTGCCTTCCCTCCTTACTTGTACTATTTTTTAAATGAGTCCCAGTTCTCAACACCAGGAAACAGGAATTAAAACAGGGCTCCCGTTCAGTGGACTTGTGGTCAGTGTGCAATTGTTTATGTAAATCTGTGCAAATCCAATATGTTTATTTTTTTATGTCAGTGTGTCTTAACATTTCCTGTGTGAGAAAAAAATGAATTTTTTTAAGGCAAACCATTTGCATGCTATAAACTTGATTTTTAAGACATTCTAAGGTTGCAGGCCTCATATTTCTATGTCGATTAAAATAGAAATTTGTAGAGAACATTCATGATCATGCTGATACTCATGGGCTTCTGTTAGTTGCAAATTAAGATGTTGTTCTTTTCCTGCTCCTCTATGGGTCTCTGCCAGATTTCTCTGGGTCTTCAATCGTCTTTACCTAGCTCCCTCTGACCTACCCATGCTTTTTTTAAATAATTAATTGAAGTATAGTTGATTTGCAATGCTGTGTTTATTTATTTTAAAAAAATTTGGCCACATCTTGCAGCATGTGGGACCTTAGCTCCTCAAGCAAGGATTGAATCCTCACCCCTTGCATTGGAAAATGAAGTCTTAATTACTAGACCATCAGGTAAGTCCCTGACTTACCCATTCTTGATCACCAGCTCCTTTATTCTTTAGTTTATGATCTTTCTGTACCTGGAGTCCCCATTTTTCCCTAATCCACTGTCTTCCTTGACTTTTGTTATTTGAAGACCCTTCACTTTATTAATTTTAATTCTTTTTTCCCCTTATCAGTTAAAACATACCTACAAAATATATATACACACAAACATACACACAATTTAGGATATCCCTTGCCCTAGAGGAGAGATTTAACATGTGTTGAATCAAAGATAATTATAAGGTAAAATGTAATAAACATTGTGGGTAAGATCAAAGCCCAGTGCATGTAAAGGTGGAGAGATCCATTTAATGGAGTAAGGTATCTTTTTAAAATATAGTTTATTTTTCCTATAAAAATAACATGTTTACAGTGATGTCAGCAAGCTGACTCATATGGAAGTGCCAGGCCCTTTTCTCCCCCAGAGACACAGAATTAACAACAGTATACAGGCTACAATACCTTTCCAGGAACTCTGGAGATTAGTTGAGAAGCTTCGGCACCTCGACCTCCATGAAACCAAGAGTACATCCCAGCAAAAGAGTTAGGAAAGTTCATTGCATTTTGCAAACTCATTCCTGCTTCTCCTTCTTATCTAGCCTGTTCTTGCACTGGGGATCATTACTTATGACAGAAACAAACGAGAGGATCGTGCAGCCAACATTTTGGCCAGTCAGGGGGCTGTCTGAGGGACTGGTGTCTGTCTCTCCTGAGTCAGAGTGTTGATGGGACCAGCATCCTCTTTTGGAAGCTGAGGAAAGCAGTTAACTATCACAGCGACACTTAGAGTAGCAGTTCTGCAGGCAGCAGCCAGGGGGAGCACGAGATTACAGCCTTCTGAGAAGAACCAGGGACATGCTGTCTAGGGAGTTTGAAAGGATGCTGCAAATTTTCAGAGAGGATACAGCCTCAAAAGAGGTTTGAGAGATCCTGGAATCTCTAGATGTGGGTTGATTGGTGAAAGTCTTATCCTGTGTGAAACCAGTCTAAACTGCATGAAGTTTAGAAGCAGTGTTTGTTTCTTCAAATGCCTGAGTCCCAACAGCAACAAAAATATGGCACACAAAGATAAAAGGAAACATGGCCAAATCAAAAAAGCAAAGCGAAACTCCAAAAGCTGACCCTAAATAAACAGATCTCTGAGCTGCCTGACAAAGGATTTAAAATATCTGTGCTGAAGATGCTCAATGAACCCAAAGAGAACACAGACAATTAGACAAAAGCAAGTAAATAATACATGAACAAAGTGAGAATACCAATAAATATAGAGACACTTTGAAAAAGAACCAAATAGGAACTTACTTTCCGGGTGGTCCAATGGGTGAAACTTTGCCTTTCAATGCAGGGGGAGCAGGTTCGATCCCTGATCCAAGAGCTAGGATCCCTTATGCTTTGAGGCCAACTGCCCAAACCATAAATCAGAAGCAATATTGTAGCAAATTCAATAAAGACTTTAAAAATGGTCCACATAAAAAAATCTCAAAAATATATAAAAGAACCCAAAAGATGGCTGATTCATGGTGATGTATGAGAGAAACCAACACAATATTGTAAAGCAATTATCCTCCAATTAAAAATAAATAAATCTCAAAAGGAACCACACAGATTCTGGAGCTGAAAAATAAATGAGCAACTGAAAGAATTTTACTAGATGGATTCAAAAACTGACTTGATGAGGCAGAAGAAAGAAATCGAAGACAAGTCAGTTGAGTCAGAGGAGCAAAAAGAAAAAGAGAATGAAGAAAAGTGAAGAATACCTAAGAAGCTTATGGGACACTACCAAGCAGTATGATAAACATATTATGGGAGAAGCTCAAAGTATCCAACTAGGATAGACAACTTTGACTCTTTATATCTTGGTAGAGAAGCGTTCCATTCTTATGAATCTCAATAGGAATTGAAAGACTGCATGCATGACACTGCCTTTCCCAATAATATATAAAGATGTACTTTGTGACATCAACAATATAAAGAAAAGGAAGGAGCTTACAGGAATGGAGTTTTTGTATGCTATTGAAATAAAGTTGTGATGAGATTAAAATAGAATATAACTTTAAGATGCTTCATAAAATTGAAATGGTAGCTACAAAGAAAATATCTATCAAAATAAACACAAAAGGAAATGAGAAGTATGTTACCACACACACACAAAACAAAATCAATGAAACACAATGGAAACTAGCAAGAGAGGAAAGTGTCAGTGAAAGTGTTAGCTGCTCAGTTGTGTTCAACTCTTTGCAACCCCATGGACTGTAGCCCACCAGGCTTCTCTATCCTGGGATTTTCCAGGCAATAATACTGAAGTGGTTGCCATTTCCTCCCCCAGGC
>SJYW01001294.1:1118062-1133099 GCA_006410735.1 Raphicerus campestris
TTTCTTTCTTTTTTTTTTTTTTTTTGGATCATTACTTTTATTTTTTTAATTAATTTATTTTTTAATTGAAGGATAATTGCTTTACAGAGTTTTGTTGTTTTCTGCGAAACATCAACCTGAATAAGCCATAGGTATACATATATCCCCTCCCTTTTGAAACTCCCTCCCATCTCCCTCCCCATCCCACCCCTCTAGATTGATACAAAGCTCCTATTTGAGTTTCCTGAGCCATACAGCATATTCCCATTGGCTCTCTATTTTACATATGGTAATGTAGGTTTCCATGTTACTCTTTCCCTACATCTCACCCTTTCTTCCCCTCTCCCCATGTCCATAAGTCTATTCTCTATGTCTATTTCTCCATTGCTGCCCTGTGAATAAATTCTTCAGTACCATTTTTCTAGATTCTGTATATATGTGTTAGAATATGGTATTATCTTTTTCATTCTGATTTACTTCACTCTATAATTGGCTCTAGGGTCATCCACCTCATTAGAACTGACTCAAAGATGGTCCTTTTTATGGCTGAGAGAAGACAATGGCACCCTACTCCAGTACTCTTGCCTGGAAATCCCGTGGACAGAGGAGCCTGGTGGGCTGTAGTCCATGGGGTTGCTAAGAGTTGGACACGACTGAAGCGACTTAGCAGCAGCAGCAGCAATATTCCATTGTGTATATGTATCACAACTTCTTTATCCATTCATCTGTCGATGGACATCTAGGTTGCTTCCATGTTCTAGCTATTGTAAATAGTGTTGCAATGAACATTGGGATACATGTGTTTTTTCAAGTTTAGTTTCCTCGTGGTATATATCTAGGAGTGGGGTTGCTGGGTCATATGGTGGTTTTATTCCTAGTTTTNGGTCATAACTTTTCTTCCAAGGAGTAAGCGTCTTTTAATTTCATGGCTTCAGTCACCATCTGCAGTGATTTTGGAGCCCTCCCCCAGAATATTGCTGTCATACAAAGTCTATTCTCTTATCACTGTGGAAATATGTTAGAAATCAATATCAACAGACATTTGAAAATAACCCACCTATTTTCAGTGCAGCGTGACATTTACCAAGAGAGAACTTTGACTTAGCCATTGAAAGTCTCAAAAGACTGAAAAAGCACAGAGGATGATTGCAGAGAAGAAAGCGTTTAAATAAGAAATTAGTAGCAAAGATACTTTAAAAAATCTCATGTATTTGAAAATTAAATGTCCACTTTTAAATGATGGATGTATCTAAGAAGCCGTAACAAGGAAAATTAGAAAATATTTGTAATAGAATAAAAATGAAAAGAGAATTTACCAGAATTTGTTGCATGCAGCTGAAGCTAAACATGAAGTTGCTCAGTCATGTCCGACTCTTTGCAACCCCATGGACAGTGTAGCCTACCAGGCTCTGCCATCCATGGGATTTTCCAGGCAAGAATACTGGAGTGGGCTGCCACTTCCTTTTCCAGGGGATCTTCCCAACCCAGGGATTGAATCCCGGTCTCCTGCATTGCACATAGATGCTTTACCATCTGAACCACCAGGGAACCCCTGAAGCAGCTGAAGCTACTCAATACAATTAAGTACAATGTGGACTTTTGAATGAGGTATGAAAACAAATGATGGATACTAGCATAAACTCTTGTGTCACTTGTGTTTTGGGGATTGTGTCCAAGAAGACTTAACCCAAGTTTAGCATGTTTTTTTTTTTTTTCTTCTGCATTTCATTGTTTCAGCCCTTACATGTATACTTATCATCTATTTTTGAGTTAACTTTGTGGTATGGTCTAAGGAAGGGATCCAAACTCCTCCATGTAGATACTCAGTTGTACCAGCACTGATCCTTAAATTTGTAACATGCCTATTTAACTTAGGAAACCCTTAGGTTTGTTATTATGCCTCCTCACCTTCCAAAAATATCAAAACTTTTCCCACTTTCATCCTAATGGTTTCTCCCTCTTCCATGGTATTGAGACCTAGTAGTTTTCCTCCACTTGGTTTTCTAATGCTCCAAGAATTCTTACCATTAATGCTTATTGTCCTTGCTCAGTGTCGTTTTTGCCTTCCATGTCTTTCTCCCTGGTTCTTTTTCCTTTTTAATGGAAGGCAACCATTGGTGGCAGTCACTGCCTAGGTGAGTCTTTACCTACCTAAAGATGTCAGGAAGTTGGCTCTTAGAGTGAAAGTGAAGCAGATATCTCACTTTAAGGATACTTTATTGTCATCTGACTTCCAGCATTGCTGCTGAAAGTTGGACAAGAAGCCTGTCTTTTTAAAAATTAGCTGTGCTGTGCTCAGTCCTATCTGACTCTTTGCAACCCCATGGACTGTAGCTCACCAGGCTCCTCTGTCCAAGGGATTTCCTAGGCAAGAATACTGGAANGGTGCTCATCTTTCTTCACAGTCCTACTCTCACATCCACACATGACCACTAGAAAAACCATAGCCTTGACTAGACGGACCTTAGTTGGCAAAGTAATGTCTCTGCTCTTGAATATGCTATCTAGGTTGGTCATAACTTTTCTTCCAAGGAGTAAGCGTCTTTTAATTTCATGGCTTCAGTCACCATCTGCAGTGATTTTGGAGCCCTCCCCCAGAATATTGCTGTCATACAAAGTCTATTCTCTTATCACTGTGGAAATATGTTAGAAATCAATATCAACAGACATTTGAAAATAACCCATCTATTTTCAGTGCAGCGTGACATTTACCAAGAGAGAACTTTGACTTAGCCATTGAAAGTCTCAAAAGACTGAAAAAGCACAGAGGATGATTGCAGAGAAGAAAGCGTTTAAATAAGAAATTAGTAGCAAAGATACTTTAAAAAATCTCATGTATTTGAAAATTAAATGTCCACTTTTAAATGATGGATGTATCTAAGAAGCCATAACAAGGAAAATTAGAAAATATTTGTAATAGAATAAAAATGAAAAGAGAATTTACCAGAATTTGTTGCATGCAGCTGAAGCTAAACATGAAGTTGCTCAGTCATGTCCGACTCTTTGCAACCCCATGGACAGTGTAGCCTACCAGGCTCTGCCATCCATGGGATTTTCCAGGCAAGAATACTGGAGTGGGCTGCCACTTCCTTTTCCAGGGGATCTTCCCAACCCAGGGATTGAATCCCGGTCTCCTGCATTGCACATAGATGCTTTACCATCTGAACCACCAGGGAACCCCTGAAGCAGCTGAAGCTACTCAATACAATTAAGTACAATGTGGACTTTTGAATGAGGTATGAAAACAAATGATGGATACTAGCATAAACTCTTGTGTCACTTGTGTTTTGGGGATTGTGTCCAAGAAGACTTAACCCAAGTTTAGCATGTTTTTTTTTTTTTTCTTCTGCATTTCATTGTTTCAGCCCTTACATGTATACTTATCATCTATTTTTGAGTTAACTTTGTGATATGGTCTAAGGAAGGGATCCAAACTCCTCCATGTAGATACTCAGTTGTACCAGCACTGATCCTTAAATTTGTAACATGCCTATTTAACTTAGGAAACCCTTAGGTTTGTTATTATGCCTCCTCACCTTCCAAAAATATCAAAACTTTTCCCACTTTCATCCTAATGGTTTCTCCCTCTTCCATGGTATTGAGACCTAGTAGTTTTCCTCCACTTGGTTTTCTAATGCTCCAAGAATTCTTACCATTAATGCTTATTATCCTTGCTCAGTGTCGTTTTTGCCTTCCATGTCTTTCTCCCTGGTTCTTTTTCCTTTTTAATGGAAGGCAACCATTGGTGGCAGTCACTGCCTAGGTGAGTCTTTACCTACCTAAAGATGTCAGGAAGTTGGCTCTTAGAGTGAAAGTGAAGCAGATATCTCACTTTAAGGATACTTTATTGTCATCTGACTTCCAGCATTGCTGCTGAAAGTTGGACAAGAAGCCTGTCTTTTTAAAAATTAGCTGTGCTGTGCTCAGTCCTATCTGACTCTTTGCAACCCCATGGACTGTAGCTCACCAGGCTCCTCTGTCCAAGGGATTTCCTAGGCAAGAATACTGGAACGGGTTGTCATTTCCTTCTCCAGGGTATCTTCCTGACCCAGGGAGATCAAACTCACGTCTTCTATGTCTCCAGCCTAGGCAGGCGGATTTTTATTTTTACCACTAGCACTGCGTCCTTGTTGCTGCTCCTGAATTTTCTCTAGTTGCGGTGATCAGGGGCTACTCTTCACAGTGATGCGAGGGCTTCTCATTGCAATGGCTTCTCGTTGTGGCACACAGGCTTTAGTAGTTGCGGCTCATGGGCTCTAGAGCGCAAGCTTAGTAGTTGTGGTATACAGGCTTAGTTGCTCTGTGGCATGTGGGATATTCTTGGAAGAGGGATCGAACTCATGTCCCTTGCACTGGCAGGTGGACAGGGAAGTCCTGTCTTTTCTTTTCATATTGCTTTTTTAAAAGATTTTTAAAAATCCTCCTCTATTTTTTTCCTTTGTATTTCTCTGTAAAGTATCAGAGGTGGAATTCTTTTCATTTGTCCTGTTTATAGACTCATTGTTTCATGAAAATGGGAACTGTTAGAAGGAACCTCCAAGTTCTCAGAACCACATCTCTATGCTTCCCTACATCTCTGTCCACACACACCACCTTCTCTTCTGTTGCTTTGGAAGAACTGACTCAAAGCCACCCCTCCACTGCCACACTTGATGTCATCTCTGGTCTACTCAAAGTACCATCCCAGGAACTCTACCCTTGTTCTCTTATGTATCCATTTCCATCTCCTGGACTTTCCATCAGAACACAAATATAATTTTATTTATCTTTCTTTGGACTTCCCTGGTGATCCAGAGGCTAAGATTCTGAGCTTCCAATGCAGTGGTCCGGGTTCCATCCCTGGTCAGGGAACTAGATCGCACGTGCCTCATCTAAAGATCCTGTGTGCTGCAACTAAGACCCAGTGTAGCCAAATAAATAAGTAAACATTAAAAATAATAAAAAATTAAATAATTTAACCCTTTCTTGACTTCACTTCCCCTCCAGCTGGCAGCCCATTATTTTCCCTCCCTTCCCAATAAAACTCCTTGAAAGACTTGTCTGTGTTTTCTGACACCAATTACTCTTTTCCCCTTTCTCCTTGTACACGTGCTAATTAGGTCATGAATGATGAAGCATGCTGTTAAATCAGTGGTCAGTTCCCAGTCCCCAGCTGACTCGAACCCTTGAACACTTGTCGGTGGTATTTGACACAGCTGATCCTAACTCAAAGCTCTCCTTCACTAGGTTTTCAGGCCACCATACTCTCCTAGCTCTCTTCCCGCTTCACTGTTTGACCCTTTTCAGCCTACGTGTTAGATCCACACCATCTCCTTAACTCTAGCTTTGGAGTGTTCCCTAACCAGGATGTGGCTATCTTCTCTTTCCTGTTTGTACTCATTCCCTTAATGATCTCATCCATACTTATGGGCTTAAAAATCCTTTGTAGCAAGGTTTGCAAACCTGCAGTCCAGGGGCCAGACCCCGCTTGCTACCGTTTATCTTACATGAGAACATGCAAGTGAAATCACATGTGGCTTGCCAAACCAAAGGTATTTACTGTCTGGCCTTTTATAGAAAAGGTTTGTCATCCCTTGATCTATGGTGTGGTGATGACTTCCAAATTTATATCTGTGTGCTGAACCTCTCCCCTGAATTCCAGATGAGCTTATTCACCGGATATCTCCAAGGGAATGTCTTAAATGTACCTCAATATTGAGCTTTTGTGTTCTGTCTGTCTCTTCGTGCTACAGTCTTCATTGTCATAGTTGGTAGCAACTCAGTCCTGCCAACAGTCCAGGTGAAACCCCCGAGCATCAGGACGGACTCCTTCATTTGAGCTTCACGTGCAGTCATGTTTAAAATGTGCCCATTCTCCCTCGTCTGGGTATCATCATAGTCTCCTAATTGGTCCTCCTTGCTCCCCATCAGCCCATTATCTGCACTCTGGTCAAGGTCAAATAGAAGCCAGATGATGCTTTTGGCTCAGAAGCATCCTTGCGCAAAGATTTCCAGTGGCTTCCCATCTCATTCCAATGAAAACAAAGCCCTGCCATGGCCCTGGAGCCCTACACCTTCTGGCTCCTGTTACCTTTTTGACCTTTTCCCTATCACTGTCCTTTACTTTCACTTCATGCCAGTCACAGTGGCCTCTGAGACACTTACTCCTTACAAGAAAAGCTATGACAAACCTAGACAGTATATTAAAAAGACCTCACTTTGCCAACAAAGGTCCATATAGTCAAAGCTATGGTTTTTCTGGTAGTCATATATGGATGTGAGAGTTGGACCACAAAGAAGGCTGAGTGCCAAAGAATTGATGTTTTTGAACTGTTGGTGTTGGAGAAGACTCTTGAGAGTCCCTTGGACTACAGGGAGATCAAACCAGTCAATCTTAAAGGAAATCAACATGCTAAAGCTGAAGTGCCAGTTCTTTGGCCATCTGATGCAGAGTTGACTCATTGGAAAGATGCTGGGAAAGATTGAGGGCAAGAGAAGGGAGCGACAGAGGTTGAGATGGACCTGAGTTTGAGCAAACTCTGGGAGATGATGAAAAAGAAGGAAGCTTGGAGTGCTGCGGTCTATGGGGTTGCAAATAGTCAGACATGGCTTAGCAGCTGAACAACAACAAAACACATCAGGCTTGCTCCTGACTCCGAGCTTTTGCATCTGCCATTTCCCTGCCTGAAACATTCTTCCCAAGACATCTGCATGGTCCATCCTTGACACACTTTCTTTATTTAGCTGCATCAAGTCTTAGTTGCGTCATGTAGGGTCTTTCAGTGTGGTGTGTGGAATGTCTAATCGTTGCATGGGCTTAGTTGCTCCAAGGCATGTGGAATCTTAGCTCTTTGACCAGGGATCGAATGCACATCGCCTGCATTACAAGGCGAATTCTTAATCACTGGGCCGTTATAAAATTGTTGTTGTTGTTCAGCTGCTAAATCATGTCCGATTGTTTGCAACCCCATGGACAGTAGCATACCAAGTTCCTCTGTCCTCCAGTGTCTCCTGGAGTTTAGAAAATTGCTCCACCCCTGCAATCATTCCTGTTCTCATTCCCTGTTTTAGTTTTCTCCTTTCCAACCCGCATCACTGAACCTGTATAATAGTTTATATTTTTGATCCTATTATTTATTTTCTCCCCTGTCAGAGGATTACACACACTCTCTGTGGCCATGCCTGTCTCTAGTGCAGCAAACATCCTCATTCCAGGTTTGAGTATGTGGCTTGCTTTTGCCAATAGAATGTGAGTGAAAGTGACACATGCCACTTGTAAGCAGAAGCTTTACATAAACAGCATAATGAGCTTGGTGTTTTATATTTTTGTTCTCTGCCTCTATAATCGAGTGTTCCAGATAGGAGCTTCTCCTTCAGCGTGTGTCCTGGAATGAAAGGACATGTTGAATTACGCATATAGTCAACCCATAGCCTGGAACCAAGCCCCAGGCAATCTGCAGCCTTCCTAATACTAGCTACACATACATGTTATTGTAAACCACTGAGATTATGGGGTTGTTTGTTGCCCCAGCAAAAGCTTAGTAATACACATAATCTATATTGCACTTAAAGATGATCCCTTTCCCGCTTGAAAGCATATGCCATGAAAGCAAGAATGTGTGTGTTTCACTCACTACTCTCTCCCTACTATCTAAAAGCCCCTGGTACATGGTAAGACTTTATGAATATATATGGAGTGAACTAATATATGCTGGAAAATTCTTAGCCATTTTTCCTTTAAATATTGCCTCTTCCCATTTTCCCTAGTTTATTTTCCTGGAACTCATATTCAGTGTATGTTGGGCATTCTCATTTCATCTTCCACATCTCTTAACAGTTCTTTTATTTTCCATTTCTTTACAACTCTTTGGGTAATTACCTCAGAACTCTTTCCAACTCTTTAATACTCTTTATCTGGGATTCACCTGCTGCTTCATGTATTCTTTCACATTTTAGTTTAATGACTATTTTTATTTAAGTTCTATTTTGTTAGTTTTTCAAATGTATCTATTCTGTTTTTGTAATGCCTTTCTCTTTTGATATGGTATAAAACATTTTTTTCTTTCAATATGGCATAAAAGTATAAAACTTTTTTGAATCATTTTGGTCATTTAAAACATGGCTGAGCTGGAGCCCCAGGAGTGAGCGAGTTTAGCTACTCAGTTGTGTCCGACTCTTTGCGACCCCATGGCCTGTAGCCCTCTAGGCTCCTCTGTCCATGGAATTATACAGACAAGAATACTGGAGTGAGTATCCATTCCCATCTCCAGGGGATCTTCCCGACCCAGGGATCGAACCCGGATCTCCTGCATTGCAGGCAGATTCTTTACCATCTGAGCCATCAGAGAAGCCCAGAATTGAAAACATATTTACTTTATATTCTTCAGTTGAAGAATTTTTATAATTTGAAGTTTTAAAGGGTGTTAAATAGCCACCTTTTTGGAGCTTGTGATTTTGCTCGTGAAAGATTATTTCCTCTTCTGGTTTGTAATATTTTTGGAAGCTCATATCCAGTGAGCATTAAAAAAAATTCTTGCGAGATCCACATATGTTCTTTTTAAAAAATTCACTGACTTGGCTTTTCCTTTACCAAGAAAATAGTACTAATTTGTACTCTGTACCTGCATGTGACATAGACTAGGGTTTCACCTTCTTTCAGAAGATTTTTTTTCCCCCAGAAATCTTATCAGATGCTTTTCTTCCCTCAGGTACTGGATGGAATTTTTAGCCCACTCTTTAGAGGGGCAGCCTTTGAAGGGCCCATCACTGATATCAGTTCAATTCAGCTCAGTCGCTCAGTCGTGTCCGACTCTTTGCAACCCCATGAATCGCAGCATGCCAGGCCTCCCTGTTCATCACCATCTCTCCTGGTATGCTGAGTGTGAATTCCTCCTTGACACTTAGGTCTGCATCTTTAAGATTCCTTGAAGACCCCACTCTTTACTCCTCCCCATCCCCAGCTCTGAGGAATCAACTCTCAAGCTTCCTGTTCTATCTTTAATTTTTATGTTTTCCAGAAAATACATAGAAAGTCTTTCTTGCTCTGAGATCTCTTAAAATATCCATCTGTATTTTTTTCTGTATTTTTTTTTTACTTCATTTACTTTACATAGAAAATTTCGCCGGCATGAAATTTATTCTAATGTATGGTATAAGGTGTACTGTATCTAACTTTACTTCTCTCTTCAAATGGTTAACCTATTGCCTCAACATAACTTATTGAATAATTTGTTCTTACTCTGTTTTTACCTTTATTATAGATTCTTATGTGAGCTTCAGGGCTTTCTGCTTCACTTTAATGATTTGCCTATCATTCCTTGTGCTATTATCATATTCTTTCAAGTAGTGTATCTAATACATTTTCATACTGGGTAATTCAAACTAATTTGTAGTTCTATTTTTTCTTGTCTACTAACAGGTATTTATTCTTTTCAGCGAATGGGAGAACTGTTTTATTCAGCCACAAAACATATATTTGAGATTTGATTAGAATGAATCATATTTATAAATTAATGATAAAGGTATCCTAATGACACTGAGCAATCTCATGAAGTAACAGTTCATCTTTTCATTCAGTAATTTTTTTCTCATATGTAATTCAATAAAGATTTCAGTTATTCCTCATAGAACATTTCTCATAAGATTTATTATGAGTATTTTTTGTTTTTCTTTTAAATGACTTAAAATTTAAAATTGTGGTAAAATAGACATAACATAAAATTTACCATCTTAACCATTTCTAAGTGTACAGTTCAGTAACCTTAGGTACATTAACAGTGTTGTAAAACCAATATCCAGAACTGTTTTCACCCTGCAGAATGGGTGCTCTTTACCCATTAAAAACAAAATCTCTCCTCTCTCCCATCCCCCAACCAACTGTTCCATTTTTTATCTCTCTGACTTTCTATACTCCAGGAACCTCATACAGGTGGAATCATATGGTATTTGTATTTTTGTGACTGATTTATTTCACTANAACCCCATGGACAGTAGCATACCAAGTTCCTCTGTCCTCCAGTGTCTCCTGGAGTTTAGAAAATTGCTCCACCCCTGCAATCATTCCTGTTCTCATTCCCTGTTTTAGTTTTCTCCTTTCCAACCCGCATCACTGAACCTGTATAATAGTTTATATTTTTGATCCTATTATTTATTTTCTCCCCTGTCAGAGGATTACACACACTCTCTGTGGCCATGCCTGTCTCTAGTGCAGCAAACATCCTCATTCCAGGTTTGAGTATGTGGCTTGCTTTTGCCAATAGAATGTGAGTGAAAGTGACACATGCCACTTGTAAGCAGAAGCTTTACATAAACAGCATAATGAGCTTGGTGTTTTATATTTTTGTTCTCTGCCTCTATAATCGAGTGTTCCAGATAGGAGCTTCTCCTTCAGCGTGTGTCCTGGAATGAAAGGACATGTTGAATTACGCATATAGTCAACCCATAGCCTGGAACCAAGCCCCAGGCAATCTGCAGCCTTCCTAATACTAGCTACACATACATGTTATTGTAAACCACTGAGATTATGGGGTTGTTTGTTGCCCCAGCAAAAGCTTAGTAATACACATAATCTATATTGCACTTAAAGATGATCCCTTTCCCGCTTGAAAGCATATGCCATGAAAGCAAGAATGTGTGTGTTTCACTCACTACTCTCTCCCTACTATCTAAAAGCCCCTGGTACATGGTAAGACTTTATGAATATATATGGAGTGAACTAATATATGCTGGAAAATTCTTAGCCATTTTTCCTTTAAATATTGCCTCTTCCCATTTTCCCTAGTTTATTTTCCTGGAACTCATATTCAGTGTATGTTGGGCATTCTCATTTCATCTTCCACATCTCTTAACAGTTCTTTTATTTTCCATTTCTTTACAACTCTTTGGGTAATTACCTCAGAACTCTTTCCAACTCTTTAATACTCTTTATCTGGGATTCACCTGCTGCTTCATGTATTCTTTCACATTTTAGTTTAATGACTATTTTTATTTAAGTTCTATTTTGTTAGTTTTTCAAATGTATCTATTCTGTTTTTGTAATGCCTTTCTCTTTTGATATGGTATAAAACATTTTTTTCTTTCAATAAGGCATAAAAGTATAAAACTTTTTTGAATCATTTTGGTCATTTAAAACATGGCTGAGCTGGAGCCCCAGGAGTGAGCGAGTTTAGCTACTCAGTTGTGTCCGACTCTTTGCGACCCCATGGCCTGTAGCCCTCTAGGCTCCTCTGTCCATGGAATTATACAGACAAGAATACTGGAGTGAGTATCCATTCCCATCTCCAGGGGATCTTCCCGACCCAGGGATCGAACCCGGATCTCCTGCATTGCAGGCAGATTCTTTACCATCTGAGCCATCAGAGAAGCCCAGAATTGAAAACATATTTACTTTATATTCTTCAGTTGAAGAATTTTTATAATTTGAAGTTTTAAAGGGTGTTAAATAGCCACCTTTTTGGAGCTTGTGATTTTGCTCGTGAAAGATTATTTCCTCTTCTGGTTTGTAATATTTTTGGAAGCTCATATCCAGTGAGCATTAAAAAAAATTCTTGCGAGATCCACATATGTTCTTTTTAAAAAATTCACTGACTTGGCTTTTCCTTTACCAAGAAAATAGTACTAATTTGTACTCTGTACCTGCATGTGACATAGACTAGGGTTTCACCTTCTTTCAGAAGATTTTTTTTCCCCCAGAAATCTTATCAGATGCTTTTCTTCCCTCAGGTACTGGATGGAATTTTTAGCCCACTCTTTAGAGGGGCAGCCTTTGAAGGGCCCATCACTGATATCAGTTCAATTCAGCTCAGTCGCTCAGTCGTGTCCGACTCTTTGCAACCCCATGAATCGCAGCATGCCAGGCCTCCCTGTTCATCACCATCTCTCCTGGTATGCTGAGTGTGAATTCCTCCTTGACACTTAGGTCTGCATCTTTAAGATTCCTTGAAGACCCCACTCTTTACTCCTCCCCATCCCCAGCTCTGAGGAATCAACTCTCAAGCTTCCTGTTCTATCTTTAATTTTTATGTTTTCCAGAAAATACATAGAAAGTCTTTCTTGCTCTGAGATCTCTTAAAATATCCATCTGTATTTTTTTCTGTATTTTTTTTTTTACTTCATTTACTTTACATAGAAAATTTCGCCGGCATGAAATTTATTCTAATGTATGGTATAAGGTGTACTGTATCTAACTTTACTTCTCTCTTCAAATGGTTAACCTATTGCCTCAACATAACTTATTGAATAATTTGTTCTTACTCTGTTTTTACCTTTATTATAGATTCTTATGTGAGCTTCAGGGCTTTCTGCTTCACTTTAATGATTTGCCTATCATTCCTTGTGCTATTATCATATTCTTTCAAGTAGTGTATCTAATACATTTTCATACTGGGTAATTCAAACTAATTTGTAGTTCTATTTTTTCTTGTCTACTAACAGGTATTTATTCTTTTCAGCGAATGGGAGAACTGTTTTATTCAGCCACAAAACATATATTTGAGATTTGATTAGAATGAATCATATTTATAAATTAATGATAAAGGTATCCTAATGACACTGAGCAATCTCATGAAGTAACAGTTCATCTTTTCATTCAGTAATTTTTTTCTCATATGTAATTCAATAAAGATTTCAGTTATTCCTCATAGAACATTTCTCATAAAATTTATTATGAGTATTTTTTGTTTTTCTTTTAAATGACTTAAAATTTAAAATTGTGGTAAAATAGACATAACATAAAATTTACCATCTTAACCATTTCTAAGTGTACAGTTCAGTAACCTTAGGTACATTAACAGTGTTGTAAAACCAATATCCAGAACTGTTTTCACCCTGCAGAATGGGTGCTCTTTACCCATTAAAAACAAAATCTCTCCTCTCTCCCATCCCCCAACCAACTGTTCCATTTTTTATCTCTCTGACTTTCTATACTCCAGGAACCTCATACAGGTGGAATCATATGGTATTTGTATTTTTGTGACTGATTTATTTCACTAAGCATAGTGTCTTCAGGTTTCATTCTTGTGGTAGCATATCTCAGAATTTCCTTTTACTTTGGGGCTGGATAATTTAGGGCTGAATATTTTAGGGCTGCAGTCCATGGCGTTGCAAAGAGTTCTGTTCATTTGACTAGTAAATTTAGCAAAAATATATGTTGACTTATCAGTGTATGCTGAATTTTCTTCCCTTCCTTTCCTCCTTCCTCCCTCTCTCCCCTGCCTTCCTTCCTTCTTTCTTTCCTTCTCTTTCGATGTTTATCATGTGATTCATCTAATTGGCCCAACTGATATTTGGGAGCATATTAATGGTTGCTAATATTGGATCCATGAGTTAGTGATACTTTGTAGAGATGCAGTCTCATTTCCCACTACTTGGATCCGTGACCCTCTGAATTGATGCTAAATACAGCTGCTCTGTTCGTAAAGATTCAGCCACCTTCTCACGTCTTACTTCTGCCCTTAACCTACAGGGCCTTGTTTGCTGGAAGTTGCCCTTCTAAGATATAATGTGTTGCTACCTTTCTCCATGTTTCCTTTCCAGATGTTTTCTGGATGTCGCTATGTCTGAATGATTGTAAAAGAGATGTTAGGTGAGAGTGTGTGACAGGAGAATGGTACTCTGCCAAGACTAAAAGGCAGCACCCCCAGATAGAGGGCCAGCCCCCAGTTTTCTGGGTCTTACGACTTTTGGGTCTCTGAGTCAGCAGGCACTTGTGAGGGAGGAATAACATATCTTCACCCTCCCTCTCTCTTTCCCTCTCTTCTTTCCAAATAATCACCCTTTTATTAGGCAAACAGTGATATTCATGATGCAATAACTGGGCAGGTTATACTCAAAACTCATTTCTTCATAGGTTCTGAGGATTCCTTCCAATTTTGACATTATTTTGTTTGTTGGATTTTCTTTCCATTTGGTTGTGAATTTTCATCACTCCCCACCACCCCCATTTTCAGATACTACTTTAAACCAGAAATCTAATATCGTTTTATCTTTGTGGATTTTAATCAGGAGAATAATGTGTAGATTTGGATTAAAAGGGAGATAAGCGAGGAAGCCCAGAGACTCGTAAGGAAGTTTTATTGGCATATTAAACTCTTGGAGGATACTTTAGTGCCGCATAAATTAAAGTAGCAATCTGAATGTATTCAATAATTGGATATAAGCAACTCATGTAGTAAAAAGATCACTAGGTCTGATATCACCACATCTGAGCTTTAATTCTAGTTGTAACTAACCCTAACTACCTGTGCAAACTTGAAAGTTAAAGTCGCTCAGTCATGTTCGACTCTTTGCGAACCCATGGACCGTATAGTCCATGGAATTCTCCAGGCCAAAATACTGGAGTGGGTAGCCTTTCCCTTCTCCAGGGAATCTTCCCAACCAGGGATCAAACCCAGGTCTCCAGCATTGCAGGTGGATTCTTTACTAGCTGAGCCACATGGGAAGCCCATGAAAACTTGAAGAACTCTCTTAAATTTTAATTTCCTTATGTGACAAGATAAAAGTAAGATTCTTGGCACTCTCCCAGCATTCTAGGTTTTGCTATTACATATGTAAAAAATGAATGGGAGTGGATTCTTAGTGCAATCAAAGACTGCTGGAAGCAGATGGGCTGGGAGGTAGGTCCAGTTAGGACAGGGAGGGCTGCCAGGAACCCAAGAGATTCCTATAGGGTCTCAGTTCAGTTCAGTTCAATCACTCAGTCGTGTCCAACTATTTGCGACCCTATGAACCGCAGCACGCCAGGCCTCCCTGTCCATCACCAAGTTCTGGAGTCTATCCAAACTCATGTCCATTGAGTCAGTGATGCCATCTAACCATCTCATCCTCTGTCGTCCCGTTCTCCTCCTGCCTTCAATCTTTCCCAGCATCAGGGTCTTTTCAAATGAGTCAGCTCTTCTCATCAAGTGGCCAAAATATTGGAGTTTCAGCTTCAACATCAGTCCTTCCAATGAACACCCAGGACTGATTTCCTTTAGGATGGACTGATTGGATCTCCTTGCAGTCCAAGGGACTCTCAAGAGTCTTCTTCAATACCACAGTTCAAAAGCATCAATTCTTTGGCACTCAGCTTTCTTTATAGTCC
>SJYW01001294.1:1157784-1171459 GCA_006410735.1 Raphicerus campestris
AAAGTGAAAGAGGAGAGTGAAAAAGTTGGCTTAAAGCTCAACATTCAGAAAACAAAGATTATGGCATCTGGTCCCATCACTTCATGGCAAATAGATGGGGAAACAGTGGAAACAGTATCAGACTTTATTTTGGGGAGCTCCAAAATCACTACAGATGGTGATTACAGCCATGAAAATAAAAGACACTTACTTTTTGGAAGGAAAGTTATACCCAACCTAGACAGCATATTGAAAAGCAGAGACATTACTTTGCCAATAAAGGCCCATCTAGTCAAGGCTATGGTTTTTCCAGTGGTAATGTATGGATGTGAGAGTTAGACTGTGAAGAAACCTGAGTGCCAAAGAAATGATGCTTTTGAACTGTGGTGTTGGAGAAGACTCTTGAGATTCCCTTGGACTGCAAGGAGATTCAACCAGTCCATTCTAAAGGAGATCAGCCCTGGGTGTTCATTGGAAGGACTGATGCTAAAGCTGAAACTCCAATATTTTGGTTACTTCATGCAAAGAGTTGACTCATTGGAAAAGACCCTGATGCTGGGAAGGATTAGGGGCAGGAGGAGAAGGGGATGACAGAGGATGAGATGGCTGGATGGCCTCACAGACTCTATGGACATGAGTCTGAGTGAACTCCAGGAGTTGTTGATGGACAGGAAGGCCTGGCGTGCTGCAACTCATGGAGGTCGCAAAGAGTTGGACAGAACTGGGTGACTGAACTGAACTGAAGACCCAAAGCAGCCAAATAAGTAAATTCTGAAGAGGGCAAAGAGGCCTGGAAGAGGAAACATAGGACCAGAGCAGATGAGATGGGAATGGTATAGAGGACCGGGAAAAAGCAAGGACCTGTGGCTAGTGAACTGTCTCCCAAGTGGTGGTCTGGTGGCTTTACTTTTACTACCTGGGTCACAGAACTAACTGATAAGAAGAGATGAGATGTTTTATAGCTAAGTGAAGAAAGACCAATCAGATAGCTATGGCAATAACCTACACCAGAGATAACCGGGAGCTTGGATCAGGGCAGGAACAAAGAGACGGGAGAAGCGATAGAGATGAGAAATGTTTCAGGAACAGAGCCAGTAACAGAGGGTCAATAGGTGTTCAAGTGAGTAGTGAAGAAATTTAAGAGAACACGAGAAACGTTTCAGTGATAGACTGAAAAAGAGATGTTTCATAAATATAACCAGTAGAACCTAGAGAGAACCAACAGGGCATGGGATCAGTCAGATTAAATACAGCAGTTCTTGTTGTCAAGTGTTGTGATCAGCCAAGGAGACGCCAAATGGATAGAAACTGAGTGAGGAGGTCACGGGACCCAGAAGAGACTCTTTTCTCTAATAGTGGAGGTTTAAGCTAAATAAGGGGCTTCTTGGGTGGCTTAGTGGGTAAAGAATACTCCTGTGACACAAGAAACAGGGCTTCCATCTCTGGGTTGGGAAGATCCTCTGGAGGAGGGCATGGCAACCCACTCTGGTATTCTTGTCTGGAGTATCCCGTGGACCTAGGAGTCTGGCGGGCTACAGTCCATGGGGTCATAGAGAGTCTGACACGACTGAAGCAACTTAGCATGCATGCATGCAAGCTAAATAAAAGTATTACGAAGAGGGAATTCCCTGGTGGCTTAGTGGCAAAGAATCAGCCCGCCAATGCAGGAGACAGTGGAGTTCAATCCCTGGTCCAGGAAGATCCCACGTGCTGTGGAACAACGAAGCCCCGTGCGCCACAGCTCCTGAGCCTGTGCTCTGGAGCCCTTGAGGCACAACTACTGAAGCCTGTGTCCCCTAGAGCCTGTGCTCTGCAACCAAGAGAAGCCACCACAGTGGGAAGACCATGCACCAACCAGAGAAAAGCCCACACGTTCTGCACTCATATGACTGGAAGAGAAGAGTGGGGCCAGGAAGACATGGAGCCTTGTTTCCAGGAAGTATGGTAAACAAAGAGATCTGTATGCACACTTAAGTGGTAGGTGGGTATTAAAGGTTGAAGAAACATTTTTTGAAGGATGGAGGACTTGAGTTTGTCCAGAAGGGAAAGTGAGGGAGAGGGGGAAACCTTTGGAATAAGAGGGACAGGAGAATAACCATCCCTTCCATTTGTAGAGAATTTTATAATTTCATTCAGTGCTTTGCATTTTAGAAACTCATATGGTACAGACAGAAATGGCATCACAATCTACTTGACCCTCAGAAAGATCAAGGGACTTTAGTCAAGAGGAGAGAACAAGGGTATGAGCTCAGGACACCTGAAACTACTTCAGCTTTTTTTTTTTTCTGTTTTTATTCTTGACCAGAAAGCAAATAATGAGAGGAAAAATGATTTTAGAAGTACTAGTGAGTAACCAGGAAATTTTTTTGTGGAGAAACATATTCATTACCTAATTTAACCACTGAGGTATGAGGTTGATCATTATCAGCATTCTTCTCATTACATTGATGAGTATACACTGAAGGTCAGACCAAGTGGGTTCCATAAGGCTACATAGCTAAGAATTAGTCCAGAAGACCCTCAAACCCTTGTCTCCCGACTCCTTGTCCAGTACTCTCTGTGCTGAGCTTTCTCATTGACAATACAATTTCCTCTTGCACTTGTGGATAAGAAAGCCTGCGTGGAGATCAGCAGTGCTTCTCCCCATATTTCTGATTCTTCGGTCCTTGGGACACTGGAATAGTGTTCATCTTCATCCCCTTGAATAGCCATGACCATGTGACTTGTTTTAAACAGCGTGGTGTGAATGAGTGTGTAGTTCTCTCTACATTGGCAACCTTGCAAAATAGAGGACGGTAAAATGGAAGCTGCCTGAATGTGGCTAGAACTGTCTAGAGAATTCTCTAAAATTCTAGAATTGTCTAAAGAATTGCTTGAACCCAGAGCCTACAGAGAGTGATTGAGAAATAAACTTAAGCGCCTGATATTTGGGGATTGTTTACAGCTGCGTAGGGCTTCCCAGATGGTGCTAGTGATAAAGAACCTGTGTGCCAATGCAGGAGATGTAAGAAATGCTGGTTCAGTCCCTGGGTGGGGAAGATCCCCTGGAGGAGGGCATGGTGACCTGCTCTAGTATTCTGGCCTGGAGAATTCCATGGACAGAGGAGCCTGGTGGGCTGCAGTCCACGGGGTCACCAATAGGCAAACTGAAGCGACTTACTACTACTACCACCACTGTAGCAGCATGATCTCATCTATACAGTTGAAGGCCAGCAAAATCTTCCCCGTAGAGAAAGAATGCCCTGGTGTTTCACAGATAACCCTATCCCAGAGGCAAACATCTTCCCAAGATAACTAAGAAATTAAATATCCCCCTCGTAGTTAAAATGCCATCATAACTTTTATAAAAGAGGCTATATTGGATAGTGAGTTTTTATTACGAGGTTCAGTTGTGGGCTTGAGGAGAAAATGTTTTTACAGATGTTCAGGGCGTGTTATGAGGAAATGGCCTTCTACAGGCGGTTTGGATTGATGGGTTCTCTAGGGATGTCTTCTGACTACATGCACAGAGGAAGTAAGGAGGGGTCTGCCGAGGCCCAGAAGGACACAGTGGAGTTTGAAGAAGACCAGGAAAGGGCGGCAGCTGAGTCCATGAGATAGAGCAAGATTTGGAGTCACATAGCTTTGGGTTTGATTCTTGGCTCTGCTGCTCATTACCCAGATTTTTTACTTTGCCAGAATGGTGTTCTATAAAATGAGATGAATGATGCTTCCATCTTAGAGTTATGATGAAACTTGATATTGTCATATTTGTTATCATTACTTTTGTTGTTATTCTTGTTGTTACCTTACAATGAGGACCCAATGGTTTGGAAGTTTTTTTCTTCCTAAGCTTAACAGGCTCTGGGCAAAGGGTGGAGTTGGCAGAAAGGATTTTACTTCCCATCAATTTTTTTTTAATTCTTATTTTATGGTAGTTTTTTTTTTTTTTTTTTTTAGCTGTGCTGCGTCTTTGTTGCTACACTGGCTTTCCTCTGGTTGCTGCGATGGAGGGCCACTCTTCCTTGCGGAGCTTGGGCTTCTCATTGCAGTGGCTTCTCCTGTTGGCGAGCACAGGCTCTAGGGAGGCAGACTTCGTTAGCTGTGGCCCATGGGCTCTAGAGGGCAGGCTCAGTGGTTGCTGCCCACTGACTCTGTTGCTCTGCAGCATGTGGGATCTTCCTGGACCAGGAGTCAAACCCATGTAACTTGCATTGGTGGGTGGATTCCTCACCACTGGACCAGCAGGGAAGCCCTCCTATTTTTATTTCTTCCTTTGTGACAACACTTTGGGGTGGTGCGATCTTGGGAACCAGAGGAACCAGAGATCAAATTGCCAACATACATTGCATCATCAAAAAAGCACATGCTAGTAAAGTGATGCTTAAAATTCTCCAAGCCAGACTTCAGCAATATGTGAACTGTGAACTTTCAGATGTGAAAACTGGTTTTAGAAAAGGCAGAGGAACCAGAGATCAAATTGCCAACATCCACTGGGTCATTGAAAAGGCAAGAGAGTTCCAGAAAAACATCTATTTCTACTTTACTTTGACTGTGTGGATCACAATAAACTGTGGAAAATTCTGAAAGAGCTGGGAATACCAGACCACTTGACCTGCCTCTTGAGAAACCTGTATGCAGGTCAGGAAGCAACAGTTAGAACTGGACATTGAACAACAGATTTGTTCCAAATAGGAAAAGGAGTATGTCAAGGCTGTATATTGTCACCTTGCTAATTTAACTTCTATGCAGAGTACATCAGGAGAAACGCTGGGCTGGAGGAAGCACAAGCTGGAGTCAAGATTGCCGGGAGAAATATCAATAACTTCAGATATGCAGATGACACCAACCTTATGGCAGAAAGTGAAGAAGAATTAAAGGGCCTCTTGATGAAAGTGAAAGAGGAGAGTGAAAAAGTTGGCTTAAAGCTCAACATTCAGAAAACGAAGATCATGGCATCTGGTCCCATGACTTCATGACAAACAGATGGGGAAACAGTGGAAACAGTGGCAAACTTTATTTTGGGGGGCTCCAAAATCACTGCAGATGGTGATTGCAGCCATGAAATTAAAAGATGCTTACTCCTTGGAAGGGAAGTTATGACCAACCTAGGTGAAGTCGCTCAGTCGTGTTCGACTCTTTGTGACCCCATGGACTGTAACCTACAAGGCTTCTCTGTCCATGGGATTCTCCAGGCAAGAATACTGGAGTGGCAACCTAGACCGCAGAGACATTACTTTGTCAACAAAGGTCCATCTAGTCAAGGCTATGGTTCTTCCAATAGTCATGTATGGATGTGAGAATTGGACTATAAAGAAAGCTGAGTGCCAAAGAATTGATGCTTTTGAACTGTGGTATTGAAGAAGACTCTTGAGAGTCCCTTGGACTGCAAGGAGATCCAACCAGTCCACTCTAAAGGAGATCAGTCCTGGGTGTTCATTGGAAGGACTGATGTTGAAGCTGAAACTCCAATACTTTGGCCACCTGATGCAAAGAACTGACTCATTTGAAAAGACCCTGATGCTGGAAAAGAGTGAGGGCAGGAGGAGCAGGGCATGACAGGATAAGATGGTTGGATGGCATCACCAACTCAATGGACATGGGTTTGGGTGGATTCCAGGAGGTGGCAATGGACAGGGAGGCCTGGCATGCTGCAGCCCATGGGGTCAGAGAGTCGGACATGACTGAGTGACTGAACTGAACTGAACTGACCTTGGGAAGTGCTTTTGGGGTCTGGAGATGCCTTCTATTTAGAAGTTGCATTTAAGTTTTAAAAGGCAAGAAGAGCCGGGTGAGGCTGAGGGGAAAGAAGCAGAGTGCTGGCTGCTTAGAATTGGCTCCAGACTAATGGTTCTAAGTGGGATGACAAAGAGGCCTTTCTATAGACTGACCTTTTGCATTGTCCAGCCTAGTTGGCCAGAGAACCCATCCAGGGTAGAATCCTTGTTAGTATTAAATAGGACTGAATGGACTGAAAGTCTTAACTGCCTCTTACCTGTCTCATCTCTAGGGAACCTCAACCAAATGCTAAGTGGAGACATTAGATACAATCAAAGGGATAGGAAGGAAACCCCCAGTGCATTGATAGGCCAAAATGAAGAGTAGTCAGGTGAGTCCACATCTGATCCCATGGTCATGTCAGTAGTTTTTTTTCTTCCTGTTTGAAAAGTTACTCAGTTTTGAGAGAGGACATTGGAATCTTTCCTTTCACTCAGATTTCCCAAACTTTATTTACTGACATAAATTTTCATGGTTGTGTGTTTGTGTGTGTGATAGCTATGTAATTGCTACCCAATTATTTACTTAATTCNCAGAAAGTGAAGAAGAATTAAAGGGCCTCTTGATGAAAGTGAAAGAGGAGAGTGAAAAAGTTGGCTTAAAGCTCAACATTCAGAAAACGAAGATCATGGCATCTGGTCCCATGACTTCATGACAAACAGATGGGGAAACAGTGGAAACAGTGGCAAACTTTATTTTGGGGGGCTCCAAAATCACTGCAGATGGTGATTGCAGCCATGAAATTAAAAGATGCTTACTCCTTGGAAGGGAAGTTATGACCAACCTAGGTGAAGTCGCTCAGTCGTGTTCGACTCTTTGTGACCCCATGGACTGTAACCTACAAGGCTTCTCTGTCCATGGGATTCTCCAGGCAAGAATACTGGAGTGGCAACCTAGACCGCAGAGACATTACTTTGTCAACAAAGGTCCATCTAGTCAAGGCTATGGTTCTTCCAATAGTCATGTATGGATGTGAGAATTGGACTATAAAGAAAGCTGAGTGCCAAAGAATTGATGCTTTTGAACTGTGGTATTGAAGAAGACTCTTGAGAGTCCCTTGGACTGCAAGGAGATCCAACCAGTCCACTCTAAAGGAGATCAGTCCTGGGTGTTCATTGGAAGGACTGATGTTGAAGCTGAAACTCCAATACTTTGGCCACCTGATGCAAAGAACTGACTCATTTGAAAAGACCCTGATGCTGGAAAAGAGTGAGGGCAGGAGGAGCAGGGCATGACAGGATAAGATGGTTGGATGGCATCACCAACTCAATCGACATGGGTTTGGGTGGATTCCAGGAGGTGGCAATGGACAGGGAGGCCTGGCATGCTGCAGCCCATGGGGTCAGAGAGTCGGACATGACTGAGTGACTGAACTGAACTGAACTGACCTTGGGAAGTGCTTTTGGGGTCTGGAGATGCCTTCTATTTAGAAGTTGCATTTAAGTTTTAAAAGGCAAGAAGAGCCGGGTGAGGCTGAGGGGAAAGAAGCAGAGTGCTGGCTGCTTAGAATTGGCTCCAGACTAATGGTTCTAAGTGGGATGACAAAGAGGCCTTTCTATAGACTGACCTTTTGCATTGTCCAGCCTAGTTGGCCAGAGAACCCATCCAGGGTAGAATCCTTGTTAGTATTAAATAGGACTGAATGGACTGAAAGTCTTAACTGCCTCTTACCTGTCTCATCTCTAGGGAACCTCAACCAAATGCTAAGTGGAGACATTAGATACAATCAAAGGGATAGGAAGGAAACCCCCAGTGCATTGATAGGCCAAAATGAAGAGTAGTCAGGTGAGTCCACATCTGATCCCATGGTCATGTCAGTAGTTTTTTTTCTTCCTGTTTGAAAAGTTACTCAGTTTTGAGAGAGGACATTGGAATCTTTCCTTTCACTCAGATTTCCCAAACTTTATTTACTGACATAAATTTTCATGGTTGTGTGTTTGTGTGTGTGATAGCTATGTAATTGCTACCCAATTATTTACTTAATTCCTAACAGTTGACTTATTTTTTTTTAAACACCCACTTTCATTTGATGCTGAATATCCATGGAATCACAGCTTTTGTAGGTTTTCTTTTCTAGCAGGTTTTCTTTTGTAGCATGTATGACAATAAATACGTGACTCAAAATTTTTCAAGAGTATTGGCTCAGGGTCTACCTTCAGTCATCTGGAAGACCCCTAGGAGTACACAGGCCACATTTTGGGGTCCCCACTCTGGAAGCAAAGGAAAGCCAGGTGAAGGGGGCCTTGCCTGTGGGGTTGGTGGGGAGCACCACCCAGAAGGGGGGGCTCCATCTTGGTTCCTCTGCTGCCATCTGCTCTAAGCGAGCATCCTTTTGTGAAAAGCCCTGGATGGATCAGCCTGGCTGATTGGCTGGAGCTGTGCCCAGAGTGCCCAGATGTACATGTGCCTGGAAGACGGGGCACAGCTGGGGTTTGCTGCCTCCCCTGAGGCCAGGCTTTGCTGGGGAGGCTCGACTGTGCCTCCCCCTCAACTGTGGGGCTTCCTGCAGGGTGGGCGGGCAGTGTGGGACAGACCCCCCCCCTTGTGCTGCTTCTCCTGGGCCGCCTCTGCCTGCTGTGTGCTGCCACTGGGGACCCTCGGGTGCTTCCATGGCAACAGAACCATGGATTGTGCTTCCAAAAAACGTCTCAATCTCCTGTGTGTGGAGCTGGGCTGGGTGTGTGGAGCACATGGCAGACACCGAGGAGGGGCAAGAGGAGGAAAGGAAGGGTTTGCAGGGCTCCCCCTCCCTGCCACCCCACTCCATTTTCCTGAATTCCAGGGACTTCATTGTTTTGGATGCATATCTGAAGTCATGGAGGCTGGGCTCATCAACAAGTGGTGTTTGGAAAGAGATCTCATTAACTGGACGAAGGTTCTCAGCAATAGTTGCATTCTGTTTGGTCTGGATAGATCTCTTTGTCCAGAGGTAACCCTCAGAGGAAGGAGGTGTACCGGCAGGGCAGAGAAGGCAATGGAAGGTTGTATGTGTCAAGCGTGTCCCCAGGTCTCCACGCAGGACCCGAGTCACTGGGTTGAATCTCCCCCAAAGTCCTTTTTCCTCTACCAGGCAGGGCAATGTGGCCTCAAAGATAAATATATTTTTGTGAACCTCTCTAGATTTCTTTCAACATCCCAATATGAAATCTTGGATTTTCTGTCTGTGATGAAACAGCAGGTTGGACTCCTCACCAAACAGAGCCAAAGAGACAGAGTAGGTGGCACAGTGATGAGTGTTGCCAAAAAAATATGGGGCCAGAGAGGATGTTTTGGTATGTCAGATGAGCCCCTGGAATGCTATCCTGAGTGAGGGTCCTTGGCTTCACACCAGAAGGCAGTTAAGAGTGAAACCAAGTTTATTTAGAGCCATATACACTCCATGGATAGAATGCACGAGTATCAGAAAGTGAGAGTGGCCCCCAAAGATGAAGTGATTAGTCTTTATGGACTGGAGAATTCCATAGGCTAATGAGCAAGGGGATTATTTCAACTATTTTGGGCAAGGGGCAGAGATTTCCAGGAGTTGGATAATGCCCACTTTTTGACCTTCTATGGTTGGTCTTGGAACTGTCATGGTGCCTGTGGGTGTGTCATTTAGCACATTCGATGGTATTATAGTGAGCATATAATGAGGCTCAAGGTCTACTGGAAGTTGAATCGTCCACCATCTTGGAACTAGCTGGTTCTAACCAGTCATGTTCTCAGGGGCTATGTCATTCTTTTAAAGATTGTGCCCTGCCCCCTTCCTATCTTGAGAGTGGAGTTGCCTTATGCTGCCCTTCAGAAGCGTGGCTGGTCAGAGAGAGAGATGAGAAAGAAACATCCAATGGAGAAAAAAATAGAAAGAGTTGCCACAATAGCTTGGGGATTCTTACCACTCTGAATTCTTACCACTCTGGCTTAGAGGAAGAAAGTGAGCAAAGAAGAAAAGGTATCAAAACCTTGAACCTGGTACTCCTCACATAAGTGTTGCACTGGGATGAAGATGCAACATTTTTGTGTGCCCTGTGAACTTATGTTCCATCAGATGCTCCACCCAGTNAAAGTGAGCAAAGAAGAAAAGGTATCAAAACCTTGAACCTGGGACTCCTCACATAAGTGTTGCACTGGGATGAAGATGCAACATTTTTGTGTGCCCTGTGAACTTATGTTCCATCAGATGCTCCACCCAGTAAAATGGTGGTCCAAAAGAATGTTCTAGAATTGAAGCAATCTAGTCTATGACTTCTCCTTCTTGGGAATGAACTGTCTTGCCTACAGAGAGAAGAGAGTGTTCTTAACCAGCCTCCTCCTCCTCCCTGTAAGGAAGGGAAAAGGGGAACTTCTCCCATAGAGTGGTCAGGCTTCTTTCTAGTATGTCTCACTTTTTCCCTTTGAGGACAATGACATTGGGTTTGCCTGGTATATGTAAAANCAAACGCAACTTAGTGACTAACAACAACGACAAAACAGAAGACTGAGAAAAAATCTCATTGCAGTCAAGAGATATCCGTGCATTTTGATGAATTCATTTTTCACTGGAAGGTAAATTTTTGTTCATTTTTTCAAGGATTTGGAAAATGCTAAATAAAAGAGAATAAATTGGAGAAAACATTGCTCTCTTTAGACTACACACAGAGATTCTTTGTTTCTCACAGGACTCTGAAAAAAAAAAATGCTCTTCAAATGCAAACTGTCTCCCATCTTTTGTAATCCCAAAGGAACTTCTCCATCTCCGAAGAAATGGAGTATGTGGGCTTTGAAATCTGACATTACCCTGATTTTAATCCAAGCTCTGCCACACACCATCGGCAATGCATTTAACTTCTGCAAACCTCAGTTTCCTATGTTATTGCTGTTTAGTTGCTAAGTCATGTCTCTTTTGTGATCCTATAGACGGTATGTAGCCTGCCAGGTTCCTCTGTCCCTGGGATTTCACAGGCAAGAATACTGGAATGGGTTGCCATTCCCTTCTCCAGGGGATCTTCCCAACCCAGGGATCAAACCCAGTGTCTTGGGATTGGCAGGTGGATTCTTTACCAATGAGCCACCAGAGAAGCCTCTCAGTTTCCTTTAGGTGTAAATAATAAAATGGCCAGCTTAGTTCTTCCTTTGTATAGTTTTTAGTAGGAACATATAACACAATTGATGTGTGCTGAAGCATGTAGCCCAGTGCCTTGTATAGTGTAGAGAATAAATGTCAGAGCCCCTTCTGTTTTTCCTTTAGAGCTATCCAGTAGTGTGAACCTGATAATCATAGATGATCAATACAAGTAAAATAATGAAACCTGTTGGAAGACTGTATCAATGGAATTAATCTTATTTTTAATCATTGAGAAAGTATCTAGTCAAGAGAAGCAAAACTGACTGAATTGTTCTAATACTTGGTGTAACTTGATTTCAATTTTGATGAACAAAATAAGGATCCCACCTGTGTTATGATGATTAATTATATCATTATTGATAAAAATAAATGCTATCATTTGTTGACTTAGTGTGAATCAGGTGCTTATGCCTTGAGGAAGGTAAGATTCATCTTACAACTGAGAAGACAAAGGCTCAGAATTAAGAAACTGTTTCCTCAAGGTTGGGGCTTCCCTGGTGGCTCAGACAGTAAAGTATCCGCCTGCCACGTGGGAGACCTGGGTCAATACCTGGGTCAGGAAGATCCCCTGGAGAAGGAAATGGCAACCCACTCCAATATACTTGCCTGGAGAATCCCATGGACATAGGAGCCTGGAGGGCTACCGTCCTTGGGTCACAAAGAATCAGACATGGCTGAGCAACTAACGCTTTCATTTTCCTCAAGGTTACAAAGCTCAGAACATATGAATCTCCACAAATGTTTAATGTTTTTGTATCGTATAGTAACAGAAATAGACTATTTGCTGCAAATAGGCACTTTATTTGGTTCACACTATAACTGAATCCATGATCAGATCTTAAAATTTTTAATTTCCATTTATTCTCTGGAAGAAGCATCAACAACCTAGGGGCATAATTTCATTTTTTCCACTTTTGGCATCTAACTCTATTTTATTGAGTTTATCTAAGTAAGCGATTATAATTTTCTACTATTAGATATAAGGTGTCATCTTACTGGCAAATGAGGCCAGCCCATGGCTGAGGCATCAATACTACATATTTACTGACAAGTCAGGGAAGCAAGGTATGGTACTAGTGGTGAAGAGCTTTCCTGCAAATGCAGGAGACACAAGAAATTCAGGTTTGATCCCTGGGTTGGGAAGAACCCCAGGAGGAGGGCATGGCATCCACTCCAGTATTCTTGCCTGGAAAATCCCATGGACAGAGGAGGCTGGTGGGCTGTAGTCCATAGGTCGCAAAGAGTCAGACAAGACTGAAGCGACTTAGCGACCATGCACACAGGGAAGTAAGAGATGTATATGTATTTTTTCCCTTGGAGTTTTGATACTTTCAGAGCTTAGGAAAGTGAATTAACATTCAAAGTGTATTGTGGCTGGAAGTGTAGGTAGAGACATTACATGTGTTCTTTCATTTAATACTCTTAACAGTGGGTGAAAGAGACGTCATCAACTCCATCTTAGAGCTGGGGGTTGGAGGCTTTGTGAGCTTAAGTAACTTACGTAAAGCAGGAAGTATAACTAGGTTTTGAGCCCCGGAAAGCACTCTTATGTTGTGGATCTCATTTCATGATGATGCTACTGAATGAAGTGTTAGAATTCTCTGTCCCAATTTCCTGTTTACCTTGACAAGAAAGTACCCATTACTTTCCCCAGTGGTGCCCTGCTCCATCCCAGGGTCAGGCTTTCTTTCAGCTGAATAATGTACAATTGGAGAAGCACACATGACTGGACATATTCTGAAAACTCAGGGAGGTGGGCTATATGGAGGAGAGATGATGGATGGATGGGAATAAAGGAAACGATATAATGTTGGGGAAATTTAGATTTGGAAATGATTTTTAATCAAGTTCGGCCCAAAGAGCCTCTCTCTGGGTGTAACCTGCTGCTGCTGCTAAGTCGCTTCAGTCGTGTCCGACTCTGTGCAACCCCATAGACAGCAGCCCACCAGGCTCCTCTGTCCCTGGGATTCTCCAGGCAAGAATACTGGAGTGGGTTGCCAATTCCTTCTCCAATGCATGAAAGTGAAAAGTGAAAGTGAAGTCACTCAGTTGTGCCTGACTCTTCACGACCCCATGGACTGCAGGCTACCAGGCTGCTCTGTCCATGGGATTTTCCAAGCAAGAGTACTGGAGTGGGATGCCATTGCCTTCTCCGAGGTGTAACCTAGATATAATCAATAACTGACATTTCCAGCCGTCTTCTCTCCCATGTGGTTTTATTGAACGCAGGTTTAATTGACCTCAGAAAGAACTTACATGTTTGAAAAGCCATGTGCACTGCCAGCAAAATAAACTCTCCTCAGTTTTTGCCATGTGGGGATCTTTGCTGGACTATTTCACATGGTCATTTCTGAGTAGAAAGCTGTCAGGTCATCAAGCTATAAATGCTTGGGAAACAAGTCTATGAGGCCACTTTGATAATGAAAGAAGCTATAAAATGTGGTAAGGATTTCCTTTCACTGGGTTTTCTCATAGCAGCAATGGAATTGGATAGGTTACCGTGGAAGGATTCCATTACAGCCACACTCAAGACAGGCAAGGTGGCACAGGACCAGGTTCATGCAGGAAAAAATCTTACCTCCCTTTTATTGTATAATCTATGAAGACCTTACCCTGAAGGAGTGGACTAGAAGTGACTGCTCAAGGGAAAATTTCATTTCTTTGTTGAATCAGACTATGCATTTTGTCTTGATGAACCCTAATTTCTATGGCTCAGATGGTAAAAAATCTGCCTGAAATGCAGGAGACCCAGGTTTGATTACTGGTCTGGAGACATCCCCTGGAGGAAGGCTTGGCAACCCACTCCAGTATTCTTGCCTGGAGAACTCCATAGACAGAGGAGCCTGGTGGGCTACA
>SJYW01001294.1:1178112-1194343 GCA_006410735.1 Raphicerus campestris
AAAAAATATAATATCAGAGACTTTCTTGGGTTTTGAATTTCTTTAGATGATTGCATATATATTTCTATCTGACATTAGCTATGACTGCATTGTCACAACTTTACTTTGGGAACTTGTAGTTCTGTCCCATGGGTTGACTCCTTTATTTTTTCCTTCTTTATTTTCTGTTTTCAAAAATCTGCTTCTCAAATGGCATGGCACATACTAACGATGCCTTTCACTGCCTTCCTGATTGGCATGAATTCCAGGAAGACAGTAGCATTCTGCTGCAGGTTCTCCTTGCTTCCATGTCCACTCCAAATTTGTCTTAACTAAGGTCAGTGTGGTTATTAACTCTGCCAGGAAGTTGCATGGAGCTATGAAAAGGGATGGCTTTAGAAAGAGGTAAGCCTGTTAAAATCTTGGCTCTATACTTTCCTAGCCATGTGATGTTGAGAAAGTTTCTTAGCCTACCTAAACCTCAGTCTCCTGATGTTTACAAATGAAGAGAACACCACCTACATTGTAATGTTGTTATGAGCATTGAAGGTCATAGAAATTGCCTTGTATATGATAAGGATCCAATTAACGAAAATTATTTTTATTTTGAGTTGTTAAATATGGGATTCAAATCCAAATTCTTCTACCTCTAGGACTTTTAAAAAGGAAGTTTTAAATGTATGCTGAGTCATTTCAGTCATGTCTGACTCTTTGTGACCCTATGGACTGTAGCCCACCAAAGTCCTCTGTTTATGGGATTCTCCAGGCAAGAATGTTGTAATAGATTGCCATGCCCTCCTCTAGGAGATCTTTCCAACCCAGGGACTGAGCTGGCATCTCTTATGTCTCTTGCATTGGGAGACAGGTTCTTTACCATTAGCACCACCTGGGAAGCCCCAAAGCAAGTTTACTTAGCCAGTTTTGAGCTTATCTGTAGGCTCAAATGAGAATAAAAGTCCCTATTTTTTTTTTTTAAGAGTCCTGGGAAGACTGCAGCATCAGACAACGTATAAGACAGTTGTTGATGCTCTCAATGAACATTCATTCTCTTCCATCTTTTGGACAAAGACATACTCTGATGAACTTGTCTGAACTTAACCTGGTGCATTGCTTTTTCACAGAACAAAACTTCTAATAGGTATTACCCTAGTGTGAAGGACTCATGTTTAGCTCAAAAGAATGCTTTTTTTTTTTTCTTAGAATGCTTGTTTTGATCTCTTGGAAACATGGATCCATTTTCTCCTTCTGATCAATGGGGATGTTTTCATAAAAATAGTACTTTTGATTTTCTCTGTTTACAAGTAGGTACATCTTTTAACCCCAGAGCACCAAGCAAATGAAACAGAAGGAACAAGAGAGAGAAGAACCACAATTTAGTGAAGGTGGTATGTTCAGATGGTATGTAAAACAAAAGAATTGGGACTTCCCAGGTGGCTCAGTGGTTAAGAATCTGCCTGCCAAGCAGGAGACTCAAATCCAATCCCTGGGTCATGAAGATCCTCTGGAGAAAGAAATGGCAACCCTCTCCAGTATTCCTGCCTGAAAAATCCCATGGAGAGGATCCTGGTGGGCCACAGTCACAAAGAGTCACAAAGGGCCACAATCACAAAGAGTCAAACGCAACTTAGTGACTAACAACAACGACAAAACAGAAGACTGAGAAAAAATCTCATTGCAGTCAAGAGATATCCGTGCATTTTGATGAATTCATTTTTCACTGGAAGGTAAATTTTTGTTCATTTTTTCAAGGATTTGGAAAATGCTAAATAAAAGAGAATAAATTGGAGAAAACATTGCTCTCTTTAGACTACACACAGAGATTCTTTGTTTCTCACAGGACTCTGAAAAAAAAAAATGCTCTTCAAATGCAAACTGTCTCCCATCTTTTGTAATCCCAAAGGAACTTCTCCATCTCTGAAGAAATGGAGTGTGTGGGCTTTGAAATCTGACATTACCCTGATTTTAATCCAAGCTCTGCCACACACCATCGGCAATGCATTTAACTTCTGCAAACCTCAGTTTCCTATGTTATTGCTGTTTAGTTGCTAAGTCATGTCTCTTTTGTGATCCTATAGACGGTATGTAGCCTGCCAGGTTCCTCTGTCCCTGGGATTTCACAGGCAAGAATACTGGAATGGGTTGCCATTCCCTTCTCCAGGGGATCTTCCCAACCCAGGGATCAAACCCAGTGTCTTGGGATTGGCAGGTGGATTCTTTACCAATGAGCCACCAGAGAAGCCTCTCAGTTTCCTTTAGGTGTAAATAATAAAATGGCCAGCTTAGTTCTTCCTTTGTATAGTTTTTAGTAGGAACATATAACACAATTGATGTGTGCTGAAGCATGTAGCCCAGTGCCTTGTATAGTGTAGAGAATAAATGTCAGAGCCCCTTCTGTTTTTCCTTTAGAGCTATCCAGTAGTGTGAACCTGATAATCATAGATGATCAATACAAGTAAAATAATGAAACCTGTTGGAAGACTGTATCAATGGAATTAATCTTATTTTTAATCATTGAGAAAGTATCTAGTCAAGAGAAGCAAAACTGACTGAATTGTTCTAATACTTGGTGTAACTTGATTTCAATTTTGATGAACAAAATAAGGATCCCACCTGTGTTATGATGATTAATTATATCATTATTGATAAAAATAAATGCTATCATTTGTTGACTTAGTGTGAATCAGGTGCTTATGCCTTGAGGAAGGTAAGATTCATCTTACAACTGAGAAGACAAAGGCTCAGAATTAAGAAACTGTTTCCTCAAGGTTGGGGCTTCCCTGGTGGCTCAGACAGTAAAGTATCCGCCTGCCACGTGGGAGACCTGGGTCAATACCTGGGTCAGGAAGATCCCCTGGAGAAGGAAATGGCAACCCACTCCAATATACTTGCCTGGAGAATCCCATGGACATAGGAGCCTGGAGGGCTACCGTCCTTGGGTCACAAAGAATCAGACATGGCTGAGTGACTAACGCTTTCATTTTCCTCAAGGTTACAAAGCTCAGAACATATGAATCTCCACAAATGTTTAATGTTTTTGTATCGTATAGTAACAGAAATAGACTATTTGCTGCAAATAGGCACTTTATTTGGTTCACACTATAACTGAATCCATGATCAGATCTTAAAATTTTTAATTTCCATTTATTCTCTGGAAGAAGCATCAACAACCTAGGGGCATAATTTCATTTTTTCCACTTTTGGCATCTAACTCTATTTTATTGAGTTTAAGTAAGCGATTATAATTTTCTACTATTAGATATAAGGTGTCATCTTACTGGCAAATGAGGCCAGCCCATGGCTGAGGCATCAATACTACATATTTACTGACAAGTCAGGGAAGCAAGGTATGGTACTAGTGGTGAAGAGCTTTCCTGCAAATGCAGGAGACACAAGAAATTCAGGTTTGATCCCTGGGTTGGGAAGAACCCCAGGAGGAGGGCATGGCATCCACTCCAGTATTCTTGCCTGGAAAATCCCATGGACAGAGGAGGCTGGTGGGCTGTAGTCCATAGGTCGCAAAGAGTCAGACAAGACTGAAGCGACTTAGCGACCATGCACACAGGGAAGTAAGAGATGTATATGTATTTTTTCCCTTGGAGTTTTGATACTTTCAGAGCTTAGGAAAGTGAATTAACATTCAAAGTGTATTGTGGCTGGAAGTGTAGGTAGAGACATTACATGTGTTCTTTCATTTAATACTCTTAACAGTGGGTGAAAGAGACGTCATCAACTCCATCTTAGAGCTGGGGGTTGGAGGCTTTGTGAGCTTAAGTAACTTACGTAAAGCAGGAAGTATAACTAGGTTTTGAGCCCTGGAAAGCACTCTTATATTGTGGATCTCGTTTCATGATGATGCTACTGAATGAAGTGTTAGAATTCTCTGTCCCAATTTCCTGTTTACCTTGACAAGAAAGTATCCATTACTTTCCCCAGTGGTGCCCTGCCCCATCCCAGGGTCAGGCTTTCTTTCAGCTGAATAATGTACAATTGGAGAAGCACACATGACTGGACATATTCTGAAAACTCAGGGAGGTGGGCTATATGGAGGAGAGATGATGGATGGGAATAAAGGAAACGATATAATGTTGGGGAAATTTAGATTTGGAAATGATTTTTAATCAAGTTCGGCCCAAAGAGTCTCTCTCTGGGTGTAACCTGCTGCTGCTGCTAAGTCGCTTCAGTCGTGTCCGACTCTGTGCAACCCCATAGACAGCAGCCCACCAGGCTCCTCTGTCCCTGGGATTCTCCAGGCAAGAATATTGGAGTGGGTTGCCAATTCCTTCTCCAATGCATGAAAGTGAAAAGTGAAAGTGAAGTCACTCAGTTGTGCCTGACTCTTCACGACCCCATGGACTGCAGGCTACCAGGCTGCTCTGTCCATGGGATTTTCCAAGCAAGAGTACTGGAGTGGGATGCCATTGCCTTCTCCGAGGTGTAACCTAGATATAATCAATAACTGACATTTCCAGCCGTCTTCTCTCCCATGTGGTTTTATTGAACGCAGGTTTAATTGACCTCAGAAAGAACTTACATGTTTGAAAAGCCATGTGCACTGCCAGCGAAATAAACTCTCCTCAGTTTTTGCCATGTGGGGATCTTTGCTGGACTATTTCACATGGTCATTTCTGAGTAGAAAGCTGTCAGGTCATCAAGCTATAAATGCTTAGGAAACAAGTCTATGAGGCCACTTTGATAATGAAAGAAGCTATAAAATGTGGTAAGGATTTCCTTTCACTGGGTTTTCTCATAGCAGCAATGGAATTGGATAGGTCACCGTGGAAGGATTCCATTACAGCCACACTCAAGACAGGCAAGGTGGCACAGGACCAGGTTCNGAAATAAACTCTCCTCAGTTTTTGCCATGTGGGGAGCTTTGCTGGACTATTTCACATGGTCATTTCTGAGTAGAAAGCTGTCAGGTCATCAAGCTATAAATGCTTGGGAAACAAGTCTATGAGGCCACTTTGATAATGAAAGAAGCTATAAAGTGTGGTAAGGATTTCCTTTCACTGGGTTTTCTCATAGCAGCAATGGAATTGGATAGGTTACCGTGGAAGGATTCCATTACAGCCACACTCAAGACAGGCAAGGTGGCACAGGACCAGGTTCATGCAGGAAAAAATCTTACCTCCCTTTTATTGTATAATCTATGAAGACCTTACCCTGAAGGAGTGGACTAGAAGTGACTGCTCAAGGGAAAATTTCATTTCTTTGTTGAATCAGACTATGCATTTTGTCTTGATGAACCCTAATTTCTATGGCTCAGATGGTAAAAAATCTGCCTGAAATGCAGGAGACCCAGGTTTGATTACTGGTCTGGAGACATCCCCTGGAGGAAGGCTTGGCAACCCACTCCAGTATTCTTGCCTGGAGAACTCCATAGACAGAGGAGCCTGGTGGGCTACACAGTCCATGGGGTTGCAAAAAGTCAGACATGACTGAGTGACTAACACTTTCACTTTTCAAGATAAAATAGATCCTTCCTTGTCAATGATACAAAGACTTCTGAGTCTCAGCAGCTGAAGAAAGTTTAAGCTAAGCTTTCTATTGATGAAATTCTTCTCCTGTCCACTTAATATTTTGGTGGCCTGAAAAGTCTTTTCTGAGCTTCACATTACTTAGATGTACAATGAGAGTGTTGAGCTAGATTATCTGCAAAGTGCTTCCCTTCTGTAATGCCAAATACTTCCATTTCCATTAATTCCCTAAGAATAAGGCAGCCTTGCATTTACAAAATACCCTAGGCTCAAGAGAACTGCTTTAGAAGGCAGCCATGGTACAGAGGAAGGACCTGAGTCAGAAGACCTGTGGTCCCATTTCACTTTGGTCACATCCTTGTATGTGATTGGGTTTTTTTTTTTTTTAATTTATTTATTTGGCTGTGCCAGGTCATAGTTGCACCTGTGGGATCTTCAGTCTCCATTATGACATGCAGAGCATGCTGGACCTTTAGTTGCAGCCTGTGGGATCTTCAGCTCTGGCATGTGAACTCTTAGTGTGGCGTGTGGGATCTGACCAGGGATGGAACCCAGACCCCCTGCATTGGGAGTGCAGAGTCTCAGTCACTGGACCACTAGGGAAGTCCCTAGTGTGGACTCTGGCAAAGCATTTCACATCCCTAAACTTGAATTTCTTAATCTATAAAATGAGGATGATAATAATCTATCACAGGGAAAAGTTGGTAGAAATTTGTCAGATTGTGTATGTGAAAATAAACTTTTTACACTAAGAAACCATGTATGCATTCAAATATTTTGACTGTCATCTGGCGAAGCCCTCTCACTTATTTTCTCCTCCAACCAAGAGCTTTTAAAATCCAGATTTTTAAAAAGGTGTAGTTTTAATCAAAGTTATGTATGTTCATAGTTTAAAGTATCAACCATCTCTACAGAATGTATTATGTAACACATAAGTTCATGCCCCTTCTCTATACTGTCGCTGATACCCTGTTTCCCAGAGGTGACCACTTTCAACTCTAAGTTTTGCATTTGTTTTGCCTTTTTTTTTTTTTTTAGAGTATTTACCTCCCTGGGAATCTTATGATGAACTTTACCTTCCAGTGCAGGGGCTGTGGGTCAATGCCTGGTCATGGAGCTAAGATACCATGTGACTTGCAGCCAAAAAAAGTGAAAATTAAAACAGAAACTATATTGTAACAAATTCAATAAGGACTAAAAATAGTCTTTAAATATATTTACCACAATGTATCAAAGTAATCTGTGCATAGTACCATTTTTTATTTTTCAGTTTTACACAGAAAGTCTGCTTAGTCACTCAGTCATATCCAACTCTTTGAGACCCCATGGACTGCAGCCCACCAGGCTCCTTTGTCCATGGGGATTCTCAAGGCAAGAATACTGGAGTGAGTTGCCATGCCCTCCTCCAGAGGATCTTCCCAACCCAGGGATTGAACTCAGGTCTCCTGCATTGAAGGCAGATCCTTTACTGACTGAGCCACCAGGGAAGTCTGCTGCTGCTAAGTTGCTTCAGTCATGTCCGACTCTGTGTGACCCCATAGACAGCAGCCCACCAGACTCCCCCGTCCCTGGGACTCCCCAGGCAAGAACACTGGAGTGGGTTGCCATTTCCTTCTCCAACGCATGAAAGTGAAAAGTGAAAGTGAAGTTGCTCAGTCGGACCCTCAGCGACCCCCATGGACTGCAGGCTTCCAGGCTCCTCCGTCCATGGGATTGTCCAGACAAGAGTACTGGAGTAGGGTGCCATTGCCTTCTCCGACCAGTGAAGCCTACACATTATAATAACCTGCCACNGACCCTCAGCGACCCCCATGGACTGCAGGCTTCCAGGCTCCTCCGTCCATGGGATTGTCCAGACAAGAGTACTGGAGTAGGGTGCCATTGCCTTCTCCGACCAGTGAAGCCTACACATTATAATAACCTGCCACATATGGAAGATGTAGATTTTCATCCCTGTCACTCTTCTACCAGCAAATACATGTACAATAATAATATTTTCATTCTCCCCAAACAAACAAGCCTTTGACTGTGTGGATCACAATAAACTGTGGAAAATTCTGAAAGAGATGGGAATATCAGACTACCTAAACTGCCTCTTGAGAAATCTGTATGCAGATCAAGAAGCAACGGTTAGAACTGGGCATGGAACAACAGACTGGTTCCAAATAGGAAAAGGAGNCTCTTGAGAGTCCCTTGGACTGCAAGGAGATCCAACCAGTCCATCCTAAAGGAGATCAGTCCTAAATATTCATTGGAAGGACTGATGTGAAACTGAAACTCCAATACTTTGGCCACCTGATGCGAAGACCTGACTCATTGGAAAGGACCCTGATACTGGGAAAGATTGAGGGTAGGAGGAGAAGAAGGTGACAGAGGATGAGATGGTTGGATGGCATCACCATATCAATGGACATGGGTGTGAGTAGACTCCAGGAGTTGGTGATGGTCAGGGAAGTCTGACATGCTGCAGTCCATGGTTTGCAAAGAGTCGGACATGACTGAGCAACTGAACTGATAGTTAGTTATGAACATGCATAGCATAAACATACCATTCTCCATTATGGAAGATCAACTGATTTTTATTTTATAAATTTAAAAAAGTTACTCATGATTGGGAGTTTCCTGGTGATCCAGTTGCTAAGACTGTGCGCACCCAATGCAGGGGGCCTGAGTTTGGTCTCTGTTGAGGGAAATAGACCTCATATGCTTCAAACTGAGTTCACGTGCTGCAACTAAAGTTCTTGCAATGCTGCAATGAAGATCGAAGATCCCATGCTGCAACTAAGACCTGGTGCAGCCAAATAGATACATTAAAAAAAAAAAATACTTGTGATCATCTGGCAGTATGGACATAGAAGCATANTAGGGGGCCTGAGTTTGGTCTCTGTTGAGGGAAATAGACCTCATATGCTTCAAACTGAGTTCACATGCTGCAACTAAAGTTCTTGCAATGCTGCAATGAAGATCGAAGATCCCATGCTGCAGCTAAGACCTGGTGCAGCCAAATAGATACATTAAAAAAAAAAAATACTTGTGATCATCTGGCAGTATGGACATAGAAGCATAGAATATTATATGGATTTGAAAAATTAATAGGGGCTAGAATTGTACTAGTTTTCTGAAAATATACCTGTACTTTGGAGATTTTACAGTTTTCCATACATTTTGTAACTCTTTGTAATGAGTGACTTTGCTATTAACCTGAACAAATTCTAGACTGCTTTCCACAATGACTTGAAGGGAGAGAAATAAAAATAGTTTGATATTCTTGAGGTTTCTAAGAACCTTTAAACACCCATTGTTAGTTATAACCAGTATGTTTATGATCCCCAGGAAAAGGAAAAGTTGTGGAAATAGGCTCTCCTTTAGTATTTGTGGGGCCCAAGACAAGAATATAAATGGTGGCCCACATACATATGTCTACATATTTAAAATTTATAACTCAGCCTTTAAAAATGTTGAATAAAACATGCTCTAGCTTCATACCTTAATGAGTACATTTTTATCAGGGCCTGGAAGGCTAGATTGTATTTAAATTCTGGGATTCCTTAGCAGAGAGAAGGAGCCAGTCTTCAGCTTGTCTCTCATTTTCCTGCATGCGTATGTGCTCAGTCATTCCATCACATCCAGCTCTCTGTGACCCCATGAACTTTAGTCCACCAGGCTCCTCTGTCCTTGGGATTTCCCAGCCAAGAATACTGGAGTGGGTTGCCATGCCCTCCTCCAGTGGATCTTCCCAACCCAGGGATTGAACACAGGTCTCCTGAATTTGCAGGTGAATTCTTTACCACTGAGCCACCTGGGAAGCCCCCTATCGTCTTCTTACCTTTAACCAGATCTATCTCATTTTTGAGACATTCAATTGGCACACATATTGTTACACAGACACNTTGCAGATGAATTCTTTACCACTGAGCCACCTGGGAAGCCCCCTATCGTCTTCTTACCTTTAACCAGATCTATCTCATTTTTGAGACATTCAATTGGCACACATATTGTTACACAGACACAACTCATGACCAAGCTCCAGTCACATATTCCTATTACAGGCATCATTTGCTCAGTGGTTGGGAACTTGGTAACCATATTTATGGTTCAGTAAACATTTGGGAGGAGAGTCTTAGAAGAAAACTGTGCAAGACCTGAAAGTGGTCTCGGGGGCATTTGTGCCAGGAATTCCAGGGTTCCATGGAGAAATGTCTACAGGGCAGGCACGGGTTCCAGGTGGGCATATTCCCCTTGACCCTATGTCCTCCCCCTTAGTGGTAGGGTCAGAACATGGCCCTCTGAGTGAAAGGTCCAAGGCAGAGTCTCCTCCTGACTGGGGCTGAAGGTAGGGACTCTAAGAGAGTAAAAGAATCTGATTGTGTTTATTTTATGTGTATGTGTGTGCGTACTGAGTTGTGTCCTACTCTTTGTGACCCTATGGACTGCAGCCCACCAGGCTCTTCTGTCCATGGAATCTCCCAGGCAAGAATACTGGAGTGGTAGCCATTTCTTCCTCCAGAAGATCTTCCTGACCCAGGATCAAACCTGCGTCTCCTGCATTGGCAGGCAAATTCTTTACCACTGTGCCATCTGGGAAGTGTGATCATTTTGCAATTGTGGGCAAATCTGAGAAGGAAACATAAGTTATGCTGGTCTGTTCCTTTGACCTCCAACTACCTCTGCCAGCTCCACAATCTATTCCATTAACCAGGCAGGTTCAGTCCCTTGACTTTAACTTTACATTTATAAAAACAGGGATGGAACATGAGACTTCTTGATAGCTTGTGCTGATCCAGCCTACATCATAAATCAGTATTTAAATGTCTCGTGGTTTGAGGTAAGTCCTAAGCTGACGTTATCCTCTCACTTTATGAAGCCTTGGAGGCCTACAAACCCAGATTCAGACTTGGTGGTTTGGGTATTAAAAACTGGTTCCTTTCCCTGGGTTTTATGTTACCACTTCAAATTCCACCAAGCAAGGAGTGCTTGGAAAGCTCAGCAGGAAAGCTCAGTAGACAAAGAATGCCCACCAAGGGCTCTGGAAAGGGCCCTCAAGGAGAATTTGGAAATTCAAAATCTCTTTGCTCCTAATTAGGCTGACTGATGAACCTGGAAAAGGCCAAATCTTAAATTTCAAAAACTGTATAAACAACTGATGCTTTGAAAACATGTCTTTACCCACTCGCACTTCCACCAGCTGCCTTTGTTATGCTCCAGTATTTATAAAAGCACCTGTAATTGCTTTCATTTCTTTTACTCTTTTTGCCAGGCTACAGGAGTACAAAGGAAAGATAAACCAAAATAATTAAGGCATGGGGGTAATTTTCAAATAGGAATTGCCCTTTCAGTGTGTAATGGGGTTTGGTTGTTCAATAAATATTATTCTCTCGTGCGTGCAATCTCTGTTCCAGCTCCATCCCCATATACCCTTCAAGATGGCAGATAAATTAAGTGCTACCTGTTTAGTTCACAGGGTGAGATACTGAGTCCAGGAATTCTAGGTGTGCAGCCAGCTAAAGCAGAGGAAGAGCTGGACAGCAGCCTAGTGTAAGTGTTGGCTTCTTTGTCTTTTTCTAGTGGTTCAGATCTCAATATCCTAGAATCTGGTTCTCCTAGTTTGCTCCAGTTTGAACTTGATGGCGTACGCTGATTAACTCTTTCTGATCTCAGCCCTCACTCCTTTTACCTACTCAGCTCTGTTTTCCCACCTGTATTCATCCTGTTAATTTACTTTGGTAATCATTGAGGTAGGACAGCCTGCAGGAACACTCTCAGGTTTCTGTCTGAGATAGGACAGTGTTGCCGCCGCCGCCGCTGCTGCAAAGTCGCTTCAGTCCTGTCCAACTCTGCAACCCCATAGACGGTGGCCCACCAGGCTTCCCCATCCCTGGGATTCTCCAGGCAAGAACAGGCGACACTACCCACCTTTAAATTAGAATAGGAAAATACTCTCACCTCTCAGTTCATTACCTCCAGGGTCATTTCATACCTATCAGTTCTTTTTAAAGAATTACTTATTTCTTTGGCTGCATCGCGTCTTAGTCGCCTCGAGGGAGATCTTACTTTACAGCGAACAGACTCGCTAGTTGTGGTGCATGGGCTTAGCTGCTCTGAACTACGCGGGAACTTAGTTCCCCAGCCAGGCATAGAACCTGTTTCCCCTGTATTGGAAAGCAGATTCTTAACCACTGGACCTCCAGGGAGTCCCTCATGCCCATCAATTCTCACTGCTTCCTTCAGAGTTGCGTTCTTTTTGTAAAAGTTGGCTGTGCCCTAAAGCTTTTTTTTTACTTACACATACCTATTGACTTGGTTCCTTGGTGTACTTTTCCCTGAGAAGCCCAGGGCTCCCTTCCCTGGTGGTGCTTTGCTCAGCACTTTTTAGGAGTTACTTTTTGGGGGGCACTGTCTCAAGAACTAGTTTTTTATTGTTATTTCTAAGCAACTGAAATTCCTTGAAAGAAAAAAAAGACAAACATTTTCCACTGTCAGAAAGGAATATTTTTTTTTAAATGTATATCAGGCATGATATTATCTAGATTGACGTTTTATTCTTTTCACAGAATTTGTTTCTGCAGGACTTTACCAATTTGAAAGAAATCTAGCCATAAAAACATAAACTGCACAGCTACAAATAACAATATTAAACATAATATGCAGAGTTCTGCTTCTGGTTAGCATGTTGATACACACTGAAAGACCTGCTAAAACAACAGGAAATCACAAGATAATACAAAAGTATAGTCTTATTTAATATCATTAAAGAGTTATGGACACAAGGAAATCTAAAAGAACTAAATTCTAGAGGGANATTGCCCTTTCAGTGTGTAATGGGGTTTGGTTGTTCAATAAATATTATTCTCTCGTGCGTGCAATCTCTGTTCCAGCTCCATCCCCATATACCCTTCAAGATGGCAGATAAATTAAGTGCTACCTGTTTAGTTCACAGGGTGAGATACTGAGTCCAGGAATTCTAGGTGTGCAGCCAGCTAAAGCAGAGGAAGAGCTGGACAGCAGCCTAGTGTAAGTGTTGGCTTCTTTGTCTTTTTCTAGTGGTTCAGATCTCAATATCCTAGAATCTGGTTCTCCTAGTTTGCTCCAGTTTGAACTTGATGGCGTACGCTGATTAACTCTTTCTGATCTCAGCCCTCACTCCTTTTACCTACTCAGCTCTGTTTTCCCACCTGTATTCATCCTGTTAATTTACTTTGGTAATCATTGAGGTAGGACAGCCTGCAGGAACACTCTCAGGTTTCTGTCTGAGATAGGACAGTGTTGCCGCCGCCGCCGCTGCTGCAAAGTCGCTTCAGTCCTGTCCAACTCTGCAACCCCATAGACGGTGGCCCACCAGGCTTCCCCATCCCTGGGATTCTCCAGGCAAGAACAGGCGACACTACCCACCTTTAAATTAGAATAGGAAAATACTCTCACCTCTCAGTTCATTACCTCCAGGGTCATTTCATACCTATCAGTTCTTTTTAAAGAATTACTTATTTCTTTGGCTGCATCGCGTCTTAGTCGCCTCGAGGGAGATCTTACTTTACAGCGAACAGACTCGCTAGTTGTGGTGCATGGGCTTAGCTGCTCTGAACTACGCGGGAACTTAGTTCCCCAGCCAGGCATAGAACCTGTTTCCCCTGTATTGGAAAGCAGATTCTTAACCACTGGACCTCCAGGGAGTCCCTCATGCCCATCAATTCTCACTGCTTCCTTCAGAGTTGCGTTCTTTTTGTAAAAGTTGGCTGTGCCCTAAAGCTTTTTTTTTACTTACACATACCTATTGACTTGGTTCCTTGGTGTACTTTTCCCTGAGAAGCCCAGGGCTCCCTTCCCTGGTGGTGCTTTGCTCAGCACTTTTTAGGAGTTACTTTTTGGGGGGCACTGTCTCAAGAACTAGTTTTTTATTGTTATTTCTAAGCAACTGAAATTCCTTGAAAGAAAAAAAAGACAAACATTTTCCACTGTCAGAAAGGAATATTTTTTTTTAAATGTATATCAGGCATGATATTATCTAGATTGACGTTTTATTCTTTTCACAGAATTTGTTTCTGCAGGACTTTACCAATTTGAAAGAAATCTAGCCATAAAAACATAAACTGCACAGCTACAAATAACAATATTAAACATAATATGCAGAGTTCTGCTTCTGGTTAGCATGTTGATACACACTGAAAGACCTGCTAAAACAACAGGAAATCACAAGATAATACAAAAGTATAGTCTTATTTAATATCATTAAAGAGTTATGGACACAAGGAAATCTAAAAGAACTAAATTCTAGAGGGATGAGCTTCTCCATGGTAATCACGGAGGAAAGATGTTCTGTATTTGGGTTCACTTGCTAGGGATGGAGGTAGACTGGATGGGGAGGCAAGCTGCCAGAAAAAGACTGGTGTAAAATTCTTGTATTATAAGGGAAGTAGAATGTCATTAATTTAAAATGGACTGTGACAAATTAAGGATGAGTAATGTAATCTCCAAAACAACAGCTATAAAAAATACAAAGGAGGATAGCTGAAAAGCCAGTAGAAGTGATCGAATAGAATACCAAAATACAGTTGGTTAGCCCAGAAGATAGGAAAGGATGAGAAAAAGCACAAAGAACAGAAATGACAAATAAAACCAATTAGAATAATTATAGAATTAAGCCTAGCCATATTGATAAACGCATTAAATAAAATATTTTCAGACTGGTTAAAGAAATTAGGCCCAACTGTATTGTTTTCATAAGAGACACTTTAAATATAAAGACACAGAGGCTAAAAGTAAAGGTTGATAAAAGATACACCATGCAAATACTAAGGATAAGAAAGGTGGTTTCGCTATATGAATATCAAATAAAATAGACTTAAAGACAGGAGTATTACCAGAGACAAGAGAGGGTAATTTTATAAAGAAAAAAAAAGACACAATCCTAGCACAACTATGTGAATATACTGCTGCTGCTGCTAAGTTGCTTCAGTCGTGTCTGACTCTGGGCGACCCCATAGACGGCAGCCCACCAGGCTCCCCTGTCCCTGGGATTCTCCAGGCAAGAACGCTGCAGTGGGTTGCCATTTCCTTCTCCAATGCATGAAAGAGAAAAGTGAAAATGAAGTCTCTCAGTCATGTCCGACTCTTAGCAGCCCCATAGACTGCAGCCTACCAGGCTCCTCCATCCATGGGATTTTCCAGTCAAGAGTACTGGAGAAGGTTGCCATTGCCTTCTCCATGTGAATATACTAAAACCCATTACATTTCATACTTTAAATGTGAGAACAATATGGTAGATAAATTATATCTCAATAAAGCTATTAAAAAGTTTATTGAAATGGTTAATACACTCTATCATTGTGGAATTCCAGCTGAGCTGGAATTATAGTATATAATTAATACACTATATCATTGTGGAATTCCATCAATCCTGAAAGATGATGCTGTTAAAGTGCTATACTCAATATGCCCGCAAATTTGGAAAACTCAGCAATGGCTACAACACTGGAAAAGGTCAGTTTTCACTCCAACCCAAAGAAAGGCAATGTCAAAGAATGTTCAAACTACTACACAATTGCATCATTTCACATGCTGCTAAGATCATGCTCAAAATCCTCTAAGCTGGACTTCAACAGTATGTGAACAGAGAACTTCCAGATGTATAAGCTAGACTTAGAAAAGGCAGAGGAACCAGAGATCAAATTGCCAACATCCATTGGATCATAGCAAAAGCAAGAGGATTCCAGAAGAACATCTACTTCTACTTCTGCTTCATTGACTATGCTGAAGCGACTGTGTGGATCACAACAAACTGTGGAAAATTCTTAAACAGAACACCTTTCCTGCCTCCTGAGAAATCTGTATGCAGGTCAGGAAGCAATAGTTAGAACTGAACATGGAACAACAGACTGGTTCAAAATTGGGACAAGAGTATGTTGAGATTGTATATTGTCACCCTGCTTCTTTAACTTATATGCAGAATACATCAGGCAGAATGCTGGGCTGAATAAATCACAAGCTAGAATCAAGATTTCCGGGAGAAAAATCAATAACCATAGATATGCAGATGACACCACCCTTATAGTAGAAAGTGAAGAGGAACTAAAGAGCCTCTTGATAAAGGTAAAAGACGAGAGTGAAAATGCTGGCTAAAACTCAACATTCAGAAAATTAGGATCATGGCATCCTGTCCCATCACTTCATGACGTATAGATGGGGAAACAACGGAAACAGTGATAAAAGCTTTGTTTTTTTGGCTCCAAAATCACTGCAGACAGTGACTGCAGCCATGAAATTAAAAGACACTTGCTCCTTGGAAGAAAAGCTATGACAAACTTAGCATATTAAAAGGCAGAGACATTACTTTAATGACAAAGCTCTGTCTAGTCAAAGCTATGGTTTGTCCAGTAGTCATGCATGGATATGAGAGTTGGCCCATAAAGAGGGCTGAACACCAAATAATTGGTTCTTTCAAACTGTGGTGTTGGAGAAGACTCTTGAGAGTCCCTTGGACTGCAAGGAGATCAAAACTGTTAATCCTAAAGCTAATCAACCCTGAATATTCACTGGAAGGACTGATGTGGAAGCTGAAGCTCCAGCAGTTTGGCCACCTGATGCAAAGAGCTGACTCTTTGCTAAAGACCCTGATGCTGGAAAAGATAGAAGGCAGGAGGAGAAAGGGACTATAGAGGATGAGATAGTTGGATGGCATCACCAAAAACTCAATAGACATGAGTTTGAGCAAGCTCCTGGAAATGGTGAAGGACAGGGAAGCCTGGCCTGCTGCAGTCCATGGGGTCACAAAGAGTCAGACA
>SJYW01001294.1:1194516-1246753 GCA_006410735.1 Raphicerus campestris
ACTCTATCATTGTGGAATTCCAGCTGAGCTGGAATTATAGTATATAATTAATACACTATATCATTGTGGAATTCCATCAATCCTGAAAGATGATGCTGTTAAAGTGCTATACTCAATATGCCCGCAAATTTGGAAAACTCAGCAATGGCTACAACACTGGAAAAGGTCAGTTTTCACTCCAACCCAAAGAAAGGCAATGTCAAAGAATGTTCAAACTACTACACAATTGCATCATTTCACATGCTGCTAAGATCATGCTCAAAATCCTCTAAGCTGGACTTCAACAGTATGTGAACAGAGAACTTCCAGATGTATAAGCTAGACTTAGAAAAGGCAGAGGAACCAGAGATCAAATTGCCAACATCCATTGGATCATAGCAAAAGCAAGAGGATTCCAGAAGAACATCTACTTCTACTTCTGCTTCATTGACTATGCTGAAGCGACTGTGTGGATCACAACAAACTGTGGAAAATTCTTAAACAGAACACCTTTCCTGCCTCCTGAGAAATCTGTATGCAGGTCAGGAAGCAATAGTTAGAACTGAACATGGAACAACAGACTGGTTCAAAATTGGGACAAGAGTATGTTGAGATTGTATATTGTCACCCTGCTTCTTTAACTTATATGCAGAATACATCAGGCAGAATGCTGGGCTGAATAAATCACAAGCTAGAATCAAGATTTCCGGGAGAAAAATCAATAACCATAGATATGCAGATGACACCACCCTTATAGTAGAAAGTGAAGAGGAACTAAAGAGCCTCTTGATAAAGGTAAAAGACGAGAGTGAAAATGCTGGCTAAAACTCAACATTCAGAAAATTAGGATCATGGCATCCTGTCCCATCACTTCATGACGTATAGATGGGGAAACAACGGAAACAGTGATAGGCTTTGTTTTTTTGGCTCCAAAATCACTGCAGACAGTGACTGCAGCCATGAAATTAAAAGACACTTGCTCCTTGGAAGAAAAGCTATGACAAACTTAGCATATTAAAAGGCAGAGACATTACTTTAATGACAAAGCTCTGTCTAGTCAAAGCTATGGTTTGTCCAGTAGTCATGCATGGATATGAGAGTTGGCCCATAAAGAGGGCTGAACACCAAATAATTGATTCTTTCAAACTGTGGTGTTGGAGAAGACTCTTGAGAGTCCCTTGGACTGCAAGGAGATCAAAACTGTTAATCCTAAAGCTAATCAACCCTGAATATTCACTGGAAGGACTGATGTGGAAGCTGAAGCTCCAGCAGTTTGGCCACCTGATGCAAAGAGCTGACTCTTTGCTAAAGACCCTGATGCTGGAAAAGATAGAAGGCAGGAGGAGAAAGGGACTATAGAGGATGAGATAGTTGGATGGCATCACCAAAAACTCAATAGACATGAGTTTGAGCAAGCTCCTGGAAATGGTGAAGGACAGGGAAGCCTGGCCTGCTGCAGTCCATGGGGTCACAAAGAGTCAGACATGACTGAGTGACTGAACAATGAACAATAAGAAAATGATACACTGTATCATTGATTAATACACTATATCACAGTCTTATTAGTTCAGCTATTTTTTTTTTCTGTTAGTCATGGAATGTGTTGAAGTAAATTAAGAGCTCATATATTTAATGTTATTCATGTTTGTTTCTAAAGGAATCAGTCTTTAAAAGATGACCGTGCTAGTGGTGGTGTGGCTGAGACGTCTAAAATGCTAGATTAAGGCTCCAGTCTCTTTGGGGGCATGGGTTTGAATCCCATCGCTGCCAATCCTTTTAGGACTTCCCTGTAGCTCAAATGGTAAAGAACCTTCCTGCAGTGCAAGAGACCAGCGTTTGATCCCTGGGTAAGTTCCTCTGGAGAAGGGAATGGCAATCCACTCCAGAATTCTTGCCTGGAGAATCACATAGACAGAGAAGCCTGGTGGGCCACAGTCTGCGGGGTCACAAAGAGTCGAACCAACTGAGCGACTAGCACACACACATGCTAATGTTAAGTGTCTATTCATCTGTTCATTTTTTCATTCATCTCTTTATCTACATTATACTATATATGGTATTTTAAAGTTGTGTTTATATAGTATCAAGTTAACTTTTATAGTATGTTTGAAAGGTAACAAAAACATGCTTATATTTATATTTTGTCATATTATAATCTTGATGCAAATTAAAAACTTCTCACCATAGGAAGAAAAAAGACATAACAATCCTAGTATGTACACACTTTATAACAAAGTTTTAAAACAGAAATGAAAATTGACAGAACTAATAGAAAAATTGAAAATGTTACAATTATAGTTAAATTAATATTTTAATATCTATCAGTAATTGCTAGAACAAGTAGGAAAAATATCAGTGAGGGTATGGGAAGTTTGAACAATATCAACTATCTTGGTCTAATTGAAATTTATAGATTATTATATCCAGTAACCACATTATATGTATTCTTTTTCAAGTGTATATGGAATTCTCAATAATAGAACATATACAGGGCCATAATGTCTGTTACATTTTTATGAATTAACTATGCAGAGTGTTTCTAGAACATGACATAATTAAACTAGAAATCCATGACAAAAAGCGATCTAGAAAATTCATCAAAATTCGAAAAATGAAAGTTCATTTCATAAGTCTTAAAATCTGTTTTTAAAAGATTAAAACAAGTTAGAAAATATTTTGAATGAAATAATAATGAAAATATACCAAAATATGTGGAATCCTACTAAAATAATTCTGAAGGGAAATATACAGCTTGAATGCTGAGGGATTAGTCACTAAGTTGTGTCTGACTCTTTCAACCCCATGACATGGGCTGTAGCCCACTAGGTTCTTCTGTTCAGAGGATTTTCCAAGCAAAACTACTGGAGTGGCTTGCCATTTCTTTCTCCAGGGTGTCTTCCCAACCCAGGGATGGAGCCTGTGTTTCCTGTGTGGCAGGCGGATTCTTCACCACTGAGCCACCAGGGAAGCCCTAGAGCCTAAGTATGTACTCATATTAGAGACGAATGAGATAAAAATCAGTTACCTCAGCCTCTGCCGTGAATAAAAAAAGCATGGGTAAAAAAAGAACAAATCAAATTCAACATAAGTAGAAAAAAGCAATCGAGATNACCACTGAGCCACCAGGGAAGCCCTAGAGCCTAAATATGTACTCATATTAGAGACGAATGAGATAAAAATCAGTTACCTCAGCCTCTGCCATGAATAAAAAAAGCATGGGTAAAAAAAGAACAAATCAAATTCAACATAAGTAGAAAAAAGCAATCGAGATGAAAACATATAAATAAAGTGGGAAAAAATAATAGAGTAAATACATAATATCAAAGTTGCCTTTTAGAAATAAATTAATAAAACTGATAGGCTTTTAGCTAGACTGATGAAGAAAAAAAGAGAAAAGAACCAGGAATTTTAAAAGAAAAGTTGTATTTGGACTGCGCTGGGTCTTCATTGCTCTGTGGGCTTTTCTCCAGTTGCGGCAGGCAGGGGCAGTGGGTGGGCTTCTCACTGCGGTGGCTCCTCTTGTTGCATGGAGGACATGGTCTAGGGCTCATGGGCTTCAGCGGTTGTGGTTCCCAGGCTCTAGAACATGGGCTCAATAATTGTGGCACTGGTCTTAGTTGCCCAGTGACATGTGGGATCAAGGTATCAAGCCTGTGTCTCCTGCATTGGCAGGTTTATTCATTGCTACTGAGCCAGCAGGGAAACCCTAGAAAAATATCAGGAATTTTTAAAATGGGATAGATTTATAGACCCTCAAATTTCAAAATAAAAGGACACTGTATGCAAGTATGTGTCAAAAATTGTGATGACTTAGATGAAATTTATAAATTGTTTAGAATCAGAATGTTCTATAGAGATGTTTCAGGGACAGATGGTTTGTCTGGAAAATTCTATAAACACTTGAGAAATATAATATCAAGTTCTTTCCAAAAATAGAAGACAGAACTGATTTACTGAGTTCAGGATTGTCTTAATATCAAATCCAGATAAGGCACAAGACAGAAAATTGCAGACCAATGTGCCCCATGACTATGGGTGGGCAAATCCTTTAAAAATATGTCAGCAAATCTAATCCATTAATATATAAAAGTGATAATGCATTATAAAACAGTGGGAATTACCTCACAAATATTAGTTGGGTTCAACAGGGCTCAACCATTTAAAAATTCTATTGATAATACAATTTACCACATTAGCAGAATATAGGAGAAAATTATGTAATAATTTAAATACATGGAGAAATGTACCCATCCATGACAAATGCTCTCAGAAATCTAGAGAGGGAAATAAATGTTCTCGATCTGATCAGGGGCATCTATGAAATCTATGGAAAGCCTGTTATTCTTGTTGTTCAGTCACTAAGTTGTGTCCAACTTTGCGACCCCATGGACTGCAGCATGCCAGTCCCCTGTCCTTCACTTTCTCCTGGAGTTTGCTCAGATTCATGTCCATTGAGTTGATGATGCTATCTAACCATCTCATCCTCTGCCACCCACTTCTTCTGCCTTCAATCTTTCCCAGCATCAGGGTCTTTCCAGTGNCTTCACTTTCTCCTGGAGTTTGCTCAGATTCATGTCCATTGAGTTGATGATGCTATCTAACCATCTTATCCTCTGCCACCCACTTCTTCTGCCTTCAATCTTTCCCAGCATCAGGGTCTTTCCAGTGAGTTGGCTCTTCGCATCAGGCGGCCAAAAATAGAGCTTCAGCTTCGGTGTCACTCCTTCCAATGAGTATTCAGGATTGATTTCCTTTAGGATTGATTGGTATAGTTAACACATACTTGATGTTGTACTGAAGGTTTTTATCTCCTCAGATTGGGAACAAAGCCAGGATGTATGACCTCAGTCAGTCAGTCAGTTCAGTTGTTCAGTCATGTCTGACTCTTTGCGACCCCATGAATCACAGCACGCCAGGCCTCCCTATCCATCACCAACTCCCGGAGTTCACGCAAACTCATGTCCATCAAGTCGGTGATGCCATCCAGCCATCTCATCCTCTGTTGTCCCCTTTTCCTCCTGCCCCCAATCCCTCCCAGCATCAGAGTCTTTTCCANTTTACTAGCGTGGGAGATGAGTGCAATTGTGTGGTAATCTGAGCTTTCTTTGGCATTGCTTTCTTTGGGATAGGAATGAAAACTGACCTTTTCCAGTCCTGTGGCCACTGCTGAGTTTTCCAAATTTGCTGGCATATTGGGTGCAGCACTTTCATAGCGTCATCTTTCAGGATTTGAAATAGCTCAAAAGTACTTCTTTTCAAAATTGTTCTGGAGGTCATAGCCAATGCATGAAGAATGAAATAGAAATAAATAGCATGTGCATTAGAACAAGAGAGATAAAACTGTATTTATTTGTTTGTGAAGAAAATAAACTGTGTAGAAAATTCTTTAAAAGCTATATAAAATGAATATAATTAAAAAGAGTTTATCACATTGTGAGGATACAAATGCAATATACAAAAATTGTTTTTTTAATATATAAAAAAACAAAAAATTGGAAGATAAAATATTTTAAAAATCACTTTCAATAGCATGGAAGAAAACACAAAATACTTAGGAATAAATTTAATGAAGAGGGTGCAAGACCTCCTAATTGAAAACAAAAAGAACAACAAAAAAGAAATTTGCAGAGAGAAATAAAAAGAAGCCTAACTGAATGGGAAGATTCATTTGTAATTAGGGAGATTCAGTTTTGTTACAATTTCAAACTTTTCCAAATTGTTTGTACAGATTTAGCATACTTCCAGTGAAGTCTTAACAATATTTTATGTAGAAGTAGACAGTCTGAACCTAAAATTTATAGGATGTAAAGATCTAAACATGTCGAAACATCTTTAAGGAAAAAAGTTTTGAGATTTACTCTACCTGATTTTAAGGCCTACTAGTTTGGTGTTTTTTTTTTTAGGTCACTCAGTTGGGTGTAACTTTTTGTGGCCCCATCGACTAGCCCACCAGGCTCTTCTGTCTATGGAGTTCTCCAGGCAAGAATACTGGAGTGGGTAGACATTCCCTTCTCCTGGGGATCTTCTTGACCCAGGGATTGAAGCTGGGTCTCCCTCATTGCAAGCAGATTCTTTATTTTCTGAACCACCAGGGAAGCCCCATGCCAAAATATCTTTGAAAAACAGTTCCAAGATTTACTCTACCGGATTTTAAGACCTACTATAGAACTATAATAATCAAGACAGTGTGGTATTGGCAAGAGGACAGATAAATAGATCAGTGGAAATGAATAGAGAGTCAGGAAGTAGGTCTACACACATACAGGCAATCTGATTTCTGACAAAGTTGACAGGTTAATTGAATGAGGGAAGGACAGTCTTTTCAACAAACTGTGTTGGATCAATTGGATACTATATGAAAAAAAATAACTTCAATCTCTTCTTCTCACAGTACACAAAAATTAATTCATAGGTAGTTCATAGAACCTAAACACAAAAATGAAACTTATAAAACTTCTAGAAAAAAAGACTTTGACTTTGAGACAGGCAAAATATTTTTGAGTTAACACAAAAAGCATTTACCAGGGATTAAAATAAGTAGGACTTCAGCAAAATTCAAAATTGCTTTTCAAAATGTGGTTGGCTGTTTTCCTCTCATGCTAATACATCTATCCCTTTGCAGTGTGACTTTGCCATTCCTCACTTCCAGAGAAAGAGCCTTTTTCTCAGCCCCTTGAATAAACCCTGGTCTTGTGACTTGCTTGGGCCAAGAGAATGTGGCAGAAGTGATGTTTGCAAGTAGCAGGGCCAACTTCCACACATGTGAGTCCGGACATCCCGAACCTTCCAACCCAGTCAACCCTCCAGCTGAATCAAGCCTCATGACTAGTCCCAGACCAAAGAGGAGATGCTTAGACAAACCATGCAATTATGAGAAAGAATAAATAATCTTTTTAAGCCATGAACTGTTTGGTGTGTTTTGCAATACAGCAAAGGCTAAATGAAAGAAAAATTGCTACATGGAGGTGGTTAACAAAAACTTTAACCATGCGCCAGTAGCTTGGGGATCAGGTGGAAGATGCATGCAGAAGGGATGTAGGAAGGAACAGATAATGAAGATAATGAAAACTGAGCCATCACAGAAACGTTCTGTTGGAGGCTGGAGAAAGATTCATGTTAGGTAATGTTGGAAAGACTGGCAAACTTCATGAAAGTATTAGGTTCTCAGTCATGTCCAACTCTTTGTGGCCCCATGGACTGCAGCCCACCAGACTCCTCTGTCCATGGAATTCTCCAGGCAAGAATAGTTGAGGGGGTTGCCGTGCCCTCCTCTAGGAGATCTTCCTGGCCCAGGGATCAAACCCAGCTCTCCTGCACTGCAGGCAGATGCTTTACCATCTGAGCCACCAACGAAGCCCAAACTTCATACCCATAGCAATTAAAAAGTTCGAAATATATTTAATTAACTCATAGCTATGAACAAGGAGATTTCCAGGCAGAATGTGGAAAGTATTGTTGCCAATTTTTAGCTGTATATAAGACACCTGGAGTGATAAATGAACTGAGGAAAGAACTGCTTGGCTTTCAAGGAGAAATTAGGATATCTAATGGAAAATTAGGCTCAGTAGTGGAAAGTAAAGTTAACTTGGAAATGGAACTCAGAAAATGAAAGTATTCTTCTCCAAAGTCTTTCCCAGGGAAAAAAATCTTAAAGTAAGAAGTTGAGTAAAGATCGAACTATGGGTGTGGCTATAAGATTGCTTTTTAAGAGTACAATTTAAAATGATGCTTTGAAGACCCTCTCGTCTTGACAAAGGATTTTGATGAACCATGAGAGCTTTGTCCCCAAGGAGCCCAACAGTGGCCCTAAATACAGAGAGGACTCTCAAAAATTACAGATATAATTTGAGAACACTTAATGAATTCCAATCAAATTCATGAAGAAGTGAAATGAAGTGAAGTCACTCAGTCATGTCTAACTCTTTGCAACCCCATGGACTGTAGTCTATCAGGCTCCTCCATCCATGGGATTTTCCAGGCAAGAGTACTGGAATGGGTTGCCATTTCCTTCTCCAGGGGATCTTCCCGACCCAGGACTCGAACCCAGGTCTCCCACATTGCAGGCAGACACTTGACCATCTGAGCCACCACGGAAGCCATAACTTTTTTTAACAAGTTATATTAGAAAGAACACCACCAACATTACATACAATGCGGCTCTTTTTGTTTTATTATTGGAGCATAATTGCTTTGCAGTGTTGTGTTCATTTCTGCTGTACAATAGAGTGAATCAGCTATATGTATTCGTTTATCCTCTCTCTCTTGAGCCTTCCATCCCCACCCCACCCCTCTAGGTCATCACGGAGGACCAAGCTGGGCTCCCTGTGCTATACAGCAGCTTCCCACTATCTATTTCATAACATGTGGCTCTTCTGCTTCCTCATATTCATCACTTTGTCTCCTAAGNAGCCCACCAGACTCCTCTGTCCATGGAATTCTCCAGGCAAGAATAGTTGAGGGGGTTGCCGTGCCCTCCTCTAGGAGATCTTCCTGGCCCAGGGATCAAACCCAGCTCTCCTGCACTGCAGGCAGATTCTTTACCATCTGAGCCACCAACGAAGCCCAAACTTCATACCCGTAGCAATTAAAAAGTTCGAAATATATTTAATTAACTCATAGCTATGAACAAGGAGATTTCCAGGCAGAATGTGGAAAGTATTGTTGCCAATTTTTAGCTGTATATAAGACACCTGGAGTGATAAATGAACTGAGGAAAGAACTGCTTGGCTTTCAAGGAGAAATTAGGATATCTAATGGAAAATTAGGCTCAGTAGTGGAAAGTAAAGTTAACTTGGAAATGGAACTCAGAAAATGAAAGTATTCTTCTCCAAAGTCTTTCCCAGGGAAAAAAATCTTAAAGTAAGAAGTTGAGTAAAGATCGAACTATGGGTGTGGCTATAAGATTGCTTTTTAAGAGTACAATTTAAAATGATGCTTTGAAGACCCTCTCATCTTGACAAAGGATTTTGATGAACCATGAGAGCTTTGTCCCCAAGGAGCCCAACAGTGGCCCTAAATACAGAGAGGACTCTCAAAAATTACAGATATAATTTGAGAACACTTAATGAATTCCAATCAAATTCATGAAGAAGTGAAATGAAGTGAAGTCACTCAGTCATGTCTAACTCTTTGCAACCCCATGGACTGTAGTCTATCAGGCTCCTCCATCCATGGGATTTTCCAGGCAAGAGTACTGGAATGGGTTGCCATTTCCTTCTCCAGGGGATCTTCCCGACCCAGGACTCGAACCCAGGTCTCCCACATTGCAGGCAGACACTTGACCATCTGAGCCACCACGGAAGCCATAACTTTTTTTAACAAGTTATATTAGAAAGAACACCACCAACATTACATACAATGTGGCTCTTCTTTTTATTTTATTATTGGAGCATAATTGCTTTGCAGTGTTGTGTTCATTTCTGCTGTACAATAGAGTGAATCAGCTATATATATTCGTTTATCCTCTCTCTCTTGAGCCTTCCATCCCCACCCCACCCCTCTAAGTCATCATGGAGGACCAAGCTGGGCTCCCTGTGCTATACAGCAGCTTCCCACTATCTATTTCATAACATGTGGCTCTTCTGCTTCCTCATATTCATCACTTTGTCTCCTAAGACTTCTGCAACTGTCACTATAGAGAAACTGCTCTCTTAGCGCATGACAGTCAGTGCCCTCGTTGCACATCAAATAAACTTTTACTATTTCCTTGTTCACCTTGAACTTTTGGGAGTATCTCACATAGGGTCTTGTTTTCCTTTTCCTGAAGTTCTTCTCTCAGTTTGACTGTACACAAACCTATTTCTCGTTTTATTTTTCCAGTTACTTCTTCCTAGACCCCTTAATGGTTTTGCTTCCTCTTGCTCACTACATGAATGTAGTTCTTGGCCATCCATTCTTCTTTCTGTATATTCACTTCCAGGCTAATCTCATATATAATCCCCTGACCTAAACTATCATTTCTACATGGAAATTTTACTCTACATCTTCACATCTGCCCTCATTCTAACAGAACTCTAGCCTTGCCATTTCAATCGCTTTTAGATGAGTAAATCTACACTTGAAGCCCACCATTTAAAGATATTTTTTTTTTTTTTGCAAAATAGAAGTATAGACACAGACTTAGAGGACAAATGTATGGATACCAAGCGGGGAAGGAGGTGGGTGGGAGGAACTGGGAGATTGGGATTGATACATATACACTATTGATACTATGTATAAAACAGACAACTAATGAGAAAATATAGTGTAGCATGGGAACTATGCTTAATGCACTGTGGACATGAATGGGAAGGGAATCCAGAAATGAGGGGATTTATGTGTATGTATAGCTGATTCACTTTGCTGTGTGGTAGAAATGAACACACCATTGTGAAACAGCTATACCCTATTTAAAAAAAAAAAAAAAAGCTGATTGCTGATTGCTATATAATACACATATCCCCCAAAGGGAGGGGATATATGTATTAATATATAGATGGCTGATTCATTTTGCTATACAGAAGAAACTAATACAACATTGTAAAGCAACTAAACTCCAATAAAAATTAATCTTACAAGAAGGCAATAAACTTTACCATTGTATCACCAAGAGCTTAGCACAGTGCCAGACATAGTGTCTCATATATGGTGGGTGTGAAATTTGGTGATTTATTGGATGTTATTTGTGGATAAATACAAGGGTGACCCCTAACTTGAAATTTTAGCTACTGCAGAAATGGTGGTTGTTAGGGAATGGAGAAGGAAGAGAATGTGAAAGAAGAGGAAGAAAGAAAAGAAAAATAAGAATTACTAATGCAATTTTAAGCATGTTGAGTTTGAAATCCCAGTTGCTGATGTCAGAGTAAACTTCCTGAGACACAGTTTGATCATGACATGACTTCCTTGTTCAAAAACCTTCAAGAGTTTGTCACTGTAGACCAAATCTGTATCAAATACTCTATCCTGGAATTTAAGGTCCTCCACAATCTGGCCATGGCTTAGCTTTCCAAAGTGATCTCACACCCTCCCGTTTTCCCAGACATCTGCTATTCATCTCCTGGGCATGCACCAGACAGCCCCACCTACTGAGCCATTCCTTCCATCTGGAATGTAATGTCCTTCACCATTCTACTGGTCAAAATCCCATCCATGCTTTAAGACTCAACTCAAATAGCATTTTATAGAATTAGAATTATTTCTACAATTACCCAGGCAGAAAGACTGTACCTCTGAGTATGTATCAATCTTGTTATATATACTGATTATATAACTTGCCTTCTTACTTGTGGTGTAGCTAGTCACTCATATGTTTTATGACACCTAGGAGAGTTAAAGCTTTAAGAGAGTAGAAATTGTGTTTCACTTATTTTCAATGCTTCCATGTTCCAAGCCCATCATATGACATATAATAAATGCTGAATAAATTATTATAAAATGAAACAATAAAATAGGGATGAATGAATAACTGAAGACTAGAAGAAATGAATCGGAGAAGGCAATGGCACCCCACTCCAGTACTCTTGCCTGGCAAATCCCACGGACAGAAGAGCCTGGTAGGCTGCAGTCCATGGGGTCGCTAAGAGTCAGACACTACTGAGCGACTTCACTTTCACTTTTCACTTTTCACTTTCATGCATTGGAGAAGGAAATGGCAACCCACTCCAGTGTGCTTGCCTGGAGAATCCCAGGGACAGGGGAGCCTGCCATCTCTGGGGTCACACAGAGTCAGACACTACTGAAGCAACTTAGCAGTAGCAGCAGAAGGAATGAATAGATGAAGTAGTTGAGAATGGCTTTTCCTCCATTACTTTTATATATGCCAGTCAGTTCAGTCACTCAGTCGTGACCAACCCTTTGCCACCCCATGGACTACAGCACACCAGGCCTCCCTGTCCATCACCAACTTCCAGAGTTTTCTCAAACTCATGTCCATTGAGTTGGTGATGCCATCCAACCATCTCATCCTTTGTCATTCCTGTTTCCTCCCACTTTCAATCTTTCCCAGCATCAGGGTCTTTTCAAATGAGTCAGTTCTTTGCATCAGGTGGCCAAAGTATTGGAGTCTCAGCTTCAGCATCAGTCCTTCCAGTGAATATTCAGGACTGATTTCCTTTATGATGGCCTGGTTGGATCTCCTTGCAGTCCAAGGGACTCTTAAGTGTCTTCTCCAACACCACAGTTCAAAAGCATCAATTCTTTAGTGCTCAGCTTTCTTTATAGTCCAACTCTCACATCCATACATGACCACTGGAAAAACCATAGCTTTGACTAGATGGACCTTTTTTGGTAAAGTAATGTCTCTGCTTTTTAATATGCTATCTAGGTTGGTCATAACTTTTCTTCCAAGGAGCAAGCATCTTTTAATTTCATGGCTGCAATCACCATCTGCAGTGATTTTTGAAGCCCCCAAAAATAAAGTCTGACACTGTTTCCACTATTTCCCCACCTATTTCCCATGAAGTGATGGGACCAGATGCCATGAACTTAAGTTTTCAGAATGTTGAGCTTTAAGCCAACTTTTTCACTCTCCTCTTTCGCTTTCATCAAAAGGCTCTTTAGTTCCTCTTCACTTTCTGCCATAAGGGTGGTGTCCTCTGCATATCTGAGGTTATTGATATTTCTCCCAGCAGTCTTGATTCCAGCTTGTGCTTCTTCCAACCCAGCGTTTCTCATGATGTACTCTGCATAGAAGTTAAATAAGCAGGGTGACAATATACAGCCTTGATGTACTCCTTTTCCTATTTAGAACCAGTCTGTTGTTCCATGTCCAGTTCTAACTGTTGCTTCCTGACCTGCATACCAATTTCTCAAGAGGCAGGTCAGATGGTCTAGTATTCCCATCTCTTTAAGAATTTTCCACAGTTTGTATACATTTCAGCAAGTCCTAATAACTATTGGGCTGATTGATCCGTATCTAGGAGTTTGTGGCTGTTGGTCCCATGTAGAACTTCTCTGCCAATTAGTAGAGTAGACAGTAAAAACAGAAGCCAAGTGAAATGCTTATAGTACTTCTCCAGGCTCACTACGTATAAATTATTAATGCTTCCTGATACTACATTGCCCTGAATACATTTAAATGTGAATACATGGATGGAAGCATATGTAAAAGAAAAATACATTTATATTTCCACTGCTGCAGTGTAATCTATAGAACTAACATTTATTACATATTTCTGATTACAGAATAAATATGTGTTCATTCCAGAAAATTTGTGAAGTGCAGAAAGAATGAAGGCAAAACTAAAATCACCTACAACTTCCTTTCATGGTATAAATCTGTTAATATATTGGTATATATTCTTATGGGCTCTTTTTCTTACCTGTGGGACAATGGGTTTTTCTGGTGGCTCAGTGGTAAAGAACCTGCCTGCCCATACAGGAGATGCAGGTTTGATCCCTGGCTCAAAAGATCCCCTGGAGGAGGAAATGGCAACCTACTTCATTATTCTCTCCTGGAAAATTCCATGGACAGAGGAGCCTAGTGGGCGACAATCCATGGGGTTACAAAAGGTCAGACATGACTAAGGGACTGAGCATATAACATGTGGGACAATACCATCTTTAATTTGGTTTCTTTCTCTTAATATACTCTGAATATTTTCTGTGTAATTAAGTATTCTTAGTAGAACATAAGTTTTTCTTTTTCTTAATAGAATATAAGTTTTGATGGCTGTACATCTTCTTTCATATCCATGTATCAGGAAACAATGTTATTGTTGGACATATATCTTGTTTTGAATATTTCATAGTTACAGATGACTCTGTGATAAACAGCCCTATAGCCAGAGTTTTAGCATCTTTCTTGTTATAGTTTGATAAATTCTAGCTTTGGAATTCAGGCTTCCCTGGTGGCTTAGATGGTAAAGAATCTGCCTGCAATGCAGGAGACCCAGGTTTGATTCCTGGGTTGGAAAAATTTCCTGGAGCAAAGAATGGCTACCCACTCCAATATTCTTGCCTGGAGAATCCTGTGGACAGAGGAGCCTGGCAGTCCATGGGGTTTCAAAGAGTCAGACACAACTGAGCGACTAACATTTTCACTTTACACTCTACATTTACACTTTTCAAAACTGCACACACTCTTCAGAATTGCACATGGGGATACCATTGATACATACTTTTGCCAAAAACTCAATGTAATCAGATTTCATTAGTTTTTACAAATCAGCTTAGTGAAAAACAGCATCTCAGTTTGTCTTAGTTTGCATTTCCCTGTTTACAACAAGGGTTGAACCTCTCTTTCCNTAGGTTGGTCATAACTTTTCTTCCAAGGAGCAAGCATCTTTTAATTTCATGGCTGCAATCACCATCTGCAGTGATTTTTGAAGCCCCCAAAAATAAAGTCTGACACTGTTTCCACTATTTCCCCACCTATTTCCCATGAAGTGATGGGACCAGATGCCATGAACTTAAGTTTTCAGAATGTTGAGCTTTAAGCCAACTTTTTCACTCTCCTCTTTCGCTTTCATCAAAAGGCTCTTTAGTTCCTCTTCACTTTCTGCCATAAGGGTGGTGTCCTCTGCATATCTGAGGTTATTGATATTTCTCCCAGCAGTCTTGATTCCAGCTTGTGCTTCTTCCAACCCAGCGTTTCTCATGATGTACTCTGCATAGAAGTTAAATAAGCAGGGTGACAATATACAGCCTTGATGNTCAGGGCCCACCCCTGTCATAAATAGCACCTTTACCCCTGCCACCCCCCAGACTATCTTTTCAGTAAGCTCTGCAGAAAACAGCACGTCAGCCTTAGCTGACGTATCATGGACCCAATTTAACATCATCATTTTGACAGTCATCATCATTGTGGTGGTGCTGCTGATGGGGTTTGTGGGGGCTGTGTATATGTACCGGGAGTACCAAAATCGGAAACTCAATGCCCCCTTTTGGACCATTGAGCTGAAAGAAGACAATATCAGTTTCAGCAGCTACCACGACAGCATTCCCAACGCAGACGCGTCAGGGCTGTTGGAAGATGATGGCAGCGAAGTGGCTCCCAACGGGCAGCTGACCCTGACGACCCCAGTGCATAACTATAAAGCCTGAGGGGGGCCAGAGCGGTGCTCCTGGACTTGAAGGCCCCAGCGCTTACAGAGACGGTGCCATTCTCCGCGCCACAGCCTAGGTGGAGTCGCTGGATGAGAAAGCAAAGGCATACAGTGCATCGGAAATTTTCAGGGAGAAATGTGTAATGTACTTAGCCTGTTACTTTTAGTTTTCCCATGAAGATCCGAAGCAGTCGCTGACAATAAGGACTTGAAGTAAAGTATATTTTTGTACCCGGCCACATGGGAGGGTGGAAGGCTGGACCTCTCAGTGCAGCCCCAATCCGCTTTAACCTCCAAACAGATTCCTGGGGGAATGGTCACCATCAGTGGAAACAGGATGATGGATGTGGAGGGGGAAAGGACTGCCAGAAGACTTTATCTCCATTCCTGATAGAGGACGGCCAGGAAGGATATTCATTTTACTGGACTAAAAGACATCCTTGAGGAAAAGCTGATATTTGGGCTGTGTCATAATACACAATCTTGATTGTTTCTATAATTGGGGCAGTAAAGTCCCAACAAGATCTTTAGAAGGGTTTGATTTTTCTTTCCAGAGTTTTTGCTCAATAATAAGATTAAAGCACAGAATAAGCTTCTAATGGTAGAGAGAGGAAGGCAATGTCTGGGAAGGCAGAAAGCTGATGATTCTCTTCAGGGCCTCAGTGTAAATGATAAATTGTTTTAAAATAAGGAATATTCTTGCCTCTAGAGAATAAGGTGTATATAGTTACTGTAGAATATCTGGTCAGCATTGTATTTGTATCTATTTGTAAAAAAAAATCATGTCTTATTTTATCATCTAGAATTTATTTGTATAGCAGTTAATGGCATTGTAAAAAGGAAATATGGGGTTAAAATACTGTAAAATAGATGGCAGTGTCGCTAGAGCTGGGACTCTGGTGAGCATCAGTCATTTTTAGTCCCTCTTTGGATATTGTTGAAATTTATAAGAGGTTGGATGTTTCTAATTTTTCCCTTTTTCGGTCTAAAAGTAGAGTTCTATCCTCTTTGACTTCCTATAGATTGAAGCAATAGATTTTGAAGACAGTGATTGTTAAGCTGGGACACAAGGCTGCATCCTCCAAGCTACTCACCTGTTTAGACATTAGCTTCTCTATATTTTACATAGATCAAAGCAGAACACATGCTTGTTAAAAAAATTTTTAAGTAAAAATAGTCTTCCCAAGGAAGAAATGTTTTAGCTCCAAAAGAAAAGCCATCATATCACTTGGGATCCCCTGTGAAACATCATACCTGTGGAATTTTTATATTCCCTCCCCATCCCCAAATACTTCCCACCCTTGAATGTAGCCTGTCACTCAGATGCCGCGGGGCGTGCGCCGTCTCTCTGCAGTGCTGTAGTCCTGCGCCTTCTTGCCTGGCTGGAGGGTGGCTCTGTAGCTGAGGGGGTGCAGTTAGTCATTGCATTTAGAGGCAGCTTTTTCTTCGAGGCCGTCTCTACCCTTGCTCTCCTCTAATTATGATATTGACAGATTGTAGATTGAGCAAAGCCAGGAAAAACAGCCAGAAGTCAAATCTAGATATTTTTTAGGAGGAAGAACAAACTGTCAAGTAGTTAGGAAAAAAAAAAAAAGGCAAAAATTAAACCTAGGAAACCCTGCCAAGTTGACAACCCTGCCTAACTTCTCCAGAGAAAAACCTGGCATCTGGTCATCCCTCTGCAGTTGGAGAGGATGCTCTGGAGGAGGTACAGACAGATAAGCTACTTCTCGTAACTGGAGAGGCTCTGGATGTCTGGCCACTGCTCATGAAAGTAGCGATTACATTAAAATCAGACACTGTTTCTGTAGCCCTTTGCAGTTTGCAAGGCGTCTTTCTGTACCTGTGTCCTTTGTTCCTCACCATGGGCCTTTGAGGAAGTAATTATTTATCGGTGAGGTTAAGTGTCTTGTTCAAGGCTACACCATATATCATTAGGTTTGGGATCAGGACTCCTAACTCAGAAGCACATTTTTTTTCAGCTGTATGCTTGTGCAGAAATGACCCAGCTGCAGACATTGGAAGGCTGGGAGGAAGAATCCCACCTGTGAACGTTTCTGATTTTTTTAAATACGAGGTACAATCCAGGGCTATATAGCCACAAAGGTCTTTGCAGAAAGAACACAGGAGGGTTACTCTCTGAAGCCAGTGTTGGTGATAAGAAAATAAAAATACCAGTCTGTGCTTCATAAAAGGAAACTGATCTTTCCAAGCAAAGAAAGAAAACCTGATTTCCCCAGCAGCTGCCACATACGCGTATAGAGACTGTTCCAAGAAACTGTGTAAAGTGACATATGCCTTTTCCCCAGATTATCATGCCCTCAAAGCCAGGGAATGAGGATGGTGGGACATGAATGTTTGTTCAACAGAAGTTAACACAATAAAGAAAGAAAGAGTTTGTGGGGGTCTAAGAGCCAAAGCTGAGTGAACAGTCCAGATTCTGGCTATGTAGACATTCCTTGAAGCAGATGTTAAAAGGAATTGCAAAAATTGAATCACAAAGAACGTTTCCCTTTAAATATGTATGAAGAGAGCCTAGGTCATGTTCTTCATTTATCCTGGTGGAAGAAAATTAAGGTCTTAAAATCTATCTTAAATAATATTCTTTAGTGTTCTGTGCTTCTGCCGGTGGAGGTAATCTTGCTCTAAAGTAGAAATCCATCATGAAGTGACCGAACACCAACATCACACTAGGAACTGGCATGGAACGTGTTACACGACAGGCCTTCCTCTAGAGGCATGATCCCCGCCTACTGTGGTGTTTAGCACCAGGATCCCACGCGTCCTTTAGAAAGACTAATAGCGTCTAAGAAGCAGGAATGTGTTTATTTTCAAATGCGGTAAGACTAGTGTGACTCTCATTGATGAGTGGCAGATACTGCTGCTGGATGATACTTTCATCTTCATTAATTCACTGCAGTAAGCCCTTAGGCGTTTCTGACAGTCAGATGTCCTAGGTGGTGGTGTGAAGTTTGTCTGTCTTCCTTTACTTTCCCCTCTGTCCCGCCATCCTCCAGCTCCCAGAGGTGTCTTACTAATAGAATTTCTCTAGTTACAGAGAAAAATGATGATTAAAAACTAGGTCTCATTTATACTAAGGTCCTGTGGACTTAATGTGTTACTCGTAGGGATACCTGAATTTTAAGAGCGAGCAGAGCTGACAGGGGATGGGAAGAGAGAGGTTTGGTGGGGAGAGGATTTGGGGAAGCATCACATTGTATGTCTGCGCTCTCGCCCCAATATTCCCCGGAGACTGACCGTTAAGGTGGCACTCACTGGCCCTGCAGCTCACTGTGGCCCCTGAGGGCCTGCAGGATGTGCAGCCCTTCTCGTGCTGCTCTGGAGCCAGAGCGCTGAAGCAACGGTCCTCCTGCTGGCAGCCCTCGTTTGGACTGCATTGTTAAATCATTCACTTTGGTCCTGTATTGTTTTTGTAGGACATACGGTCAGTAGAGCACCTCTGATTATGAACATTCCCTGGTTCTTATATTTTGAGGTAAGTGGGAAGGAGTTGAATTGATATGTCACAAAGAAAGAAAGCTCCCACAGAAATTTCTGAAAAGTAAAAAGGAACCCAAGGTAACCCGTTGGAGCAAAGGAAGCGCCTCTGGCCTCATCGCCGAAGAGCCTTTGGTCTGTTCTGATGTCTTGATAGGAGTTTGGGAGCTGAAATGAGTTTGGTGTGTGCAGGGGAGTGACAGAAGGTTAGTATATTCAACCTTGAGCCAGTGACTATGCCAAGGGAAGAAGCAGGAAGAACACACTGATTCACCGGAAGAAATCAAATGATACCACGTGAACTAAAGAGGTTATGGGTCACCAGAATGTCAGTGGGCAAAGGACGCTTTTCCAAGGCCCCTGGGAACCTTTCTTATCCTGCATCTGCAGCGACTGCACCAGCAGCTCGAGAACGCGAGACCAGGCCCGAGGTCTGCGCTGGCCGGAGAGCTGACCCATGTAGAGCGGCGCCATCACGCTCGGCACAAGCCCTCTGTAATACGTTACATTTCCGCCCCAGCAATTGGGAGTATTTCTGAAACGTTAAAATCGTATTTATGTCACTAAAATTCTAACGCACATCTTAAAAACATGTCTCATTCATATGCTGTACTAGGCTTCATGATGCATTTCTAAATTTGTGTATGATTTGAATATAAGAAAGAATTTATACAAGAGTGTTATTTAAAATTATTAAAAAATAAATGTATATAATTTGTACCTGTTGTAGATTTGCTGTTTTACTTTTTCGTGTGGTCACAGTTGTTGGAAGTCTTTTAATATGTGTCACAGATCACTTATTTTCAAACTGCTTCATGAAAACCTTTGTATCCTGCATTTATTGACCATGCTTTCTGTTTCAAGAAGTTCCTTTAAAGAGTGTTTTCCACCTAGGGGAAAAAAATGCCACATGAACAATATTCCCCCTCTCAAAACAAAACACCCTGAAGCAAAAAGCATATATTGACATATAACCTTGTTTAATAATTGTCCCCTATGAGATCCACTGGACTTCCCTGGTAGCTCAGACGGTAAAGTGTCTGCCTACAATGAGGGAGACTGGGTTCAGTCCCTGGATCCGGAATATCATCTGGAGAAGGAAATGGCAAAGCACTCCAGTACTCTTGCCTAGAAAATTCCATGGACGGAGGAGCGTGGTAGGGTACAGTTCGTGGGGTCACAAAGAGTTGGACACGACTGAGTGACGTCACTTTCTTTTCTTTCTATGAGATCCATTGGGCACCCCTGATAGCTCAGTTGGTAAAGAATCCGCCTGCAGTGCAGGAGGCCCCAGTTCACTTCCTGGGTCGAAAAAACCACTGGAGAAAGGATAGGCTCCCCACTCTACTGTTCTTGGGTTTCCCTTGCGGCTCAGCTGCTAAAGAATCCGCCTGCCATGTGGGGGACCTGGGTTCAATCCCTGGGTTGGGAAGATCCCGTGGAGAAGGGAAAGGCTATGCACTCTATTCAGGCCTGGAGAATTCCATGGACTGTATAGTTCACGGGATCACGAAGAGTCAGACACAACTGAGCAACTTTAACTTCACTTCAGTCTCTGCTCCAGATAAGGAAGAGTCTTAACCCTTCCTTATGCTCACTACCAACTGTATTAAAATAATGTACAATTTCCTGTATTTGCCAGGTTATATGATGTCTTTTTCCCTTTGCTGGTACCGTCTCTTCTATCTATAACATCTTGAAAAATGTTTATTCATTCTTTGCAACCCCTTGATAAAAGAGGGATGATAAATCCTTGACATATACCCCCGTTTGCCTAAAGAAGATCTCTCCTATTGCAGATATTTGATTTAAAATGCTTGTTATGTTATGTCTTCCTTGTTAAACTGCAGTCCTTGAAGCCAGGAGTGCGTGGTCTTCGTCTCTAGCATCTGGCACAGTGCTGCATACTGTGGGTGCTCAGTAAATGGTGGCTTAAGACAAAAGGTGCCTGACAGGTGCAGTAGTTGATCTGAACTTATTTGGTGAAGCAGCATAAGAAGTTTCGTGTTCAGTAGGCAAGACAGGATGTCTTATTTAATAGAGATATCAGCATACGTGATTCGGAGGGTCTGAGAAACTCTTGCAGCTATGAACGGAAGTGTGAAATGCTTACTTGTGAACAGAAACAGTTTGTATGTGGCTCTTTTTTTTCCTGGAGAAAAGGTCCATACTCTTAACCAATGGCACCCACTCCAGTGCTCTTGCCAGGAAAAGCCCATGGGCCGAGGAGCCTGGTGGGCTGCAGTCCATGGGGTCACTAAGAGTCAGACGTGACTGAGCGACTTCACTTCCACTTTTTACTTTCACGCATTGGAGAAGGAAATAGCAACCCGCTCCAGTGTTCTTGCCTGGAGAATCCCAGAGATGGGGGAGCCTGGTGGGCTGCCGTCTATGGGGTCACACAGAGTCGGACACGACTGAAGCGACTTAGCAGCAGCAGCAGAGGATCTATGATTCCCAAAAGCTTGATAGCTACTAGGATGGGGATTCGTTTCTATATTTCAGCCATAACCCTCTCGCCCACTGAATGTAAATCAGTTCAGCCTTGAGTCAAGGAATCTACTTCTAGAAATCCCTCATAAGAAAACAACCTCAAAAGCAGAAATTTTGTGTGGAAAAAACATCTTCCCCTGAGTTGTATATAAAGTTTAAAAAGTGGAGACAAACTTTAGATGTTCAGCCGTAGACATGGCTTAGCGCATACACTGTTAAATTAACATTTGGTCATTAAGAATAAGGAAGAATGATTAAAAACAGAATCAAAACTGAAAAAATAGAATATTTTGAAAATGTGCATGCAATTCTGCTCTTAGTTATATAGTTTAGAGAAACTTACGAGTATATACCAAGACCCACGTTTCAAACTCTTCATTGCAGCATCATTTGTTATAGCAAAATAACTGGAATCATCCCAATTGCCTATCAGTAGAAGAATGGATTAATTGTGGCCTATCCATATACTTTGAATAGAATTTTATACAGTGGTCAAAAATGAATGAAAGAGTTGGACATGACTGAGTGACTGAACTGGACTGAACTGATCCATATACTTTGAATAGAATTTTATACAGTGGTCAAAAATGAATGAATTACAGCTATCGACATCAATATGGATGAGTCTCAAGACATAATGTCAAGCAAAAAAAGCTAAGCATAGAATACATACAATATGATTTCTTATATATAATGACCAAAAATGGAAAATATAATATGCTGTTTAAAAAGACATTATATAGGAAAACTCTAAAGAAAAAGAATGATGAATACATGATGATAAAGATAATGATGATGGATATCATCACATTATCTGGTCAATTTGAGGGCTGGGACTGTCTTCATTTAGGAATGATGCTAAAGCTGAAACTCCAGTACTTTGGCCACCTCATGCGAAGAGTTGACTCATTGGAAAAGACTGATGCTGGGAGGGATTTGGGGCAGGAGGAGAAGGGGACGACAGAGGATGAGATGGGTGGATGGTATCACTGACTCGATGAACGTGAGTCAGTGAACTCCGGGAGTTGGTGATGGACAGGGAGGCTTGGCGTGCTGCGATTCATGGGGTCGCAAAGAGGCGGCCACGACTGAGCGACTGAACTGAACTGAACTGAACTGAAGCACAGTCCTGGCACCAGAAAGTGCTCAACAAATGGGAGAGAATGAGTGAATGATGGACTCTGCCGCACTGCAGGGCTCACACTGGTTAATAATGGTGAAGCCATGTCAGAACTGCAAGAAAGCTTTAAAGCAGATCCAAACCAGAAACCAAATAGACCGTGATCTGGGGCGGCACCAAGTCGCTTGTAAACAGGGATGTTTCTGAGCGACGCTGGGAACAGACAGCGCAGAATCCCCTCCAGTGGAGCAGCGCCCACGAAGCCCACTCCTCAGTGCACGGAGGCCTTGCCCACAGACGGGACTGTGTGTCCTCACACACGTGCTGACTGGGCAGGAAGCAAACTGAGTCTGCTATGGGGATGCTTTTGGTGTCCTCCTCGTTCTGCCTTTATTTTCAGAAGCTCGCAGAACCAAGAGGCTAGATCTCAGCTTTATAATTCCCCCCAAATATTTCCCAAGTGAGCCATTGTTATCTCTAATCACCATGACCAGGGGATTATCCAATTTCATCTGAAGAAGCTACTTCTGGCAAGAGATGAGGTTCTTCCAGACAAGGATAGGGACATTAATGATTGTCTGTGAAGATTCTGTTTTAGTTGAGGTAATAATTTGGGGGCAGTTAAACAACTTGTATAGACTCCAATGGGCCATGAATCCCCAAAGGAATTGTCTGAAATGGAGAGGGCTTTAGATTCCCGAGCAAGGATCAGAGTTTGGTTAACAGTGATGTTTTGAATTTCCTCCAGTTAAAGTGGAAAGGAAGCAGATATATTAACAGGTATTGGTCCTGGGTAAAGAATGAACTTCATTTACTTATAATTTGTACCTCACCTTTTTGTATTAAAAGACAGAGATCCTTAAGCCACTGAATTAAGGATGAAACGACCAGTATAGTATACCAGAGAGGAGGAGGAGGCCATTAGTGAAGTCAGGCTAAGAGTACACACGCAGCTCTGCCAAAGCCTCTGCTGTGTGGATCACAGCGAACTGTGGGAAATCCTGAGAGACGGGGACACCAGAGCACCTGACCTGCCTCCTGAGAAACCTGTATGCAGGTCAGGAAGCAACAGTTAGAACTGGACATGGAACAACAGACTGGTTCCAAATAGGAAGAGAAGTACGTCAAGGCTGTATACTGTCACCCTGCTTATTTAACTTCTATGCAGAGTACATCATGAGAAACACTGGGCTGGAGGAAGCACAGGCTGGAATCAAGATTGCCGATAACCTCAGATATGCAGATGACACCACCCTTATGGTAGAAAGGGAAGAACTAAAGAGCCTCTTGATGAAAGTGAAAGAGGAGAGTGAAAAAGTTGGCTTAAAGCTCAACATTCAGAAAACGAAGATCATGGCATCTGGTCCCATCACTTCATGGCAAATAGATGGGGAAACGGTGGCAGACTTTATTTTTGGGGCTCCAAAATCACTGCAGATGGTGATTACAGCCATGAAATTAAAAGATGCTTACTCCCTGGAAGGAAAGTTATGACCAACCGAGACAGCATGTTAGAAAGCAGAGACATTACTTTGTCAACAAAGGTCCATCTAAGCAAGGCTATGGTTTTTCCAGTGGTCATGTATGGATGTGAGAGCTCGATTATAAAGAAAGCTGAGTGCTGAAGAATTGATGCTTTTGAACTGTGGTGTTGGAGAAGACCCTTGATAGTCCCTTGGACTGCAAGGAGATCCAACCAGTCCATCCTAAAGGAGATCAGCCCTGGGTGTTCATCGAAAGGACTGATGTTGAAGCTGAAACTCCAATATTTTGGCAAAAGAGTTGACNGCTGAAGAAGGCTTTCTTATCTCTTCTTGCTATTCTTTGGAACTCTGCATTCAGATCCTTTTATCTTTCCTTTTCTCCTTTGCTTTTTGCCTCTCTTCTTTTCACAGCTATTTGTAAGGCCTCCCCAGACAGCCATTTTGCTTTTTTGCATTTCTTTTCCATAGGGATGGTCTTGATTCCTGTGTCCTGTACAATGTCACAAACCTCATTCCATAGTTCATTATGCACTCTATCTATCAGATCTAGGCCCTTAAAGTGTCTGTCTCTTTGCAATGGGCTTATTAATTCATTTAGTATAACAACCTCAAGGTTCATCTATGTTGTAGCATTTGTAAGAATTTCCTTATTCTTAAAGGCAGAATAATATTCCATTGTTTGTATATAACTCATATTGTTGAACTGTTCATCCAGTGATGGATACCTGGGTTGCTTCTACCTTTTGGCTTTTGTTAATAATGCTACCATGAATATGGGTGTACAAATATTTCTTCAAGACCCCACTTTCATTCTCCTCAATTCTAGTATATACTAGAAGTTGAATTGCTAGATCATATGGTAATTCTGTGTTTAATGAATTAAGGAATCGCTGTAGTACAGTAGCAGCTGTACCATTTTACATTTCTACCATCAGTGCACAAAGACTTCAAGTTTTCCAGATTCTTTCCAGTACTTATTTTGCTGATATTGTTGTAGTAGCAATTTTAAATGTGAGAAGTGGTATCTCATTGTTGTTTGGATTTGCATTTCACTGTTAATTTGAACATCTTTTCATTTTGTTAGTGGCTATTTGTGTATCTTCTTTAGAGAAATATCTATTCAAGTACTTTGTCCATTTTTAATCCAACTATTTGATTTTTCATTGTTGAGTTACATACGTATTCTAAATATTAACCCTTTATTCGATATATGGTTTGCAAATATTTCCTCCCATCCTGAAGATTCCCTTTACACCTGATTGTGTCTACTGTTGCACAAAAGATTTTGAAATTTAATATAGTTTCATTTCTCTTATTTTTCTATTGCTGCCTGTACTTTTGGTGCTATATCCAAGAAATCATTGCCAAATCTCATGTTATGACATTTATGTCTTTGCTTTCTTCTGAGAGTTTTATAATGTTGGGTCTTAAACCCATTTTGAGTTAATTTAGGTATATGGTGTAAGATAAGGTTCCAGCTTCATTCTTTTGCATATAAATATCTTGTTTTTCAAATATCATTTGTTTAAGAGTCTGGCCTTTTCCCACTGAATGGTCTTGGCATCCTTAAAATCATTTGATCATATATACAAGGGTTTATTCTGGACTCTGTTCTGTTCCATTAGTGCATGCATGCATGGGTGGATGTGTGCTAAGTCACTGGAGTTGTGTCCAACTCTTTGTGACCCCCATGGACTGTAGCTTGCCAGGCTCCTTTGTCCATGGGATTTCCTAGACAAGAATACTAGAGTGGGTTGCTATTTCCTCCTCTAACAGATCTTCCTGACCTAGGAATCAAACCATATCTCCTGCAGCTTCTGCATTTTGGATAAATTCTTTACTGCTGAGCCACCAGGGAAGCCCCTCCATTGGTCCATATGTTTGTCTTTATACCAGTAACATACTATTTTTATTGCTATAGCTTTGTAATAAGTTTTGATATCAGAAAGTGTGAGACCTCCAGCTTTGTTCTATTTTCAAATTGGGTTATTCACGGTTCCTTGAAATCCTATGTAAATGTTAGGAAGGATTTTTCTAGTTCTACAAAAATTACCAGGAGTTTTTGATAGGTACTGCATTAAGTCTACAGATCATTTGGGTAGTATTGACATTTTAACCATACTGAGTCTCTTAATCCATGAATATGTGAGGTCTTTCCATTTATTTGTGATTTCTTTAAGTTTTTAAGGAATATTTTGTAGTTTTCAATATATAAGTACTTTGCCTCCTTGGCTGAGTTTATTCCTAACCATTTTATTCTTTTAATGTTATTGGAAATTTGTTTTCTTAATTTTCTTTTTGGATTATTCATTGTGAACATATAGAAAGTAATTTTTTATATTGGTTGCATATCCTCTGTGTGTGTAATGTTTAGCGTTTTCTACATATAAGACTATGTCATCTGAAAACAGAGATAATTTTACTCCTTCTTTTCCAATTTGGATGCTTATAATTTCTTTTTCATGTCTAATTGCTCTAAGAATTCTAGTACTATGTGAAAAAAAGACATCCTTATCTTGTTTCATATCTTAAAGGGAAAGCTTTCAGACTTTCCCCACTGAGTATAATGTTAGCTTTCTGCTTCTCATATGTGATCTTTATTATGTTGACATAGTTTCCTTCTAGTCTTAGTCTGTTGAGTATTTTTATTACAAAGAGTGTTGAATTTTATCACGTTTTTTTTTTTCTATGTTAATTGTAGTTGTCAAGTAATTTTGTTTCCTTCATTCTGTTAATTTGGTTGTTAAGTTATATTGACTGGTTTTCATATGTTAAACCTTCCTTGCATCCCAGGAATAAATCCCACTGGGTCATGGTTATGTTCCTTTCACTGTGCTGATTGAATTCTATCTTTTAGCATTTTGTTGAAGACTTTTGTAACAATATTCATCTATTTGGATATTGATCTATAGTTTTCTTTTCTTTGTTTGACTTTTGTATCAAGTTAACGGGTAATGCTGACCTTATGGAATGACTGTAAATATTGATTCTTCCTCTCTAAGTTTTTGGAAGAGTTTGAGGAAAATTGATGTCAATTGTTCTTTTGATGTTTAGTAGAATTCATTAGTGAAGCTACCTGGTTCTGGGCTTTTTTTTGTTAGGTGGTTTTTATTATTACTGGTTCAGTCTTACTGATTATTGGTTTGTTTAAATTTTCTATTTCTTCATGATTCAGTCTTGGTAGAGTGTGCATTTCTAGGAATTTGTCCATTTCATCTAGGAGATCCAATTTGTACTTTTTAATAGTACTCTCTGATAATCCTTATTTCTGTAAAATTAGTTGTAATGTCCATTACTCATCATATTTTTATGTTTAACCTATCCAATGCTTATCCATGTTGAGATACTTAGAAATGATTTATTAGACTGAATACAAAAGAGAAAAACCCTGGACTATTTCAACCATGTTTTCAAACCCATCGTGGGTAGGTTCACTGAGAAGGAATGGACCTGGAGAAGGATGTGGCCTTGGTAAGGCCTTCACATCAGGACTTGGGTCACTGGGGTAAGGTTTTCAGGGCTGGCCCTGGATGCTAGGTAGTGTGACACCTTGCGAGATGTGATGGGTCTTTAGGCATGCTGTCGGTCAGAGAGACACAGTGGTCTTCCTATTATGCAGCCCAGAACCCATAGAATGGGTTTAACCTGGCCTAGGGAGCCAGCATCTCCCAGATCCTACCTTGGCCAGCTCTTTCCATGCTGCTGTGGAGACCAGTGGAGGTGCAGTGGATCAATCCACATGGAAAGTTGTCTGCCAGGGACAACTGCTCTTGAAAAAGCAGAGTCCAGGCTAGGAGTCAGTCAGTGTGCCTCTTCAGGACAGAGTAGAGTACCTCTTTCTTCCCTTTTGCAGTTATGACCAGGAAGAGCCTACAGAGAACCATAGGTCATCCATGTATGTGGGGAGGGCAGTGGCTAGCTTCTTGTCACAGTGCCTGCCCTCACCAACTTTGATCTGCTTTCACAGAAGCAATCTGTGAAACTGATTGCTGTGAAATGCCCCTCGTAATCTGAAGGGGCATGCCTCATCCCTGCCATGGACAGCCAAAGTGGGCAGACTGCTGTTTCCACATAAAAAGCCTGTCTTTCTGCTTGCCTGGTGGCTCAGTGGTAAAGAAGCCACCTGCCAATGAAGGAGACCATCTGCTGTGTAGGAGACCTGGGTTTGATCCCTGGGTTGGGAAGATCCCTTGGAGAAGGGAATAACTACCCACTCTAGTATTTTTGCCTGGAGAATCCCGTGGACACAGAAGCCTGGCGGGCTACAGTTGGAAGGAGTTGGACATGACTGAGCAACTAAACCACTACCATCACAGAATGATTTCAGACTCTTATTTGCAGCTCTGCCTCTCTCACCTACCTCTTGCCCCACCAGGAATCTTTCTGTACCATCTTGCACCAGTCAGCTTTTGCAAGTTTCACCATTAACATAGTGCCTGGCACCTGCGTAGGTGCTGGATTCTTTCTATTAATATTACTGTCACCTTTCCAGAGTGTACTAGTTGAGAGATGATGGAAGAGAGGTGTGTTCTCTACTGTGATCACAGAGACCAAAGGGAAATGTGTGTGCCAATAAGTTTTCCATCTATTTCATTCTTCTTATTTTTATTCAACTACCTAGAGACCAGCATTCTCATTTGAGGCTTTTCGAGAAGGAAGCAAACACAGCAGATGACAGGCAATGCTAGCTAGCAATTTTTTCCCTCTTCAAAGCAGGTTAGCAGGTTCAAGTAAAACAGCGAAGAGGAATTACATGAAACCAAAACGGAAACTGTGAAGTGCAAGCTGATATTTTTAGAAGTTTGCATAATGACAGGTCGGATTTCTGAAGATTAGCCAAAGTGGCAAATCTAACACCACTTATTCAAAACAGGGGCAAAAGATAGAGCAGGCAATTATAGTTTAGCCGCGGTTGTGGGGTGGGGGGATCAACTCTACTTGAACTTACTGAAGGAACAGCTTAGAAAGTGTAACTTGAATATAGATGGCTGAGCAGAAGGGCTTCTACAGGGAGGGGGATGGGAAGCTGGTGGAAAGGGAAGAGAAAAGGAGGGGGTTGGCCAGAAGTTTATTATTTTCATATTTTAAAGCCTTGAATAGTTTGAAAGGATGATTGCCAGAGGGCACCAGGAAAAATTAGTGGTGGTTTGATTCGGGATCAATTTTCAAATCTGCCCAGTTTATAACTGTGTGACTCTCACTGTCATCACTCATGTGGTTCAAGCACCAGATGCTCAAGTTTGCAGTGTCCCCAGGGCTCACTACATCCCTGGTATGCCTCCAAGCTCTTTTTGCCCCCACCAAATAGTTTTCCCGGGGACTTATTTACTGATATTCAGAATGCCTGCATAGGGACTGAAAAATAAAAAAGGTAAAAACGAAACCCTGAAAACGCAGGTCTCTGGCTTAATTTCTGGAAGAAGCGATGTAAATTAAATCCGTACTCAGACATGAAGGAAGGGCGAGGTTCTTCTCTTTTCTAGGAGCAGGTTTTAGTAAGGACAGAGTTCTGAGATCTCTGGGAGTGAGGAAGAAACGGGCATTAACGGGAGGAGGGGAGCACAGATGATAAATTTGGGTAACCTGAGGGTGAATGGCTCACTTGTTGTCTAGGCTGGTGTTTGTCCTTCCTGATGTTTAGAATAATAGGGGAGTGTCAGAATTGAAAAGGATCCTTAAGATCATCTGGTCCAAGTTTACTCAATCTGGGTTCAGCAGACTCTTGAGCTCCACAAATATATTTTTAGTCCACAAGTTTTTTAGGAGATTTAAAATTGTGTCTTCTCATTTTGATGATGATGTAAAAATATTAGCAAAATAATCAGGGCATCTGAATGCAGACCTGGAACCAGGTGATCCTAGCAGTGTGTTTACATTTGCAGAGTGGAGGATGAGGGGACCACCCAAAGGGAACTTGTATTTGGTCTTCTCNGGGGTTGCAAGTTCCAACTTTTTCATCAAAGCTGGCTTCCCTGGTAACCAGTCCTCATCTTCTCAGTGACTTTCTGAAAGTTATCTCAGTACCATGAACTCCAGTGTGGTTGAAAGGGGTTTGTTGTCGATAATAACACATTCCTTTCACCTTTATGGCTCCGGAGCTATTTCAAGAAACAAGGACAAAAGTCTAAAACAGAAGATGCTTCCATTGTTCTTGTTGCTTAGGAAATCCCAAGAGATTTGCAAGCCAAAAAGAGGAGGAAGACCAAATGTTACATTTCTTTTTGTACATCGCAACATCACAGGAGCTTTTCTTCTTTTCCTCATGCAGTGACTGGCTCTCTCCTTTGTCTCCTAGAGCTGGAAGTTTCTACCTCTCCTGCAGCTCTCTCCATGGGATGCTGAACCTGTCTTCTTACTCTCTAGACTTCAAAAAAAAAAACTTTTTATTTTATATTGGAGTACAGCCAATTAACAATGTTGTGATAGTTTCAGGTGGACAGCAAAGGGACTCAGCTATACGTATAACACGTATACATTCTAATCCATTCTAATTTGAACTTCTCAAAGGCATGGACCTAGCTTTATTCACCTTCTCTCTAGTCTGTGACTCTTTGTCAGTTCTTAATATAAATCTATTAAGTAACTTAGATCTCTCTATATCAAAATAATGCATTGTAATGAAATTAATCATCACACCATGCTTTCTCAGGCACAGCCTCTAATGTTATCCTTGCAAGGTTCTCAGGAGACATTTATTAAGCTGCTAGATTTTTTTTTAAACCAAATTAGAGCATGAGAGAAATAAAACAGAAACAAGGGGGGAAATTCACCAGCAAGACATTATAAAAATCCCTGAAATTTATATGCCGAAATGGGCAGGAAGCTGTCTTTAGGGTTGACTTTTGACCTTCCCATATATGTTTGAAGCATAAGGGTTGGAAGCTAATTCATATGTGAATCTGGCCTTGGAATTGGTTGTAAATGGAAAGACTTTTCTCTGCAGAAAATGATGCCGTCACATGGAGAGTTGTTTCAGGGATCGGCAAATGGAAAATGTTCTTAATGAAAACACAGAATAATCAGTCTGAGTGCTGGAGAGAAGCACTGGGAGGGGAAGAGAGAAAGAATCCATATTAAATAGATGTGTCTACTAGCATACTGATGAAGAGAGGCATTTAGAGGTTATTTTAAGAGAAAAAAACTCTTTAAGTTATTATCCTAGTGCTTTTCTGTAGCTTAGAAAGTGAATCCATGGTATGGGCCACAAGAAGAAGGTAAATGTCCATCAGTGGTCCCTAAGACAGAGACAGGGTTGTCATTGTCTGGACCATGATCTAGTCCAATGTTCTGGCCTGACATCCTGTCCAAGCCCTCAATGTATCTTTACTTGTCAGACTGTTTGTCCAAAGCTTTGTTTGGAAAATATGATCACTAAGGTATTAGGCATATGCCACAATCATCACAGTGGCTCTCCCATTTACCAAGCCCTGAGAAGGTGTTAAGTGCTCACTCAGTCGTGTCAGACTCTGTGACTCCAAGGACTATAGCCCGCCAGGCTCCTCTGTTCCTGGGATTCTCCAGGCAAGAATACTGGAGGGGGTTGCCCTTCCCTTCTCCAGGGGATGTTCCTGACTGAGGGATCGAACTGGAGTCTCCTGCACGGACAGGTGGATTCTTTACCACTGAGCCATCAGGGAAGCCCAGATACTTCCATACCATATGCACATTTACCTGTTGTGGGATTGGTGATGAGCTCATGTCTTCTGACCAGCTCATAGTCTCAAATGGAGCTGAAGTTCTGATGTTCTTGGAAGATGACATAGATGGATGATATGGAAGTGGGGGTAAAGCAGCACTAGAAATGGTATGAAATCCCATGTTGGGGGTGAGGGTGGTTCTCACATTCTGTGTTCTCCCAGCCCGCACTACCCATATTGCATGACACTACAGACTCTCCCTGGGAGTTCTTGGAATTCTTCCCATTGTCCTAGAAATTCCAGCCTGAAGACCCAGAATCATCTCTATCAATATTTAAACCAGACTGAAGAACTCTCATCCAACCACAGCCCATTAGAAAAGGGTTTGGATTACACAGCCAGACCCCTGGGATGCCTCCAGAATTTCAGACTGGTCCATGTACAAAGTCTACACAGTCATTACATTGCTGCTGCTGCTGTTGCTGCTAAGTCGCTTCAGTCGTGTCTGACTCTGTGCGACCCCATAGACGGCAGCCCACCAGGCTCCCCCGTCCCTGAGATTCTCCAGGCAAGAACACTGGAGTGGGTTGCCATTTCCTTCTCCAGTGCATGAAAGTGAAAGTGAAGTCGCTCAGTCGTGTCCGACCCTTAGCGCCCCACTGTGGGCTAATGAGGGACCACACTTCACACAAGAGGATTTTCTTCTTTTTTTGACATCAATTACCATGTTATCGCGGGTTTTATCTTATAGGCTGAATATCAATTGTGTGGAGGCTTATGTTAAGTGCTTCGGACTCAAAAACAAAAAATACAATCCCGACCTTCTGAGTGCACATGGTTCAGTGGGGAGCCGGTCCAATAAATTAGCATTTACAATGTAGAATGAGAAGCGATGCCTCGGTGGGCAGAAAAGAGTGCCCTGGGGCTGCAGGAGAGACAATCTGTTTCCTGGAGGAGGAACTGGAGGATGGGAACAGTATCCAGGCAGAGGGAGCAGCTTATACATTGGCCTGGAGGATTCACGGCCTGTCCCCAAAAGAGGAGAGGAGGAGCATGAAAATGTGATATGAGTATGATAAGGAAAGACTGACTCAGGAAGGAACCCGAAAGCTATGACAAGGAGCTTGAACTTTGCTATATATGGATAATTCTTAACCTTACCTGGGATGCAAATGATAGTACAATCTATGGTTATTGTTTTTTATGGGAAAATAAAAGTACAGTGACACACACATCCACACACATTTTTATATTTTACATTCAATTCAGGAATCTTTATGCCTCCCACCCCAGCACCCAGCTAAACTCCTCCCCTCCCACCTAAAAGGAGTAGAGATCAATGAAAGATTTTCGGTTGAGCAGGGATGTGTTCATCAAATGACTGGCCATATAACCACTGGAAAGGGAGCACAGAGAATGGATGGAAGAAATACAGATTGAAGGAAACAGGAGCACAGTGAGGAGCCTGTTGTAAAAATTCACTCACAATAGTTTTGTTCAGTCGCATCCATCTCTAAAACCTTTGTTGAGTGATGAGCAACATACAGAATCTACTTCTTGGACACAGCATTTTCAGAGCCACCCCATCCTTTCTGAGGAGGGTATTGATAGGCTTAAACTCAGCTGTAAGGGAAGGCAAAGGAAGGGTAAGAAGCAAACCTGTAGCATACAGATGGTGTCACCAGCCCCTAGGCTGCGGTCACAGAGGGTCACACCCCAGAAGTTCATCTCTGGGCACATGTTCCTGGAGGAAATTGTCTACACAATTGTGGTTGTGTCGGAAAGACCCTCTGAAGAAGGGATAGGCTACCCTCTCCATTGTTCTTGGGCTACCCTTGTGGCTCAGTTGGTTAAGAATCTACCTGCAATGCAGGAGACCTGGGTTCAGTCCCTGGGTTGGGAAGGTTCCCTGGAGAAGGGAATGGCTACCTACTCCAGTATTTAAGCCTGGAGAATTCCATGGACTTTATAGTCCAAGGAGTCACAAAGAGTTGGACACAACTGAGTGACTTTCACTAACAACCACAGTGGTACCTCGCTGGAAGAGGAGGTCTCTGTGTAGCAGGACCCTCACGGTTCTTCTGTGTTTTGGGAGGGGGGCAGGGACATGGAGAGGAAAAGAGTGCATTTGGTTTAGAGGTGGAAGAGGGATTTAGGGATCTGAACTTAATCCTGACTCTTCCTGTGAGAGCCTGGGAAAGTGTCTCTGTACCTTTTTCCTTCATCTATTAAATGGGAATAACGGTAAAAATGCTAACATGCTTTGGGAGGAGTACAGAGGAGGAGGTTAGAAGGCTTTTGTAAATACCAGAGGAAGGTGATGCAACAGTGATTGGTAGCAGCATTCTCTGGAAGAAACAGCAGGATTATAGCCATCCTTGACTTTCTGGCAGACTTTTGATTTCTGCGCTCAGCAAATTCCCTCCAAGAAGCTCTGAGAAGGGATGAAGCTCCCGCATCTCTCTCTTGTTCTGCAACACTGTTGCCAAGTGACATTACTACTGTGGGAGTCAGAGAAGGGAGAGTGTGGAGAGAGTGTAGGAAGGTTGCACAAGTGAGTTAGCCTGCTTACCTCTCTGAAATAGCTGCCTGGGAAAGCCAGGGCTGGTCACATTGTGGGTGTTTATAACAAGTTTAATTGAGTTTTTATCAAAGCCAGAAGGGCTCTTATTGTGCCCCACAAAGTGGACAGGAACTGCTCAGAATGGCTTAGGGTTCCTAAAGTCACATCATGGCAGACCCATTATCCATCTATTCAATTCCATGCTTGCTGATTTTTCTTTTGGACCATCCTTACACCTGAAGAATGTGGGAATAACGAGTCCAGTCAGGATCTAACCAATCCGACCTTCCCTTCAGGCTCCCAAGTGATTGTTCCACAGTATAATGTCTTGTTGGATTTAGGGTTTTTTGTTTTTTTTTTTTTTCAGCAGTCAGGTTTTGGCAACATCTCCATCAGTTGCACTGGAATATAAGAGGAGGGTAGCTACAGGTAACAGATTATTTTTAATTCTGCCTTGTTATTTGGAACCGATTTCCCATATGTTGTTGTTGTTAAATTCCTTGCATGAATTTTCTCAAATATTTGTAACATATGTCAGATCTATATGCAGATTTTAAATTATGAATGCCTTCAACCAATCATTTTCAAAGGGGGAGGAATCCAAGTCTGATACTCTCGAGCAGGGCCACCATCTCCTGGGCATCACATATTGTTCAGGTAGACACATCTGGTGAAATGCATTGCATCAAATTAGTATCAAGGGTATTGAAACTCTGAGACTCCAGGCAGACAGCCCTCTTCTAATGTACTGCTTTTTAGATTGTTGGGGAAACTTGAATCCCAATTCTCTTGTGAAATGAGTGATACTAACATGCCTGTTCAAATGCTCAAAGTGAAGATCAAAGCAGCAGTGTCCAAATTGCCTTTGCAAACAAAGCAGCCCCTTGCATCCCCCTTGGGGATATCGTGCTAATTTTATCAACTCTCCCTGGCTCTTCTGCTATTAAATAGCAATAAATAAATGTTTTTTTTTTCTTCTTCTGGGTTTGCCAGTGGCTTATTTGTCTGACAAACAAGCTCATTTCCTTTTAAGTGTGAGGTTTTAGTTGGACTAATAGAATTAATCTATTTTTAATGAAAATGCGAGTGGCTTTTACTTAGAAATCCACCTACCCGTCCCCCTCTCTCTGTACCGGCCCCTTCCCCCAGTGCCTCCTGTGAACACATACATCCAGCCATGAATATTTCAATACGTCTCAGGCTTTCAGATCAATATGGGCAACTCTCAAGCCCTATTGATTTTCAGAGGTTTGACTCACAAGGGTGATAAAATATTTCTCGACTTATGAAACCTGAGTTAAAGAGGCTTTGCTGGCCCTTCAACTTTCACCAGACATCTTTGTCTTCTTTTCTTTTCTCCTCCCCTATTCCTTCTGCTGATTGTCTCTCCCTGTCTCTCCCCAGCAACATCCCCCCTGCCCCTCCCTGTTCAGTTCCCCCACACACACACTTACAGCCCTGAGATGGAGATTTATGACTAAGCAATAAGTCCTGGAGTAGTAGGCACTATTTTCCCACTGGGTCCACTTCAGGTCAGAGGGAGAAGAGGCTGAGGGAACATGGGGAACCGTGAGCACAATTCAGCCCCCATCCATCTTGCCTGCAAGGACTCTGCCAGCTTTCCTCCTGTCTCTCTGATTCATTTATCAGCACAGCCGACTCCTCCTCCTGCACACCTCTGAAGATGTAATCCCAGAAGGCGACCCTAGCAACATACGAGGAATTCCCCACTGAGGCGCAGGAGCTGAGCTGCTCCATATGGGTAGGAAATAAGCTAATTATACAGTCAGCCATGTCCAATGCCAGGATGTATGTTATTATAAGTTTATCCAGCCTTGTTATGAAGCAGTGAGCCCAAGATTCTTGGCCAGTTTTTACCAAACCTTTTGGTAGTTGATCCACTGTGATGTGCACTGAATTAGGTATTTGGAGACCTGGATATGCATTTCTGCAACTAGCCCTGGGATGCTAGTCAAATCAAATCACTTTCCTTCTTGGGCCTCTCTTTCCTTATTTGTAAAACATACTCGTTCATTCATTCATTCATTTAAGAAATCTTTATTGAGTTTCTCCTATGTGCAACGGACAGGAAATAGAATGGCAAACGAGACAGATACAGGCTCCTGCTCTCTCGAAGCTTAATGTCTAGCCACTAGCCAGGAACATATCAATGTTTTATCCTCCTCTGAACTCCCATACCACAAGCCTCTAGATTTCCCAGTGCACCTTGTATATAAATATATATCGATGTTATTATCACGTTTATAACTGAATCCCTTGGTAAAGCATGTGCTGCTTGTTGGCGTGAATGGTGCCTAGAACTTGGAGATGTTTGTTCACTGGACTTTAGTTGAATACATTGGTTCTTTATAGTCTGTGTCCTGCCCAGCATCAAGTAGAATTGAGATAGCAATCCTCTGTGTGGAGTCTCAGGGGAAGCACCTCAATAGTCATGGACCCTGTCCCAGTGGTTCTTCTTCCCAAATCTTTGGTAAGGAAAGGAAAAGCAGGTAAAAGTACTTACAGAAAGCAAGGTATGAAGTATCAATAAATTGTAGGTTCCCTTGTAATGGAAAGTTTATTCATTCATTCAGCTGCTAACTTGTGTCCGACTCTTTGTGACCCCATAGACTGTAGCCTGCCAGGTTCCTCTGTACCTGGGATTTCCCAGACAAGAATACTAGAGTGGGTTGTCATTTCCTGCTCCAGGGGATCCTCCTGACACAGGTATCGAACCCACCNATGAACTCCAGTGTGGTTGAAAGGGGTTTGTTGTCGATAATAACACATTCCTTTCACCTTTATGGCTCCGGAGCTATTTCAAGAAACAAGGACAAAAGTCTAAAACAGAAGATGCTTCCATTGTTCTTGTTGCTTAGGAAATCCCAAGAGATTTGCAAGCCAAAAAGAGGAGGAAGACCAAATGTTACATTTCTTTTTGTACATCGCAACATCACAGGAGCTTTTCTTCTTTTCCTCATGCAGTGACTGGCTCTCTCCTTTGTCTCCTAGAGCTGGAAGTTTCTACCTCTCCTGCAGCTCTCTCCATGGGATGCTGAACCTGTCTTATTACTCTCTAGACTTCAAAAAAAAAAACTTTTTATTTTATATTGGAGTACAGCCAATTAACAATGTTGTGATAGTTTCAGGTGGACAGCAAAGGGACTCAGCTATACGTATAACACGTATACATTCTAATCCATTCTAATTTGAACTTCTCAAAGGCATGGACCTAGCTTTATTCACCTTCTCTCTAGTCTGTGACTCTTTGTCAGTTCTTAATATAAATCTATTAAGTAACTTAGATCTCTCTATATCAAAATAATGCATTGTAATGAAATTAATCATCACACCATGCTTTCTCAGGCACAGCCTCTAATGTTATCCTTGCAAGGTTCTCAGGAGACATTTATTAAGCTGCTAGATTTTTTTTTAAACCAAATTAGAGCATGAGAGAAATAAAACAGAAACAAGGGGGGAAATTCACCAGCAAGACATTATAAAAATCCCTGAAATTTATATGCCGAAATGGGCAAGAAGCTGTCTTTAGGGTTGACTTTTGACCTTCCCATATATGTTTGAAGCATAAGGGTTGGAAGCTAATTCATATGTGAATCTGGCCTTGGAATTGGTTGTAAATGGAAAGACTTTTCTCTGCAGAAAATGATGCCGTCACATGGAGAGTTGTTTCAGGGATCGGCAAATGGAAAATGTTCTTAATGAAAACACAGAATAATCAGTCTGAGTGCTGGAGAGAAGCACTGGGAGGGGAAGAGAGAAAGAATCCATATTAAATAGATGTGTCTACTAGCATACTGATGAAGAGAGGCATTTAGAGGTTATTTTAAGAGAAAAAAACTCTTTATTATCCTAGTGCTTTTCTGTAGCTTAGAAAGTGAATCCATGGTATGGGCCACAAGAAGAAGGTAAATGTCCATCAGTGGTCCCTAAGACAGAGACAGGGTTGTCATTGTCTGGACCATGATCTAGTCCAATGTTCTGGCCTGACATCCTGTCCAAGCCCTCAATGTATCTTTACTTGTCAGACTGTTTGTCCAAAGCTTTGTTTGGAAAATATGATCACTAAGGTATTAGGCATATGCCACAATCATCACAGTGGCTCTCCCATTTACCAAGCCCTGAGAAGGTGTTAAGTGCTCACTCAGTCGTGTCAGACTCTGTGACTCCAAGGACTATAGCCCGCCAGGCTCCTCTGTTCCTGGGATTCTCCAGGCAAGAATACTGGAGGGGGTTGCCCTTCCCTTCTCCAGGGGATGTTCCTGACTGAGGGATCGAACTGGAGTCTCCTGCACGGACAGGTGGATTCTTTACCACTGAGCCATCAGGGAAGCCCAGATACTTCCATACCATATGCACATTTACCTGTTGTGGGATTGGTGATGAGCTCATGTCTTCTGACCAGCTCATAGTCTCAAATGGAGCTGAAGTTCTGATGTTCTTGGAAGATGACATAGATGGATGATATGGAAGTGGGGGTAAAGCAGCACTAGAAATGGTATGAAATCCCATGTTGGGGGTGAGGGTGGTTCTCACATTCTGTGTTCTCCCAGCCCGCACTACCCATATTGCATGACACTACAGACTCTCCCTGGGAGTTCTTGGAATTCTTCCCATTGTCCTAGAAATTCCAGCCTGAAGACCCAGAATCATCTCTATCAATATTTAAACCAGACTGAAGAACTCTCATCCAACCACAGCCCATTAGAAAAGGGTTTGGATTACACAGCCAGACCCCTGGGATGCCTCCAGAATTTCAGACTGGTCCATGTACAAAGTCTACACAGTCATTACATTGCTGCTGCTGCTGTTGCTGCTAAGTCGCTTCAGTCGTGTCTGACTCTGTGCGACCCCATAGACGGCAGCCCACCAGGCTCCCCCGTCCCTGAGATTCTCCAGGCAAGAACACTGGAGTGGGTTGCCATTTCCTTCTCCAGTGCATGAAAGTGAAAGTGAAGTCGCTCAGTCGTGTCCGACCCTTAGCGCCCCACTGTGGGCTAATGAGGGACCACACTTCACACAAGAGGATTTTCTTCTTTTTTTGACATCAATTACCATGTTATCGCGGGTTTTATCTTATAGGCTGAATATCAATTGTGTGGAGGCTTATGTTAAGTGCTTCGGACTCAAAAACAAAAAATACAATCCCGACCTTCTGAGTGCACATGGTTCAGTGGGGAGCCGGTCCAATAAATTAGCATTTACAAGGTAGAATGAGAAGCGATGCCTCGGTGGGCAGAAAAGAGTGCCCTGGGGCTGCAGGAGAGACAATCTGTTTCCTGGAGGAGGAACTGGAGGATGGGAACAGTATCCAGGCAGAGGGAGCAGCTTATACATTGGCCTGGAGGATTCACGGCCTGTCCCCAAAAGAGGAGAGGAGGAGCATGAAAATGTGATATGAGTATGATAAGGAAAGACTGACTCAGGAAGGAACCCGAAAGCTATGACAAGGAGCTTGAACTTTGCTATATATGGATAATTCTTAACCTTACCTGGGATGCAAATGATAGTACAATCTATGGTTATTGTTTTTTATGGGAAAATAAAAGTACAGTGACACACACATCCACACACATTTTTATATTTTACATTCAATTCAGGAATCTTTATGCCTCCCACCCCAGCACCCAGCTAAACTCCTCCCCTCCCACCTAAAAGGAGTAGAGATCAATGAAAGATTTTCGGTTGAGCAGGGATGTGTTCATCAAATGACTGGCCATATAACCACTGGAAAGGGAGCACAGAGAATGGATGGAAGAAATACAGATTGAAGGAAACAGGAGCACAGTGAGGAGCCTGTTGTAAAAATTCACTCACAATAGTTTTGTTCAGTCGCATCCATCTCTAAAACCTTTGTTGAGTGATGAGCAACATACAGAATCTACTTCTTGGACACAGCATTTTCTGCGCCACCCCATCCTTTCTGAGGAGGGTATTGATAGGCTTAAACTCAGCTGTAAGGGAAGGCAAAGGAAGGGTAAGAAGCAAACCTGTAGCATACAGATGGTGTCACCAGCCCCTAGGCTGCGGTCACAGAGGGTCACACCCCAGAAGTTCATCTCTGGGCACATGTTCCTGGAGGAAATTGTCTACACAATTGTGGTTGTGTCGGAAAGACCCTCTGAAGAAGGGATAGGCTACCCTCTCCATTGTTCTTGGGCTACCCTTGTGGCTCAGTTGGTTAAGAATCTACCTGCAATGCAGGAGACCTGGGTTCAGTCCCTGGGTTGGGAAGGTTCCCTGGAGAAGGGAATGGCTACCTACTCCAGTATTTAAGCCTGGAGAATTCCATGGACTTTATAGTCCAAGGAGTCACAAAGAGTTGGACACAACTGAGTGACTTTCACTAACAACCACAGTGGTACCTCGCTGGAAGAGGAGGTCTCTGTGTAGCAGGACCCTCACGGTTCTTCTGTGTTTTGGGAGGGGGGCAGGGACATGGAGAGGAAAAGAGTGCATTTGGTTTAGAGGTGGAAGAGGGATTTAGGGATCTGAACTTAATCCTGACTCTTCCTGTGAGAGCCTGGGAAAGTGTCTCTGTACCTTTTTCCTTCATCTATTAAATGGGAATAACGGTAAAAATGCTAACATGCTTTGGGAGGAGTACAGAGGAGGAGGTTAGAAGGCTTTTGTAAATACCAGAGGAAGGTGATGCAACAGTGATTGGTAGCAGCATTCTCTGGAAGAAACAGCAGGATTATAGCCATCCTTGACTTTCTGGCAGACTTTTGATTTCTGCGCTCAGCAAATTCCCTCCAAGAAGCTCTGAGAAGGGATGAAGCTCCCGCATCTCTCTCTTGTTCTGCAACACTGTTGCCAAGTGACATTACTACTGTGGGAGTCAGAGAAGGGAGAGTGTGGAGAGAGTGTAGGAAGGTTGCACAAGTGAGTTAGCCTGCTTACCTCTCTGAAATAGCTGCCTGGGAAAGCCAGGGCTGGTCACATTGTGGGTGTTTATAACAAGTTTAATTGAGTTTTTATCAAAGCCAGAAGGGCTCTTATTGTGCCCCACAAAGTGGACAGGAACTGCTCAGAATGGCTTAGGGTTCCTAAAGTCACATCATGGCAGACCCATTATCCATCTATTCAATTCCATGCTTGCTGATTTTTCTTTTGGACCATCCTTACACCTGAAGAATGTGGGAATAACGAGTCCAGTCAGGATCTAACCAATCCGACCTTCCCTTCAGGCTCCCAAGTGATTGTTCCACAGTATAATGTCTTGTTGGATTTAGGGTTTTTTGTTTTTTTTTTTTTTCAGCAGTCAGGTTTTGGCAACATCTCCATCAGTTGCACTGGAATATAAGAGGAGGGTAGCTACAGGTAACAGATTATTTTTAATTCTGCCTTGTTATTTGGAACCGATTTCCCATATGTTGTTGTTGTTAAATTCCTTGCATGAATTTTCTCAAATATTTGTAACATATGTCAGATCTATATGCAGATTTTAAATTATGAATGCCTTCAACCAATCATTTTCAAAGGGGGAGGAATCCAAGTCTGATACTCTCGAGCAGGGCCACCATCTCCTGGGCATCACATATTGTTCAGGTAGACACATCTGGTGAAATGCATTGCATCAAATTAGTATCAAGGGTATTGAAACTCTGAGACTCCAGGCAGACAGCCCTCTTCTAATGTACTGCTTTTTAGATTGTTGGGGAAACTTGAATCCCAATTCTCTTGTGAAATGAGTGATACTAACATGCCTGTTCAAATGCTCAAAGTGAAGATCAAAGCAGCAGTGTCCAAATTGCCTTTGCAAACAAAGCAGCCCCTTGCATCCCCCTTGGGGATATCGTGCTAATTTTATCAACTCTCCCTGGCTCTTCTGCTATTAAATAGCAATAAATAAATGTTTTTTTTTTCTTCTTCTGGGTTTGCCAGTGGCTTATTTGTCTGACAAACAAGCTCATTTCCTTTTAAGTGTGAGGTTTTAGTTGGACTAATAGAATTAATCTATTTTTAATGAAAATGCGAGTGGCTTTTACTTAGAAATCCACCTACCCGTCCCCCTCTCTCTGTACCGGCCCCTTCCCCCAGTGCCTCCTGTGAACACATACATCCAGCCATGAATATTTCAATACGTCTCAGGCTTTCAGATCAATATGGGCAACTCTCAAGCCCTATTGATTTTCAGAGGTTTGACTCACAAGGGTGATAAAATATTTCTCGACTTATGAAACCTGAGTTAAAGAGGCTTTGCTGGCCCTTCAACTTTCACCAGACATCTTTGTCTTCTTTTCTTTTCTCCTCCCCTATTCCTTCTGCTGATTGTCTCTCCCTGTCTCTCCCCAGCAACATCCCCCCTGCCCCTCCCTGTTCAGTTCCCCCACACACACACTTACAGCCCTGAGATGGAGATTTATGACTAAGCAATAAGTCCTGGAGTAGTAGGCACTATTTTCCCACTGGGTCCACTTCAGGTCAGAGGGAGAAGAGGCTGAGGGAACATGGGGAACCGTGAGCACAATTCAGCCCCCATCCATCTTGCCTGCAAGGACTCTGCCAGCTTTCCTCCTGTCTCTCTGATTCATTTATCAGCACAGCCGACTCCTCCTCCTGCACACCTCTGAAGATGTAATCCCAGAAGGCGACCCTAGCAACATACGAGGAATTCCCCACTGAGGCGCAGGAGCTGAGCTGCTCCATATGGGTAGGAAATAAGCTAATTATACAGTCAGCCATGTCCAATGCCAGGATGTATGTTATTATAAGTTTATCCAGCCTTGTTATGAAGCAGTGAGCCCAAGATTCTTGGCCAGTTTTTACCAAACCTTTTGGTAGTTGATCCACTGTGATGTGCACTGAATTAGGTATTTGGAGACCTGGATATGCATTTCTGCAACTAGCCCTGGGATGCTAGTCAAATCAAATCACTTTCCTTCTTGGGCCTCTCTTTCCTTATTTGTAAAACATACTCGTTCATTCATTCATTCATTTAAGAAATCTTTATTGAGTTTCTCCTATGTGCAACGGACAGGAAATAGAATGGCAAACGAGACAGATACAGGCTCCTGCTCTCTCGAAGCTTAATGTCTAGCCACTAGCCAGGAACATATCAATGTTTTATCCTCCTCTGAACTCCCATACCACAAGCCTCTAGATTTCCCAGTGCACCTTGTATATAAATATATATCGATGTTATTATCACGTTTATAACTGAATCCCTTGGTAAAGCATGTGCTGCTTGTTGGCGTGAATGGTGCCTAGAACTTGGAGATGTTTGTTCACTGGACTTTAGTTGAATACATTGGTTCTTTATAGTCTGTGTCCTGCCCAGCATCAAGTAGAATTGAGATAGCAATCCTCTGTGTGGAGTCTCAGGGGAAGCACCTCAATAGTCATGGACCCTGTCCCAGTGGTTCTTCTTCCCAAATCTTTGGTAAGGAAAGGAAAAGCAGGTAAAAGTACTTACAGAAAGCAAGGTATGAAGTATCAATAAATTGTAGGTTCCCTTGTAATGGAAAGTTTATTCATTCATTCAGCTGCTAACTTGTGTCCGACTCTTTGTGACCCCATAGACTGTAGCCTGCCAGGTTCCTCTGTACCTGGGATTTCCCAGACAAGAATACTAGAGTGGGTTGTCATTTCCTGCTCCAGGGGATCCTCCTGACACAGGTATCGAACCCACCTCTCCTGCATTAGCAGACATATTTTTTTTAATCACTGAGCCACCTGGGAAGCCCAAGGACAAGTTAAAGATAATCAAAATGACCCCATGACAGATAGACAGACAGGCAAAAAATCTCTCTCTTGAAGCACAATCACATCTTGAATAAAAGTATGGTAGGATATGTTGGTGAGGAGATAGCTCATTTCTCATGGCAGTGTGATGTATTTTTGCATTTGAACCTTTAACATTTTTTAAATTTATGTTTATTTTTAAATTTAAAAATGTTCAGTTTTATTGAGACATAATTAACATATAATAGTATGTAAATTGAAGGTGTACACTGTAATGATTTGATATACATGTCTATTACAAAATGATTACAATAAGTACTTGTCAGTGGATGAATAGATAAAGCGTAGTGGTATACACACACACACACACACACATATACATATATATAGTGGAATATTATTCAGTCACCAAAGAGGGAAATCTTGCCATTTATGACAACATGGGTGAAACTTGAGGGCATTGTGCTAGTAAAATAATTAAAGTAGACAGAGAAAGTTGAATATATTATAAGCTCACTTATACTGGAATCTAAAGAAGCAGAACTCATAGAAACAGTGAGTAGTTGGTGGTTACCAGGGGTGGGGGTGGAGGGAAGATGGGGGGTGTGTAGAAATGGGTCAAATTGGTCAAAGGGTACAAACTTTGAATCTTTTAATTGAAATCAGGTTTGCTGCTATGTGACCTTGGGCAGCTTACAAGCAGACTCAGTGGCTTGATTTAGAAAAGATTCAGAAAGCTCTTTTCAGCATTGACATTGCCTGACTCTACATGGTAATGTCTGTCATTTATGTTAGCTCAGAAGCTCCACCCCACCTCCTTTTTCTCTTCTATTCCCCCCATAAGTCACACAGCATGATCATTCCTTTCTCCAGGAAGCCCTCCCTGGAAGTTTCCTTCACCCAAGACCAACCGAAGTGCTTCTCCCACACTTATCTCTGTTGCAATGATATGTTATCTTAATTGTCAAGCACTAAATTTATGATATGAAATTATGTTTCATTCTTTGTTACCTTCCAAACAACTTCCTAGCACATTGCTGACACAAAACGGACACCAATAAATGTTTACTTTGAATAAAATTGAGGCTCCTAGATTAAGTACTCTACTTAATGTGCTTCACAAATAAATATTGATCACAGATCTGGAAATGTACAGGGCAGGGGAGGAGGGGCTGTCAGTGTTATTCCTCCTTGCTCTTGAGCCCTCAACAAGCCTGTAGGAAAGGAATTAGGAACCACTGCCTTCTGTTTCCATTTTACTGGAAGCAGATGATGACCACTGTGGTATCACAGAAGGGTATTTGGTGTTTGTCCTCAGTTCTGGCACCAACCCTCTAAAATCCTTGGGATTTCCTAAGTGACTGAGTTGAAAACAGTCTCTTTTCTTCTAATGAAGCAACTCTTTCAAGTCCCTAGATAGCTTCAGGATGGGAGCTGGTCACCAGAAAGACCAAGCCTTGATTAGAAAATTGATGCTTTCAGCTCCACATCCCAACCTCCAGGGAGAAGAGAGGGGCTGGAGGTTGAGTTAATTGCCAATCGTCCATGATTTCATCAGTCATGCCTACATAATGAAACCTCCATTAAGTCTCTGTACTGTTGGGTTTAAGACCTTCTGGGTTGCTGAACACATTGAGAAGCTGGGAGAGTAGGGCACCTGGAGAGTCCATGGAACCTCCACCTATCCCGTTCTCAATACCTTTCCCTTTGCATTTCTCACATGTGTTTCTGAGTTGTGTTCTTTATAACAAAATGGTAGTAGTAGGTGAAGTGCTTTCCTGAGTTCTGTGAGTCATTCTATTATAGCAAATTTTCAAACCTAATGGAGGATGATGGTGAAACAGGAGTGAAAAGGGCAGCACACAACATTTAAAAGAATGACATAGCCCAAGGACAGTGCATAAACTGATTAGAAGCATATAGATCCAAGGTGGTGGAACACGGTGGACGAGTCAACTTCCAGAAAACCTCGAGCCTCATCGTACGCTCGCTGCAATACTGGGATACACGCACCATGTACATGACTGGGATACATGACAGTTCTGAGATGAACCCATAAAGGGCCAGAAAGGGGCATAGGCCCAGTTCCTGGAAATCCCCATCGCTTCTGTGAAATAATCAGAATAATCTTCCCAACTCTTTAGCCTATGAAATTACCCAGCCCATAAAAGCTAACCACGCCGTATTTCGGGGCTTACTTATCTTCTGATGGCCCATAGTCTGTCTGTGGAGTGCGTTTCTCTCTTCTTAATTATCACTTCATTTCTGAATTCCTCTGTGACGAAGCAAGAACCTCAGATTCACTGGGAACAACAGGAACCCCAAATTTGTTTCCAAGTCAGACAGAAGTGTTTTTTAAATTAATTAGTTAATTTGGGGCTGTTCTGGGTCCTCATTACTACATGGGCTTTCTCTAGTGGCGAGTGGGGGCTACTCTTCATTGCGGTGCATGGACTCCTCACTGTGGTGGCTCCTCTTGTAGTGGAGCACAGACTCTACAGGGCATGCAGCTCCAGTAGTTGCAGCTCTGATGCGTGCACCGTGACAGGTGTTCAGATCCTGCTCTCAATGCCCTTGTCATGTTGAAGATGTTGTTGTAGTTTTTCATCATACTTTGCAGCCTACAGGGTCTTAGCAGGGATGGAACTTGGGCCCTCTGCAGTGGAAGCCTGGAGTCTTAACCACTGGACCACCAGGGAAGTCCTGCATGTTTGAGTTCTTTGATAGAAAAATTTGAAACACAGGGTTTTAAGAGTCCCAAGGTCTCACAGCTTACTGTAATGGAGCTACAATCTTCTAAAGAAATTGTGAAAACATGAAAGTGTTTTAAGGCATTAACCATGAACTTTAATTTCTTTCTCTATTTCTGAGGAGAGAGGGGGCAGATCGCTTTATTAGTTCAGTTTGCAAGCATCATTTGTTCATCGATTTCCCATGCAATGGTATGCCCTCCATGGCCCCACACCCGTCCCAACATCAGTTGGGAGAATGAGAGAGACTATCAGATGAATAAAGCCCAGACTTCACCAGGTAGAGTTGCCTGTGTCAGAAGTAGTTCCATGGCATATCAACCCAGAGCATATGCCTTGGACATTTCTGACTTGGGACTCATTACTTGAAACTTCCTTTTCTCTTTCCATGGAATCACAACATGGAGATCAGAAGTTACAGAGACGTCTCAAGTGAACTTGATTTCAGATGCCCTGAAGGGGACCCTCCCTTTGAGGTGCCACCAAAGACACCAAAGTAAGCATCACCAACTTTACATAGCTTAGATTTTAAACCAGACCATCCTATGCATACTCTCAAACTTTAGCAAAAAAAATTCATCCATGTGTTTACATGGGATGTAGTTAGGCACGAACAGACAGCAACTTGATTTTTCTAAATTTCAGATTGACTGTGCTCACATACCATATCTTCTTTGGAAAATGTCCTCCAAGGTAATCCACAAGAGATTAGTATTTTAGGGCTCAAAGTCACTTTGAATATCACCTTGTCGAGATATCTTACATTAATAGTGTAAAAACTGAGGCCCAGGCTTCAGTGGTAGCTCAGTAGCAAAGGATCTGCCTGCCAGTGCAGAAGACACAGATTTCATCCCTGATCCGAGAAGATATCACATGCCTCAGGGCACCTAAGCCTGTGTGCCACAACTACTGAGCCCAAGCTCTAGAGTCCGAGAGCTGCGACTACTGAAAGCCACTTGCCTCAAGACTGGTCCGCAACAAGAGATGCCACTGCAATGAGAAGCCCACACACTGCAACGAAGAGTAGGGCCCGCTTATTGCCACTAGAGAAAGCCCATGCAGCAGCGAAGACCCAGCACAGCCAAAAATTAATTAATTTTTAAAAAAAATCTGAAGTCCAAAGTTGTCAAGTGATTTCCCAAAAGTCATGTGATTAGCTAATAGTAAAACTGAAACAGATCAGAGGTCCCCTGACTTCAGTCTTTGTGCTCTCTCTCTTTTGTTCCAAATACCACACCATCTTGTCCATGTAGTCATGGTAGAATTTTTTTTAATATTATGTTTTAAATGAGTAGCGCAGTAGCATACCTCTGCTCAGATAATGCCAGTTGGTCACTTTTTCTTGAAAACAGGGACACATGACTTATGATGCAAACTGAGAAGTGGAAAATGATTTCTCATTGGATGTTATTGTTGAGCAAATATTCCCTCTTCTCTTCCATTTCCCATGAAAAAAAGTAGAAGTCCTCATGCCATTGATGGACTTATGACTTGTGGACATAAGTGGACAAGCCATATGACTTGTGTGGCCAGAGAAATATGACCAGATATGAAAATTCCACGTCTAAACAGGGGTATGCTGTTGTGTTCTGGGTTCTCTGTACCTCCCCTTTGCCCTGAAAAGAACATGCTCCAACTGCCAATTGCCCCTTCATCCTGGGTCCTAAAATAGAAAGACATGAGGTAGCCCTGAACTCAGCCTGGAGCAGGGCTGTTGAAATGCTGACCCACCATCTCAACAGGCAAGGACATAAATTTGCTTTTGGAAACCATGGAGGTTTGGGGGACATTGTTTATCATTCAGCACAAGCTAATGCACTCGAGAAGACCTTTCCTTAGGTATTCACATCTTGCAGTCACTTTTCACGTTGCAGTGTGTAAGTTCAGAGAGTTGTTCCATGTTCTAAGAAGAGAAAACCACATCCCAGTAGATTAAATGCTTTCTACCAGGAAAACAAAGAAGCATAGCCTGAGTTAAAATCTATATATCCTTCCTGACTTTCACAATTCTGTTTCCTGTGATATTTAAGCATGAATCCCTCTCTACTTTTGAGGATGAAAAAAAAAATTGGCAAGTTGGTTTTGCCAGTTTATTATCTATTAATATCTAAGAATCATTATTATCTATCTTTATCTATCCATGTATTCATCCAACTGTATATTTGTTTTAACTGGAGAAAGATAATCTGAAAGCTCCATTGTGCTTACCGTGGTGGGGTTGACATTTTAGTGACTGAAAAATCAGCTGAGTTGATAATGTTTAGGTTGATCTGTCTGCATCTGATTATGTTTGCTTCCAGATCCAAGCAGTTGTTAATGAAACAGTTGCTGTTTTGTTGACAGAACATTAATTACTTGATCTTAGGACTCAGTAATTGCACCAGCCCCCTCTGTATACATTACTAATTACATTAGCAATTATATGGCATTTTAAAGACAAAGAAATGAGTGAAGCAATTGCAGTGTCACAGGTAACCTGCTGTTAGATTTCAATCACATTCTTAATGTGTCCATGATGTGCTGAAACAAGTTCTAGGGCATTTTATGACACCAACTTGAAGAAATGACCCGAGATTTCTTACCCATGAGCCCACTACCCAGTGGTTAGCCCATCATGTAGGCAGAGATAATGTGAGTCAAGTCTTTCTACCTCTCAAAGCCTCATTTTCTTCCTCCAAAATAACTGGAAAAGGTTGGATTAAAAAAATCAGTTCACATATTTAATAAATATTTATTGAATATTTCTATGATAAATGATAAGTTACAGACCTCATCCATGACTTTGTGAAGTTTATAATCTCATGGAGGAGACAGATGGTAAGCAATAAACACTAAAATGAATCTGCAATAGTCAGGGTAATGCTTGTTAGCTGCTGTAACAAACAGCCCCCCAAATTACACCATCTATCCACATACCTAACCAGGTTTGGACTATATGGAGTCACTCCAGGCCCTGTGCCTTTATTTTACTTATTTTTGGCTATACTGGGTCTTCATTGCTGCACATGGGCTTTCTCTAGTTGTGGTACGTGGGCTTCTCATTGCAATGACTTTTCCTGTTGCAGAGCACAGACTCTAGGCATGCATGGACTCCAGTAGCTGTGGCCCATGGCCTCAGTACCTGCAGCTCTTGGGCTCTAGAGCACAGGCTCAGTAGTTGTGGCACACGGACTTAGTTGTTCTTAGGCGTGTGGCATCTTCCTGGACCAGCAATCAAACCTGTGTCCCCTGCATTGGCAGGTGGATTCCTAGCCACTGTACCACCAGGGACATCCAAGCCCTGTGCTTTTAAACAAAGCAGCCTGTCCTGCGCTAATTAGCTAGGACATGTTAGAATGGCTCTCTCAGTTTCCTAAATTTGGTTTAAACGCACTCCCAAATTATTTTCCCTCACCCTTCACATCTCTGGCCTGTTTTCTGTATAAAGCAGCCCCTCGGCTGCCTCCCAAGCCTGAAGTCCATTGTGTTTCCCTGGGAGTTCCTCTGGTCCTCTCCCTCGATGGCTCCCACTGGTCCTGTTATTTATTTCTGTCCTTTATTTCTGCTTCTTTACCTGATCCAGGCTGACCCTTGAGATGCTCCCCTGAGTTAGTTCCAGCCTTCAAGGAATAACACCAGTCCCCTATTCAACTTCATGGCGTCCTGGCCATTGGCCTGACCACAGCTTTCTAGAGAGCTGAGGGAATGGATAAAACAAGGAGAGAGCAGCAGACGCTGGATCCTGGGAAACCAGCCTGGCAACTTGAAACTGGAGAAGCTCCCCAGACGGTATGAGGGGGCTTGTTCCCCTGACCTTTCACCTCCCCGCAGCCCCAGGTCACCCTCCTCTGTTTACTGAGAACACGCACTGAGAGAAACAGGGCCTGCCTGGGCCAGCGAGCTGTGTAGGAGAGAATTTGAACTTTATCGGTCCTGACATCTCTGCCTTGGTATGTGCGACTGTTCTGACACATATGGATTGGATCAAATGAGATAATTTATGCGAAGGCGCTTTGAAATTTTCAGAGGGCTACCCAAGGTATTGCTTGTTGTTATTATTACCGTTACACAGGAAAGGCTTGCCTCTTCAACACCACCCCAGGATTTGATTAAAATTAGGTGGCAAATTGGCAGGCCTATTACGGGCCTTCTTGTATAGCCTGTCACCTATAGCCGTGGTGACCATATGGTCTATGTTTTCCAAGATGGCCCAGATTTCACGTGATTTTATTCTTTACAGCAGAAGTGGTTTGTTACATTCTTTTTAAATTTTATTTATTTTTAATTGAAGGATAATTGCTTTACAATGTTGTGTTGGTTTCTGCCATACGTCAAAATGAATCAGCCATAAGTATACATCTGTTTCCTCCCTCCCATACGTAACCTACCTCCCACTCCATCCCACCTCTCTACGTTGTCACAGAGCACCGGATTTGAGCTCCCTGAGTCATACAGCAAATTCCCACTATCTATCTATTTTACATATGGTAATGTATGTTTCAGTGCTACTCTCTCAATTTATACCACGCTTTCCTTCCCCCTCTGTGTTCAAAAGTCTATTCTCTATGTCTGCATCTCCTTTGCTGTCCTGCAAATAGGTTCCTCAGTACCACCGTTCTAGATTCCATACGTATGTGTTAATATATGATATTTGTTTTTCTCTTTCTGACTTACTTCACTCTGTATAATAGGCTGTAGGTTCATCCATGTCATTAGAACTGATTCATATACGTCCCTTTTTATAGCTGAGCAGTAATATTCCACTTATGCATGCATTACATCTTCTTTATCCATTTATCCACTGATGGACATGTAGGTTGCCTCCATGCCCTAGCTATTGTATTAATAAATAGTGCTGTGATGAACACTGAGGTACATATATCTTTTTCACTTATGGTTTTCACGTTCACTTTCAGGCTATATGCCCAGTAGGGGGATGGGATTGTTGATTTGTTACATTCTTAACTGTCAGTTGATTATTAAGCCTCTGTCATAGTTTTCTCAAAAATAAATTCCATAGAATAAAAAACTTTGGTCAGAACCAAAGGTTAACATCTGGAGAGGTACATACCTCCATATTTATTAGTGTCATCCATGTAGAATGGGGGTAAGAACTCAGGGTACCCCTTTTCTCTTGGGTGTCCACCTGCAGGAGAGGGAAATGAGAGGGCAATCAGTTCTCTCCCTTTTTAAAGTGTGTCCACTCAAGCCAGAGTGGGCATGAAGACAGTGCCCTGGAATTTCTCTGAATCTTAGTGGAAGGTGAAGAGAATGGCAGGAAGAGCTGGCAGGACCTTAGTCCCTTATCAGTTCTTTGGTCCCTCTTTGGTCATTCTGTGCTGCCCATCCTGAAGGGCTGGCTGTATCCTGAAGATGCCCATTCTCTGTCATGTCACACTGCCAGCTTCAGTTCAGATCAGTTTAGTCACTCAGTTGTGTCCAACTCTTTGTGACCCCATGAAATGCAGCATGCCAGGCCTCCCTGTTCATCACCATCTCCTGGAGTTCACTCAGACTCACATCCGTTGAGTCCATGATGCCATCCAGCCAATTCATCCTCGGTTGTCTCCTTCTCCTCCTGCCCCCAATCCTTCTCAGCATCAGAGTCTTTTCCAATGAGTCAACTCTTCTCATGAGGTGGCCAAAGTACTGGAGTTTCAGTTTTAGCATTATTCCTTCCAAGGAAATCCCAGGGTTGATCTCCTTCAGAATGGACTGATTGGATCTCCTTGCAGTCCAAGGGACTCTCAAGAGTCTTCTCCAACACCACAGTTCAAAAGCATCAATTCTTCGGTGCTCAGCCTTCTTCACAGTCCAACTCTCACATCCACACATGACCACTGGGAAAACCATAGCCTTGACTAGACGGATCTTAGTCAGCAAAGTAATTTCTCTGCTCTTGAATATGCTATCTAGGTTGGTCATAACTTTTCTTCCAAGGAGTAAGCGTCTCTTAATTTCATGGCTGCAGTCACCATCTGCAGTGATTCTGGAGCCCAAAAAATT